>WHVA01000046.1:0-363493 GCA_015179125.1 Gautieria morchelliformis
TTTTACCCCCTACCACTGGACAATTGATTGTCCAGGCGCAAGTTCATCCCGTGCATATAAACCACGCAGCCAACATCGTACATAAGTATTGATTTATGATGAATATATGATAATTATCCTGAAAGTGAGGCGAGGAGACGATGAATCTGAGCTTCTCTCAGTGTTAGCGCTTTGCACAGAGCCCATGCTCATTGTTGCAGCCGATGACCCCGCAGCCAACATCATAAATAAATATTGATGTATAAAAAATATATGACAATTATCCCAAAAGTGAGGAGATGATAAATTAGAGCTTCACTCAGTGTTAGTGTTTAGTGCAGAGCCGGTGCTCATTGCAAACAGCGAGCATGTTGTCACCTTCATCCACTTTCTCCCACACCACACCGCCCTCCATGACTCCAGCGCGCACAGCTACCTCTAGCCATCACTTTTCTGCTACAGGCTCTAGGGCCAATCCACCCCGTCCACGTAATGCGTGGATCATCTACCGTTGTGCCAAGGTTGAGGAGTTGACCCAGCTCCGTGGGATGCGTCAATCCAAAATCTCACAGATTGTCGGTAATATGTGGAGAGACGAAACGGCAGAAGTTCGCACTGAGTTTGAACAACTCAGTGACATCGAGAAGGCCGAGCACCAGATGGCTTATCCCGATTACCGTTTCCGTCCCATGAAGAAGGCCGACAAAGATTGTCTGCGCGTCGAGAAGCAGGCTGAGAAGGAGCGAGAGCGCGCTGCGCGTAAACCAAAGGCTCGAACGTGTGCCAGGGCCAGTGCCACCCAGGACCCCACGCCGCTGTACACCACCGAAGCGCATTTTGGCCCCGCCGGACCATCTCCTCCTCTTACGTCTGAGGTGTCTTCGCCTCCAGTGGACCAATCCCTCACACAGCAGCTTCCTGCTGTCATGCCATGGTCGACCCACCCATGGACTACTGTAGGATGTCGAGCGTCTTGTAGCTTGGCATGACCCAGGAATGTGGAACAATTGTTCTGTGCTCAACCCCCTTTCGATTTGAGACAGGCATATGTGTATGTGCGCATGTACAGTAAATGTAGCCTTCCCAGTGACTATTTGCTGCCACTGGGAAGTAAGTCGTTAACCTGTATACTATAGTTCACCGCTAACTAACTTGTAGTTAACAACTGTCTGTAGGTAGCTTATACAGTGACTATTTGCTGCCACTGGGAATTAACAACTGTCTTTAACTACCCCACCCCACCCGGCGATCACCCTTCTCTCCTACCCTCTGCCAGCCCCTTCCCATACCCACCTTTCCCTGCCACTGCTACAATCCCCTCGCTGTTCGTTCCTCTGGACCGTGAGCTATTATTGCCACACTCAGCGTCGGACTGGCCCAATCTGAACAACCACGAGGTCAACACTATTTGGCATGGGCTTCCTGACATGCCAGACTTTGCAGGTCAACAGGTTGGTTTATTTCATATTTTTTCCCCTCAAAATCATTTTATTAATAACGTGCATAGCAATACTTGTCAGTCCCGAACGTCAGGAACTATCCACTCGGTTGGTGCCCCAACGACCTGGTGAAAGATGACATGGCTTTCAACACTGACCCTCTACACGCGGCGCTATCCCCCACAGACGACCCCTATATTTTCAGCCTTCCTGGTCTCGACTTTGATGCATTTGATGGCACTCGGGAGATCAAAGTCTCGATGGGGCTCGACATGCCGGGGAGTCGATACCACCAATGTTGAACACGTAGGGATTGTCGGTTGGGGATATCGCAGCGTGCGGAGGGTCAGTGTTGAGAGCCATGTTATTTTACCAGGATCATTGGGGGACCACCAGAGTGGATAGTTCCCGGCATTCGGGACTGGAAAGTATTGCTATGCACATCGTTAATAAATGATTTTGGGGTGCAAAAAATACGAAATAAACCGACCTGTTGGCCAGCCAAGTGTGACATGTCAGGAAGCCGGTGCCAAAGAGCGTTGAACTCGTAGTTGCTCAGTTGTATAGGGCCAGTCGGACACCGAGTGTGTGTACAACAGCTCACTGTCCAGAGGCGCGACTACAGACGGGATTGTAGCCGTGGCAGGCAAAGGCGCGTATGGAAAAGGAACAACGGCGAGTAGGGGAGAAGGGTGATTGCCCGGTGGGGTTGGATAGTCTGTGGGTGGGGTGAACCGTGGCACGACGGCAGGCTGTTGTGGGGGTAATTGGTCGACTGGAGGCGTAGATGCCTCAGACATAGGACGAGATGGACCGGCTGGACCAAAACACGCTTCGGTGGTGTACAGCGGCGGGAGGTCCTGGGTGGCGGTGGGTGGGGTGAACCGTGGCACGACGGCGATAGGTCGACTGGAGGAGTAGACGCCTCAGATGTAGCAGGAGATGGACCGGCGGGACCAAAACGCGCTCCGCAAATTTGGCACAACGATAGAGGATCCACGCATGGACGGGGTGGGTTGTCCCTAGAGCTCGTAGGAGAGGAGCGATGGCTAGAGGAGCGATGGCTTGCGCTGGAGTGATGGAGGGCGGTGTGGTGCGGGAGAAAGCGGATGAGGACGGCACGTCGTGGTAGTGGTAGAAAAGAGAAGGCGACAACGCTTCGCGCTGCTGAAGGCGCGCCTTCAGCGGCGCGAGGGACCAGCAGTGGTGGGCCGGCGTCGACTTCGCCAACCGTGGTCGGTGCTGGAAGGAAACCTGGCCGGGGGCGCTGACGTAAGCGCAGCCCGGCATCGGCGCTGCATTGTCCGCTAAGGGTTGCTTAGAACAAAAGACCGGCGCTGCACATCAAAATGGTTCAAATCTGTTATTGGGTGTGATAGAAAAGCTAAGGCTAAGGACAAAGTACATATCTGGGGGCATGTAAGCAGAGGAGAAAAGAAATAGCGATACATGGAAGTGAAGCGATGGCATCTGGGGCCGATGCCAAACAGACAAATAAAAAAGAAGCACAACACCAGTCAGGTAGGAATACAGAGTATGCGGAGCCTTTATCTTCGTTACCGGCCCTATTGTGCCACCAGTCTCACCCGTCGAGTTCGCTACACCGCCGGCGGGGCATAGGGTGTGTCCGTCGACATCAGACACGGCCTTGTTCCTTGGGTTTGGTTGAATACCTCTTCCCCTCACCTGCCCACAAAACAGTTCTAGTACCCTGTAAGCTTGGAAACCGTGGACGGGACTCCAGAGTCCTCGTTAGCGCGCCTACTGGCTCGCGCTTGCGACGGTGGTACATTGCGATGTGTCCAGGCTCGCCAGGAGGCTGGAACACGCATTCAGTTCGGCAATGTCCCCGATAACATATCGGGCCCCATAGAGACTTCGATCTCCCGAGTGCCATCAAATGCATCAAAGTCAAGACCAGGAAGGCTGAAAATATAGGGATCGTCTGTGGGGGACAGCGCCGCGTGTAGAGGGTCAGTGATGAAAGCCATGTCATCTTTCACCGGGTCGTTGGGGGACCAACCGAGTGGATAGTTCCCGGCGTTCGGGACTGGCAAGTATTGCTATGCACGTCGTTAATAAAGTGATTTTGAGGTGCAAAAATACAAAATAAACCAACCTGTTGACCAGCAGCAAAGTCTGGCATGTCAGGAAGCCCATGCCAAACGACCTCGTGGTCGTTCAGTTGGGTATATGGCCAGTCGGACGCCGAGTGTGGCAATAATAGCTCACTGTCCAGAGGAACGAACAGCGACGGTACCGTAGCAGTGGCAGGGAAAGGTGGGTATGGGAAGGGGCTGGCAGAGGGTAGGGGAGAAGGGTGACCGCCGGGTGGGGTGGGGTAGTCCGTGGGTGGGGTCGACCGTGGCACGACGGCAGGAAGCTGCTGTGCGTATAATGGGTCCACTGGAGGCGTAGACGCCTCAGGCATAATAGGAGGAGATGGTCCGGCGGGACCAAAACGCGCTTCGGTGGTGTACAGCGGTGGGGGGTCCTGGGTGGCACTGGCCCTGGCACGCGTTCGAGCCTTTGGTTTACGCGCAGCGCGCTCTCGCTCCTTCTCAGCCTGCTTCTCGACGCGCAGACGATCTTTGTCGGCCTTCTTCATGGGACGGAAACGGTAGTCGGGATAGGCCATCTGGTGCTCGGCCTTCTCGATGTCGCTGAGCCGTTCAAACTCAGTGCGAACTTCTGCCGTTTCGTCTCTCCACAGTTTCCCGACAATCTGTGAAATTTCAGATTGACGCATCCCACGGAGCTGGGTCAACGCCTCAACCTTGGCACGACGGTAGATGATCCACGCATTACGTGGACGGGGTGGATTGGCCCTAGAGCCCGTAGGAGAAACGTGATGGCTAGAGGTAGCTGTGCGCGCTGGAGTCATGGAGGGCGGTGCGGTGTGGGAGAAAGCGGATGAGGACCGGGTGTCGTGGTAGTGGTAGAAAGAAGGAGACAACGCTTTGCACCAATAAGGTTCAACAATAATAGCCGTCATAGTTCGAGAAACTGTGTAGGTCCATGTTTTTCAGTTGGCCCCCGGAAAATGAGGTCAGCGGGGATCCTAAGCGAGGCGGCGGGCCACATACCGTGCATGGACTGAACAAGGCAGGTTATAAGCAATGGCCGTCGACTACACTTTGTTGCTGTGGATGCTGTGGAAAGGACGAGATGTCTGGAGGCGCGACAATGCCGAGGTGAGTGCTCAACTGAGCGAGGCAATGGATGGCTGAGGCGGTGGAAAAGCTGGACGGTAAGAACGCGTCCTTATAGGTGCAGTGTCTGAGATCCAGTGAGGATCCACATTTATAGCACCTTCTTGTCTCCCCTTTTGCGTCTCACGCAGTGCTGTGGACATTGCTTTCAAGGTCCCGCACAAAGTACGGTGACCACAACTGGCCTAGAGAGCTAAAGCCTTATATATAGTAGCCATCAACGCCCATATCAGTCATACCCTTGTCTCCACGAGGCCATTGCCTTGACCACGCATCTGGCAGCAGCGGAGATCAAACAGTCGCTTACGCTTGGTCTCATGCACGATGTCTCCCAGGCCCAGTATTGCGGGCACTCAGTACCACTGTGAACCCATCTATCTATTATCTGACCCTGGTTCTCCGAGGTCTGGCTGTCGTCAGGAAGAAAATTGAAGATCCTACCTCAGGCCGTTCTGTCCTTGAAGTCCTCTAGCCAGCCCCGTTGCTACCGTTCTCGCTTCCCGAGGCATTCATCGCGATTCAATTTCAACGGGGTATCGATGTGCGTGCTGTCCCATTCGACTCTCTTAGCCAAGATCCCGATCTGCCTGCTATGACAGCCGTCTCCGCCTCTTGCTCGTATTATCTGCTAGTACCTCACGCCAACTTGTTCCCAAAAAACCTCCACGTACTCTCAGCTGGTGCTTTGACATGCCGAAAAAGACACTTAGCCATTAGGCCGGACATGTGCCGGGGTGCCTACGCTTGAGCTACCCTGGGCATGAATGTCCAAATTCTCGGGTAACCTCAGTCGATCGATCTGTCGGGTTACAGTGCACTGGTGATCGTATTGGAAGATCTCAATGCATGTGAGTTGTCCTTGATTCTACTCTCTGGATCTGGAGATAACCAGTCCTAGATTTGATCCACCTCTACTACTGATCATGACCGGTGGTCTATTCAATTATTACCACGTCTCAACTCCTCGTCTTGTATTGAGCCTGCGCCTCGAACTGCTTTCCCTTCTTTGGTGAGACGCGCTTGCTGGCGCTCTAAGGTGAGCATGCCCTATCATGTGGCACACCCAGTCGAGACTAGAAGGTCACACGAAACTCCTACACAGCCAAATCCCCTCCTCACCACTGTAGCAATTTGTCAAAGCCGGGGTTGCCCGTGCCCGATTCTCTCCGAAGGATAGCGGTGTTTTCAAATATACTATCGGATACCAGGAGTTTGAAACCCTTCCCTACTAGCCACACTACACTGAGGTCAATCTAAGTAGCTAGAATTGAAGGTGAAAATCAACGGAGACCATATTATTATCCATCCAGATGATTCGAAAACGGAGAGAAAAACCTCGTCATAACATCGACTGAACAAATGTATACATCTGGTATTTCAGCCTAATCCTTCGACCAAGACATCGCCAACTGACTCGTCGTAGGATCCAATATCTCCCCACCCTCAGCACCGAGGATTATATTCTCGATCCAACAAGAGCGTGTGCACTCACCTGTTGACATCCATGAAGACGACAACTCGCTTACCACTCTGGATAAGCTCTCCTAGTGTTGGCTAGTCCGATTGACTGACCGGAGTCGAGAGTGGGACGTAGGCCAACTGTGCAATTCCAGAGCTATTGAACATTGGAGCCCATACAGTATCCGCTGCAAGACCCTCGGGATTCGTGAACAGTAAGGTGAGAACTGTGTTAGTTTAACGGATGCAGTCATTATCGAGGAAGGTAGGAGGTAACGTTGCCTTCGCTGGGATTAGCATCAAGGAAGGTCTTCACTTTGGCGAGGTAGTCCGATACAGTGCCGCTATCAAACAGAGCTGCACATAGTCATGACGCACATAAATCTGAAAGATGAACATACACAACCTGCCATAACGTACACAAACCGCGCTGAACACGAGGCACGAGTATGGATGGCATCTCAGCTTACTGGTATGACAGAAGTGGATCTCTCCATTCCACCTACGCGGCCAGTTTGTTTTAATTTCGATGACAGAGCACGATATATATATATATGCAAAGAAGAGTGTACCAACATGTGTGACTGAGCTTGCAGGAGCCGTACGCCCATCGAGAGTTGAGAAGGGATATCAATTCTCTGGTTTCGAGCCACTACATGTTTACAAATTCAGTAACACAGAGGATGGGGGTGTTGGGTCTACATATACACCTGCAAGCGGATCCTTGGAAAATGCGTACGAGTCATGTGCTGGGATAATACACCGTCATTTAAAATACAACAGATCATATACTACAGTATAGCTATGACCATATATCTCAGCGCCACAGGGCGTCTGGGGACTAAGTACGAGAGACGTACATTGACATAGGAGCAACCACAAAGGTCTGCGCTCCCATTACACACGTTTCTCCGCGAGGAAATATGTCCATGTTAGTGGAATTTTACCAGATGCAAGCTCTCGTACCTCTTCACAGGAGCCGTGCGCGATTTCACAAGCCTTACTACAACCAATAGGCTCACCAACGCAGTGGCAAGGACCATGTCTCCCTCGGTATTGGCCAAGCGTTCCATCAGCTAGGAACAACTCTTTAAGCCAAGAATAATAAAATACAATCTGTGACAGCGTGGCAGAGAGGGGATTAGCACAGGAGTGTGCGACATGAGGGGACCTCGGCTACGGGAGTTGCTGGCACTAGCGCCGTCCTTGTGCTAGGGCTGTCTTATTGCTCTTGAGTCTGCTCACCGCGTTCAGCTTATACCTTGACTCTGACTCCGTAGTAAGGAGTTTTATGATTATAAGTAACATCATCAATCCAAAGGGCCACGGGATAGCGATTACGTTCACTTATCATGCATATACCCGCCACAGTTCGCATAAATGTATACTCTCGTAATTAGGGAACATGACATAACCTGAATATATATGATCATATTCAGCGGCAAAATATATCGAGTTATTTCACGACCCACTATGTTTCTCAGAACTTGGTACTCTTGGATAACTACTAAGCCGCTGATGGCTGCGTCCCCATAAGTGACGGTGTTCCAGTCGATGCCCAGGTTTGCGATCTTGTTTGGCTGTGGGATCCTGATACTGGGCTGAGCACCGATTCAGTGGTAGGGCTTGTTACAGATGCAAAGAATGACGAAGGCGTTGGTGGAAACGTCGACGGATCATCGGGGTCTTGGGAAATGAGTCTCCGCACCAGAATCATGGCTGTTTAACGAGGCATTCGCGCTCCAAATGGCGCCAGCCTGAGATAGAGTCAGATACAGCGAGAAAACTGAAAATAATGCTTACAGTGACGTTGAGATAGGCCCATGCCGGGACGGTCAAACTGGAAGGAAGTGAGGGTGGAAACCTAAGAGCCAAGAAGATCAACAACACGCTATCTGGGAAACACCAGGCATTCGCCTTACCTTGAAACAGATATATCATTACGTGAACAATTCACCTTCCAGTCTGTCCACCTGCAGGAACTATATATTAAACGTGGAAAAAGCCTTAGACATTATAATTGTACATACGTATCGACTCCCGGGGCGCCTTGACAGGTTGCACAAGCAGAAACAACTGAGTACACCATGGTGCTGCATTGGCACGGGGAATACACTCCCATCTTGGGTCCTTTATACGCTTGGCCAAAGGTAAGGGCTGGAACTGACCACACTATGACGCGGAGGTATGGTATGACCGTGTGCGTAAATGCTACTGCTCTGACTCGCACGTACACCCACCGCTGCATGCGCCTTGAAGGGCAGCAGAGACTAGATGCGGTATGATATCTGGATTTCTAGCCTCATTCGTAAAAAAAAGCACCAAAGCAAGGGCTTTGCTGTTCTTGGCTGTAAACCTGTGCGACAAGGTTGTTAGATTGGCTTAGTCTGTACTCGGATGTGATGCTACACACCTAAAAATCAGTGATACAGGTCGCATTGGTGGTCTGGCATGGGAATATGTAAATCCTACTAGGTGGCTTTCCATAAGGAAGTCGACATACTACTTGTGCAGCCACCTCCCACATCAGCGCGATACCAACGATGATTGCGACCAAGTCCAAGGTACCACGCATTATGGGGTTCCGGAAGTGACGATGGAGGTGGCCAGACGCTTGCATGGAGCATGACTACCCCAATGCCAAAATATGAACCACCTTGCATCCGAGATTTCCCAAGAAGGGCTATACTGGCACCACTCTCCGAAGTCATTGGTTCTCGGTAGTCTAGGGCACTGAGCGCTGTAGGTGTCTAAATATGAATCTGACCCCCGGTATTTGGTGTGCCCCATATTGGCCTGGGAAGTCGCGAAGTATCCAGATCACGCCTCAGCTGACAACATTAGTATGTTATAACTCAAATGAAAGCAAATTGATCTCACACCACATTCAGCCCATGTGAACCGCGACAACTTTCAGTCGGAAAAGGCGTGTACGAATTTATACGAGCGCCTTGAGCGGGGGAATCGCTTACGAAAGATAGTAGAGATGACTCGGGAGTGAGAGAGAAAGCGTGTCAATCGCAAGACGGATAGGGTACTAAACTCCTGCTGTCATCGCCGTTTGATAACGATCCCATGGGAAGAAAAGAGAATGCATCTATACGTGGCATGAACTGAATTTAGTGGGTGGTAAAATAGTATTTTCAGGAAAATGGATTGGGGGTTACTGCAAATAAGCCATAGCAGGATTCCGCAGTCTAGGCAACATCGAAGCCAACCACGCTAAGCTGATTCTAGTCAGTTAAGTCATCCGACTCAGAACGTGGACCTGGGCACTGAGTGCCATCACAAACAACTCAAAATAGCCTAGTAGCTTTCCATGGGAGGCATTTACCTACGGGTCCTGACCTGAGACGCTGGCCAGGCACTTCTTTGCGATCTCAATGGAGAAACAGTTATTTGCATACTTCTGCCATATCCCTTCATAGCGAGCATGTGGCTTTTCGACACGCTGCTCTGCTTGGTTATCGCTGGTCCTGCATTGGTATGGCATGCTACAGCACAGGTCGGAGTGAGTATGGCATTGGTGGCGCATAGGGATATAGACCATGTTTCGCTAACTGTGCGTTCGAAGACCTCAAACGTTACCTGTACCACTGCACAATGGGTCAGTTGTGCCATAAGAATGTTTGTATTTGTCACTGATTGAGCCTTTGGGGACGTGGCAAAGACTTTCAATGACAAAGGTCAAAGTCCATGTCTAGGTTCGTCAATGAATTTGGTCTCAGGAATGACCTGCTCACATCTCAAGCCAGTTGCCGCAACGCTTGAATCACCGTGCACAGGCGGATGTGCGTGACATATTTCAACGTCCATATTCTCCTGTGCCAAAGTTTTCTAGCGTTGAATGTCCCACCACTCTCACCCGGAAAAGGATACAGTGGACCTTTGTCTGGGATGTCAAATACTTGCATCTGTAGCAGCGTGACCTATTCGATGATTTCCGCGTGTGCAGCCTGCCAAGGTGCAAGTTTTTTTGGGTCAGTGCAAACCCCTCTTGCGCTCTCTAGATGTCAGACATTTTTTCAGGTGGAATATGTGGATCGCAAACTGCTTAACCAGTGATATATCTATTTCCAGGTACATTTAGCTTTTTATCGCCACTGCGATAGTATGTTGACACCATGTTAGTTACCCGCTTCCCATCTCATCGAGCATTTCTGTTCCTACTTGGGCATACATCAATGTATCTGTGAGGAAATATCATTTTTGTTCAGCCCCAATTCATTTATCCACTTGACCTACTTCACCAGGTGTCGGGAATTTGGGATCCGTCTGCCGCTCAAAATAACCATTCAGCTGGTACTTTGTCATCAATGCTTTACTGAGGGGCCGTCAATGTTTACCTTTCCACTCAGGCGCAGCTGATTCATCCGCCGCCATGCCAACATCTACAAGCATTCCCCACTCCTCTTCTGCTCACTCGCCTAATGTAGGAGCAATCGCAGGAGGGATCGTCGGCGGCGTCGTCGGTCTTCTATTAGTTCTGCTTGCAGCTGTCTGTCTCTATCGTCGAAGGATTCGCTCGTCAAACGTCGCACTCGTCGATCAGGTCGTACACGAGAAGAACGCCTTCGGAGATCAGACGTCCCCACCACCCAAGCTGGCGGCTGAGAACAATGCCTTTTCGACAGCTCAAACTATTCCACCCAGGCTTTACGTACGTCGGTCTTTACATGCATTTGTGCTGTGCCTCTGCAGGAGAACTGATGCGTCATAATTCACAATCTTTTGTAGGACCCATCAGATCCGTCAACTTTCCCGCCAACGCCCCGACCCTCACTCCCTGTCTACTCCTCCTCAGGCTATGCAGGATCTGTCATCACGAGTCCCACCCCTACTGGTCCCTTCAGTCCTTCATCGGCTTCCCCCAACCCAATATCTGAACAACATGCCCGACACCTGTCTGGCGGAACCAATATACCGACAGTAACAGAATCAACACAGCATGGCCGAAACTTATCTGGTGGGACTACCTCCTCTGTGATGCAGCAACATGCTGGGGGCTATAACGGTATTCCCGAGATTTGATCAGTCTTAATGTAGGCGCGAGATGTAGTACACTGTTGTAATGTATACTTCGTTCAATGCTTCCTGTTTGTATAGTTACATGGCGGCATTTTGCGCTAATCGAGCTGTAGGTATCTTGTCACAACTGAATGGTACGGATGGTTGCATATCTTGAGGTACAGGCTACTATCCCCTCTATGCACGCATGTATATGTCATTAAATATTATTTCAGACAATTAGGAGAAGCACTCCACGTTACCGGATATCATAGAGGGTATCATTGGCTAGTTGTCCAAATATTGATGTATCTGATTCACATATGATCTGAAGCCACGGTCGATCTATAAAGTAAGTATGCTCAATGGAAAGATACAAATCAGCATACTTGGAAGTTCAGCTTCGTGGATGTTCCCCGTACTACAGCCGTGAATTCAACATTGTAAGAGTCCTCGACCCATCAGTGCCTTCGATTCCCCCCTACTAGTTGAGTATCAGACAACACTAGTATAGCAGAGTACTTGGGGGTGATGAGTGCTGACGGACAGCTACACACGTACCTTTCCTTTCAGGCTCTATACAGCTATCGCACCGGTCTCGGAGCTCTACTGGTAGCTCTGACACCTGCATCCAGAGGCTGGTGTTCCCTCGTGCTGTGGGTACAGTTATCAGCGTCGAGCGAAGCGCTTTAGATTCGGGTACAATGGATTTTATGGAGCAAGGGTAAATAATACTTCTCAGGGCGTTATTGCGTGGAGAACAAGTGTCCCTCGAATGCATTGGGTGTACTGCCGGCGGGAAGATGAAAGCCGCGCGAGTCGCGATACTCACCGACAGACCCAACAGGGGAATCCACATTGACATGGGTGAGCCTTTTATTAATTATTAAGCAGGGAAATCTAAGTTTTGGGTTTGAAGGCCCCTGAGGCAGCTGCCTCTATCTCGTCAGGCAGTCACATGGTTTACTGTAGTATTTGCCTATGCAACCGAGTCTGGCAGTTGAGCTGAGGTGGGACCTCAAGTTCTTGACAAAGCCGTTTTTAATGAACAGTACAGCTCATGCAGAGATTGAGGGCGAAAGGTTAGATGGAGAGCAGATGTTGACGGAAATACTGTATGCATCGCCTTACATAGGGCACGGCCCCAAAAGGCAAAATTTGGAATAAAAAAAAATTTTTTTGAACAGTACATGTCGAATGTCCGATCTTCGAGAGAATTTTTTTTAGACTATGGGCTGACACAGTCACGGACTTGGCATTGAAATGATGAGAAAAGACAGGTGAGTGACCGGCATGGACTCAGGAGTCAGGACTCTGTAATACGTACCAATACGAGTTTGATCGGCTCGGAGGCCAACGATTTGTGCCAGTGGAAGAGGTGAGTATTTTGGTCTTTTATGTAAAGCAAGGCTTCTACCATTCAAATTGTAATCGAGGCGTCAGGCGTGGGAATCTAAGCGACCGCCTTCTTAGTTACTCTTCCTGTACAAAAGCCCGCTTAGATGCCGTTTTCACCTTCGCATACTGTCCTGGTTGTCCCCAACCCCCCGCTTCTCAGACGTCCCGGCCCATCTTCCCGTGCGGAGATTTGGGCACTTGATTGGCCTCGTTGGATTATGGAGCCCTCGGAAGGTCGCGGGGCACGCGGGGGGTACCTCAGCCCTGCTCTCAAATCTAATATACTAATCACTGAGACATACAGATTACCGAAGCCATTAGTACCGTTTATCAATGGGTAAGCACTTCTGTTACCTGAAGTCATGATCAGATCAATGCGGAACTAGCTCGTACATGACAGACCACCACTGAAAAAGGACACAACCCCTGTTTCGGTGGGTCGAATGGCCCTTTTTTTTACAAGCATTACTGACAGTCAAGTAGTCGCCTCCGCATTGCAAGCGGCGTGTCATTCTGGCTGTACGTTAGTGCCTGTTGACGAATTAATGCATGAACCGTACTTTGTTCAGAATGGAATATTCCCGCGTTAACACCTCGATCAGTATACACATGTCCCGTTCAAGGACAGTCTAACGTCTGCGCTTGCAGCACTGTCACGTACTCTCTGATCTCCCCGTGTGACTCACCTGTGTTATTTATCTCTTCACCAGGTATACCCGACTCATCTCCAAGCCTCCCAGCAGCAACAAGTACCCACCTGTCACTGCTCCGAGCCAGATGAGCACAAGTAAGACCTCTAGCACCGCTGCAATCGCAGGTGGTGTCGTAGGCTGTTTTTTTAGTCTTGGCAGCTGTAGTGATCATTGCATTAGCACTCTATCGCTGAAATAATCCTTTTCCCAAGGATGAGCCACCAATCACAAAGTCTCAAGGCGAGATAATCGACGTGGCGGGGCCGATTACCCTGGCTCCTACTCCAACGCCTGGATATAGCAATTTGTTACCTATGCCATTTACACCCCCCCAGAACGATCTGACGCTGCTTGTGAGTTGTCAATTGCCTTTCTATCTCAGCTACAGTATTATCGTCATTGTCGCCCCTCACCATGTATGTCGAACACAGAACCCTGCAAATGAAATGACGCCTGAGGGATCTACCCCGAGGATGCATTCTTACGCTCAGCCGTTCAGCCCGTATACTCACGTAGCGCTGTCTTCGACTTCTGTCGTGGGGTATCCTCATCCGGGCACTGGATATAGTGGAATTCCAGAGGTGTGAGTTGAGCGCTGCGTTGTGGCTTTGGGAGGATTACAGTATAGCCTTCATATGCCAACATACCACCATTGTTCTTTTTTCAGCCATTTATGTCCATTCCCACGACGGTATTCCCCAATGTATGCGATTGTGCTGAAACTGTGTGCAACAATGTAAGGACTCACGCTCTGAACCAGCTGGCGCCAGAACTCACCAGAGGCGCTTTTCACTGGGACTGAGTGGCAATCACACACCTGGTAGGCTACGCCAGGGAATGTAGTGCGGAAAGCGGGGGGTGCAAGTTCGTCGAGGAAGATGGGAGAAATTCGCATCTTGCTCAATGAGCTTTCACCCCTCGCTTTCCGCGCTACATTCCGCATTGGGAATATGGCCTCACAATGAGTTACTTGCTTGATGCGCCCACAATCAAAGAAATCACTACGCCCCATGCATCCTGAACACCGATATGGAGAAAGAAGGCGCCAGCGGATAAACCTGCAAATCCGCGGGGCGCGCAGGTCAGTGTGAGGGTCAGCGAGCAGCACAGCGGCAGCGACGTAAGAGGGCGGGCCCACGTCCAGCGGGATCACGCTCCAGTATAGGCCCCAGACAGCTAAGTTTCTCTTCGCTTGCAACACACCTGCCATTTTACAGACGCAGGGTCTGGGGACGTTAGCGCCCAACCAATCCACCCCACAAAACCGGGTGTGCGCCGTCCTATGTGCGCCCGGATATAGGACATGCATATACCATAAATGGCGAACATGCCTTGACACGATCGATCGCCGCTCCGTTCCGATGCGGAAACGGCCTGTGGGTTGCGTTGCCGCGTCGGCCGACATCGCTGATGTCGTGTCTAAATATGGAAGACGACTGTGCGCGGTATCTCCGCGGCTAACTCCGTACACGATCGACGCAGATCCCTCGCCATTCATTTCCCGTTCCGTAACTCCGCTTGCCCCAACCGGCGACACCACCCCATCCAAAAATGTATAAAGTCTGCCTCGCTCCCTCCAAAACGCCATCGAGTCCTCGATTCCAAACCCCCATCTCTGACGTCGCCCGTCACCCTATAACAGGGTGCACGCTGTCCGCGGCGATGAGCAGCGCTGATTGCTCGTCGTTCGCCACGGGCTGACCAGCAGAATGGCGGACTCGGCAGCGTCCACCGTGCAGCGCGAGGTACGTGCATATATGCGCTCACTCGATGCAGCGAGTCGTTGTTGTTGCCGTGGTAGACAAGTCAGATGGAAGCCCGGGCTTTCTTCTGACTTGGGCCACCACGGCAACAATTGTTGGCATCTGTGTATGTAGTTTAGTCTCCACTCGTTGACTTGCTGTGCTGTGCTGTGAGTTTCTTATATTTGCATCCCAGAGGAGGTGCACTGGCAGGACGGATATCTCAGTCCGTTGGTCAACTCCGTACCATTGTGGTAAGCCGTCGACCAACGAACTGACCCTCTCTACTTATATGCCTTCCAGTATTGTCTGCTGTATCCTCGGAGGTCAGTGAGCTAGACTTTGACTCATAATATATATTGACCATCGTCTTATCCCGTAGCCTTCATACCTTTGTGGATTTTACCTGCGCTGCTCGGAGCGAGCTATGGCCGACGGCGGCGGTGTTCGGCACGACGTGCAAGTCCGGCGACGTCACGCACCGTGATGTCGTCGCTGCAAAGGTGCGCAACTTCACACACCCCGCACACACGCGTGCTCACCGTACGTCCACGTGCAGCGCGGGGACGATCAAGGTGGACGGGGCGGGGCGTCCTTGATCAACAGGGATGGGCCGGGGGCGGGGGCAGGGAACGAGGAGGCGGACGGTCACGGGGATGCGGAATGGGACGGCGGGTGGCGGACGGATGGGAGCGTGCGTGTGTGGCGTATCACTGATGGGCGTGGCAGCAGCAGCGGCAGTGCGGTGCGGCAGGGGGCGATGCGGCAGCTTGCGCGGAGCTCGAGGCGGGACGAGGGGTGGCCGCTGGCGAAGGCCAGGTCGGCGGCGGCATGTAGTATGACGTATCCGCCTGCCCGCTTACGTAAAGGGGCCTGTTTTCCAATGGAGTAAGTACAGCCTTATGACGGTATCACCAACGTATACGAAATCTTCATGGTGAAATGTCGTTGTGTTATATCTAACGCCCTGTTCGGTTATTTACAGAGTTTACATTATCACTCTAGGCGACGGATTGCTTCACCCCGGCAATGTACATTACAACGATCAATAAGTGAAACGCCTATGCAGTTGGTGATCTCGTTGTACAGCACCCAACAGATCCGACGCGATGGAAGGTCTATGGACGTGTCGATGATCAGATAATGCTTTCCACGGGCAAAAAGGTACCTTTCATGACTGAGGAGGAGCTTACATGGACTGTCATTCATCACTTAGTGTTTCCGCCTAGTCTGCAAGCGAACAGAATCCATAACGTTCTCATGCAAGCAAGCGCTTCGGGAAGCTCCCATGTTTTCCGATGGGGTTACATAACTGGCGTCCCGCAAGTTTGCTACGGTGGATGTGCGTCGTACTGAGGGGCGGTGTATGGTGCATGTGCACCGTACGGAGGAGCTGTGGAACGAAGGAGATATAATAAACTGTTATATTACGATCTGTACAAGATCTTCTGTCCTTATATACTAATTATGATATTCCTATATTACCAATCTCTTCGAGCTGCTGTGCCGATGCGATGCCGGTGCACCAGCAACCCGGGGTCGAGAGCGATCTCGAACCTCCGGCTAAGTGCGTGCCGGCTCTGCCTCGGCGGTGTCATCGTTCCGATTACTAACACTCCCCCTCAGCGAGAAGTCCCTTCGGTAAAATCCTAATTTCCCTAATAGATACCTATGTTGATGCATGTCTAATCCCTTTGTAAATATGTCCGCTATGTTCTCCTTCGTCGGTACGTATGTAAGTGATGCCTCGTGAGAGACCACTTTCTCACGGATGAAATGATATGCGACATTGATGTGCTTGGTACGCGCATGATACGTTGCGTCATGCGATAGTGTAATGGCGCCTAGATTGTCTGATCGAAGTGACGTGGGCTGGGTTTGATCGATTCCAAGTTCTTCGATAAAACGCCTCAGCCAGATTAATTGCTTGGCGCCCTCGGTAAGTGCCATGTATTCGGCCTCCGTGGTAGATAGCGCGATCATTCGCTGCTTCTTCGAGCTCCATGCAATGGTTCCTCCTCCTAGTATAGCTACGTAGCCACTAATAGATAGTGCGTCGTTTCTATTAGCATAATCCGAGTCGACAAATATTTCGAGATCGAGACCAGCGTCTCGTCGGAAGATTATGCTGTCGTCACGTGACCCCTTGAGGTACCTGAGCGCGTGCTTGATCGCCGTCCAGTGCTCGGTTCCGTAAGTAGTAGTGAATTGGCTCAGATGTTGTACGGTAAATGCCAAATCAGGTCGCGTGCTGAGTGCTGCATACATGAGTGATCCGATCGCCTTAGCATAGGGTACTTCGGCAGTTGGACCTGTCGAGTCCATGGGTGTCGTGAGTTTGATCATTTTATGCAGAGGTGTAGATACGGAATGTGCTGTTGTCATGTTGAATCGATCGAGTATGATGTCGATGTAATGTCCTTGTGACATGATCAGTGTTCCCTCATCCCTATTCCTCTCAACTCTAATTCCCAAGATTTTCTTCATTTCTCCTAAATCTGTTAAAGGGAATTTTCCATGAAGCTCCCCCTTGAGCTTAATCATCCCTCCTTTGGAGTCAGCAAATAGTCCAAAGTCGTCCACATATACTGATATGACTTCGATTGAGTCCTTATCTTGTCTGATGTAGACGCATTCATCGGCTGTACTTTGATGGAAGCCGAGATCGAGTAGTAATTTGCGTAAGCGCTGATGCCAAGCTCGCCCCGATTGTTTGAGTCCGTAGAGCGCTCTGTATATTCTTAGAACGCGTCCAGATCCATCGTCAAAACCGTCGGGCTGGCGCATGTAGATCTCCTCATCTATGGTTGAATTGAGGTAGGCGCCTTTGACATCCATCATTTCGATTTCCCAATCGAGTGTGTTTGCGATCGCTAATAGAACACGTAGTGAATCGAATTTGACCACGGGTGAGGTTATCTCGTAGTAATCCATCCCTGGCCTCTGTGTGAATCCTTGAGCCACAACCCTTGCTTTAGCCTTATCGAATTGTCCATCCGGTTGCGTTTTGACAGCGTATACCCATCGGCAACCGATAGCTACTCGTCCGGGTGGTAGTTCTGTTAACTCCCATGTTCCTAACGTCTTGTGTTGGTCCATCTCAATTTCCATCGCTTTCTCCCAGATCGGCGCATCATCACGTGATACCGCCGCTCTGTAATTCTCAGGTTCAGTGACGATTTCTCTCGTTATGTAAACCTGCTCGGTGCGTCCTGAATTATTCAGCTTCCGGTAATCCGGTCTTTGAGTGATACGCGCGCTCCGTCGAATCTGTGGAGCTGGCGCTTGTTCAGGTGGATCAGGAACGGGTGTTGTCTGGGGTGATGACGTCTGTGGGGTAGATGTGATCGGGTCCGGCACATGCTCGCGTGGTGAGTGCTCCCCCTCGAGCGGTGCCGTGTCGTCATCGTCGTTATCTGGGATGGGGTAGAGTCGGTTGTCATTTTCGTCAAATGTAATGTTCCTAGATACTTGAACGTGCTTTGAGGCTTTATTGTAGTACCTCCAGGCCTTTGCATGTTCAGCTACTCCGACGAATATATGTTCTTCTGCTTTTGGATCAAGTTTGGCTCGACGTTGATCCGGCACCATAACCCAACAATTTGTCCCGAATTCCTCTAGACGTGCTAGGTTCGGCTTCTTGCCGAATAGTGCCTGGAACGGTGTTGCGTCATCTCCAAGCGCTCGCGTGGGTGATCGATTTTTGATGTAACACGCGTAAGCCACGGCCTCGGGCCAGAGTATTTTTGGCAGGTTCTTGGCAAATATCATTGCACGTGCGTGCTCGAGTAAGGTCCGGTTGAGTCGTTCGGCAATTCCATTCTGGGCTGGGGAGTATGGAGCTGTGGTCTCCATGATAATGCCATATTTTGCACAAAATTCCTTGAAATTTTTATTGACATATTCCCCTCCATTATCCGAGCGAAACCTCTTCAGTTTCTGACCTGTTTGGGTCTCGAGGAATGCCTTGTACGTCTCGAAGTGTTTGAGCGCTTCATCTTTGGTGCTCCCAAAATAGATGACCGTGTACCTCGATTTGATGTCCGTGAAAGAATAAAAGTACTTTTCACGTGATGGTCCCTCGGTCTGGGCAGGCCCCCATACATCGGATACTGTCAGGTCACCGACCTGTTCTACAGTGTCCTCGGCTCTTTTGGGGAACGGCTCCACATGCCGCTTGCCTTGTATGCATGCCTTGCACTGGCTCGGCTCGTTTGACTCGTCGATCTCAAGTCCGGTGACTAGATCGTTAGATTTCAACATCTTTATAGAATTTATGTTGACGTGCCCGAGTATCCTGTGCCATTTGTCCCATGACCGTCCTTTTGCTTTAATCACTTATATCGAGGCCAGGCATCCGTCAGGGAATGCAAGGGACTTCCAGTTATTGGTGAGTGGGTGTCCAGGGGTGGAAGACAAGCACCTGGCTGAAGTGTCCCACTTTGAAATTGTTGAGGGGGTTGATGATTAGCATGTCAGCCTGAGCCCAGTCCAAGCCAATGTTTTCTACCTAGGCCCTGGATAGCTGGTAGTATCGTGAGCAGAATGAAATTTATTCTGTCAGTTGCTGGCAGTGGCGGAACTGGCAGAAGAAGGCCTTTCTGCCAAGTGTGGCCGAATATGTCAGAAAAGGTTTAGTGGCATCCTTCACACTATTCTTTTCAAAAGATGTGCATACCATATATGTACACTAAAACCATGGGACAAAGACGGATGGTACAGCAGATGTGATGGATGACCCGCATGGCAAGCACCGGGCCTCAGTAGACATCAGCCACGCTCAGTGCTGCCTCTGGATCCCACTCAGAGGCTGTCCTGTGCCAATGTTGGTGCGTACGCACTGCAGGAACAAACTCCCTGATAAATCGGTGGGACTTCCACACCCGATTTTGGTGGATGGTCCACCAGCGGTTGATAGTCACTCCGAGACCAGTCCGGTAGTGGACCATCCACAATATCTCTCATGGTAAGTCCACCAGCCACTCAGGTGAGTGGATGGTGCATATACTGTACGTGGGTTTGGAGATGGACCCCTGAGCGGCCCAATGGAAATCAAAAAAATTGTATTATGGTGAGTGACTCACGATAACACAATTCTTTTGATTTCCATCGACAAATGTGTAGGATGATCCATTAATTCTTCTAAGGGAAATACCATCAATAATTGTTGGATTATCAATGGCTACTACCATAAAATCTCCTCTGTCTGATCCCGTGCCCAAGACCGCAGCTTAAAGCTGAATCCGTCCCTGAGTCCACTTCCCAAAATTAGGGTGGAACATGGTAGTGGGTGCAACCTACAAAGTTGAAGCCTGTTACGTAGAGATTTCCGCAAGTCAGAACTGTAAAGGACAACAGCTTCAGCTTATGTGGTGCGCCCCCAATGAACTATCATCCTAAGTATTTCGGATCGTGAGTCTGAAGTCCGAAAGTATCAAACTAAACAGAAGTTGGAACTTGAGTTGGAAATAGAGTTGGAAGGCGGAAGGCAGAAGGTGGAGAGACAGAGGTCTTGCAAAACTCGCTGTGCTAAGAACTGGAGATAGAGCGAAGGAAATCACATATCGAAGGTGATTATCTTATTGCAGAATAACAGACATACATGAGGGGTTTTTATACAAAGAGCTGAGTGTCAAGATTGGTTTTTAGGCATTAATATCGTGTATTAGTGAACACAGTGAATGCCTGAATAACTTGTGCAAAGAGGTATGCCATTTGGCGAATAAGGTGAACCAATAAATGTTCAAAAGATAAGAGGGCTGCCCAAATAGAGCTCACCTTATCTACAGTCATAGTGAAGTAGCCTGTGGCACTTGATGATGTAATGTGCAAGGTGTCATGGAAAGGTTGTTTAAGTAGCAACAATCCTTTCACTGGTGAAGGTGCTCCTTTGGAGCCCTTCGCCAACAGCACAGATAATAGTTCAAAGGCTAATGTAACAAAGGTGAAGTACGAAAACTCACCAGTGGTGCTTAAGTCCTCCTCTGGTCGAAGATAGGAATCTTCAGGAGAGGGCTCAAGACAATGATCACAGTGAGGTCAAGTTTTGCACAAGATAGACGTATGATAATTGAACTGCAGAATGTACATGCAAATGTAAACTACTTATACCAAATGCTCATATGATATCAGCAAATAGGAAACAGGCCATCGGGAGTCAGGGTTGGATAGGGGTGCGCAGTCATGATACAAATAGATGAAACAAATATACAATGGAATGAAAGAGGAGTGCGAACATGAAACGACAGGGAGGAAAGGGGACAAAGGTA
The DNA here is from genome assembly GCA_015179125.1 of Gautieria morchelliformis. NCBI lineage: Eukaryota > Fungi > Basidiomycota > Agaricomycetes > Gomphales > Gomphaceae > Gautieria > Gautieria morchelliformis. The sequence continues at coordinate 21,197 of WHVA01000046.1, forward strand.
CTTATGTATGAAAACACACCTTGGGACCTGCATATACGCTACCCTGCATGGACTCTTCGTCTGCTGGGTTGATCCCACACGCTCTACGGGTAGGACATCCCGCAAATGCATTCTGGCCATACAAACATCTAAAGGGGTTGGGTCAGGAAGATGATGGGGCCAGTGGTAAACTATCACGCCTGGTAGAGGATGTCGATCGTGTTTGATGGCGTACCTGCTGGCGAATGACATGAGCAGCGAATGGGGGAAGGGCGAATAGAATGAATATCAAGGAGGAGTGGTGGAAGGGAAGGGCGAACTCGTGCGAACCTGCAGGAGGAGCAATGAGGGGGAAGGTAGAGACAGCAAGGCAAGGTAAATAGATGGGTCATGACACTGAGACAACATGTAATGGGGTAGTACTAAACAAATTCTGGAGAGAGCAGAAGTCGGATAGACATATGGGGTAACTAACTAATTGGGAACAAAGGGACTACAAGGGGGGTTCAGGGTAAGGTAAAACAATGGCAAAAGAACAAGGGGTCAGGAAACATATCTGACAAAGAAACTACAAGGATCGCCGGACATATGGCCTTGCTGTACTGAGAGGTGAGTCCGGTGGGTCCAAGTAATAGAGTCAAAAGAACAAAGGAATAAAACAATGGGTGGGATATTGGAACTATTGGAGGGTCGGAAAGTGAGCGGAACTGAGTGTCGGAAGTCGGAACTGCATGGTCATAACAAAGCCAAGCCCTCTGTTCCTGAACCTTGGCTCGGCCCTTGGGTTGAGTCTTAAGTACATCTTACATTCTTAGCAGTATATCAGAACTCTCCACACATAGTGTTCGATATGCCTATCACCTGATCTTACACCTGTGCCCACGGTAGCCATGTCACCCTGACCATAGATGCTCACCACACAATGAAGTGCTTCAAACCACACTGAAACCCCCTGTTCCATCACTGTTACGATAACCCCCCTCCAGCCTAGAGTGCACGGCAAGGGCAAGGATGTGGCAGGCTATATTACCACCCAAAGTGCTGGGAGCAGAAAGAGGGCGTGAAGGGAGGGTAGAGAACGTTCTTCACTTGTATCTATGCTAGGGAGGTAGATGGAGGCAAAGGAAAAACATATCACTAGGCACAGGTTATAAGTCCATGAAGAAGTCTGAGCTATAGTATTGTCTGTAATCGATGAAATTGTGATTTCTGACACTGGAACACAAGTAGTCCCATTCCATCAAGTTGGTCCATTTGTGCCCTAATTGCTTGGCTGCCCTCCACAAGATCCACAGAGCCCCGCCATCGGAAAATGACTCTCTTCAGTCCACTGAAACCAGGCTTGGTGATAATATCTTGTACCCGCTTTAGATCCACGGCCTCGATTGTGTTGACTTCGCTCCAGAACAAAACAAAAGATATTTCCTCGATGTAGCGGGATGTGAGCTGGGAGAGCAGGACAGGAAGCAATACGTAAGTCGGTCCATCCCATGGTAGTTCAAGGAAAGTGTTGTCGAAAGTTAGAGTGCGTAATCTGGTGTTAGATGGTAAGAGGTCCATCAATGTTTTCTCTAAAATGGCGTTAATGGGAGATGAAACTTCCACATAGGGAAAATTCATACCGGGAGACTTCAAATGGTATTGATAAATGCAGAAGGTGAGGTGTTCAAGGGAAGATCCGATGACTTGGAAAAGCCTCGCCATCTGGTGATCCTGGATGAAAATGGTGGATACTTCAGTGACCACCATAGTATGAACAGGCAGGACACGATAGTAAGACGACATCCAATCGATTATCGCGCCGATAGGTAGGTCACTCAGTTTTATGCACCGTAACCGTGAGGGCAAGTCAAGATACTCTTGAAACACATCTTCACAGCGACTTTTTGCGATCACCGAGTCCGACCTCTCCCACCGGATGAAGGTGAGATCCAGGCATTCTAGGAACGGGTGTGCAGCTATGAGTGCTGCCAAGTCTCTGAATGTCTTGAAACTGACTGATTCAATGCATAAATCTTGGATGGTAGCGAAGTTGTGAACTAATGCAGACAGGACCTTTGGGTGCTGCTGAGCTAAGCTCACGCGTTGTACTCGAAGGGTCTTCAGTTTTGTCAATTTGGGAGCAATTGTGGGAATGACCGCATCCAGATAGTCCAACCCTTCATACATATGTTCTGGGTTTCCTTTAAGAGTTAGCGACCTGAACAAGGGAAAAATATGCGGGCTAGTTTCCAGAATCACGGCGAGTGCGTCGGCATGCTTCTCGGAGAGCACAATGTTATGGAATATATGAAACCGTGCACTGGGAACCCATGCGCGACAAGTGATACAACACGCTCGTAGAGAGGGTGAGTCATCGTGCAAGTGGTCGATGACTTGGTCAATCAATTCTCCTGGAAGTAGGTATTTCGTTGATCTAAAGGAGGCGTCGTATTGTGTGTTTACATTTTTTGGACTGGACATTGTTATAACTTACGATGCTGACATTGCGCAAGAGTTGCAATGTTGTGGCGCTTTCCTCTTTTTTGAACCGTTCTTTTCCCTCTTCGTCAGTTTCTCTCTCATGAATGCTAGGATCCTAGAGAACGATGGCATGATCTTGCACAGGATCATGCAGCGGCCGGGGCGGGATGGTAGCTTGAGCTCGGATTCCTAGAGATAGAGGTTGAACCAGTTCAGGGGATATTAGGGTCCAAATTCCAAATAGGGACACTAGTACTACGAGTGTCTCTCGCGCGTCATCGCCGTGACGCAGTCACCCAACAGTAGTCTGAGGTCGGGGCAGGCGTCAAACGCCAGCTGTTGGAATCATGTACAACAGGTTATAAATACGTGGACAACCTGTTGTAAAATACAAGGGTCCGAACTTCAGACGCCCATCCCTACGCCTCCACCTGCGGTTCACCTGAACCGTCCCCTCGCGGCCTCAGGACGGCGCACGTGCACCATAGGACGCCCTCTCCCTACGGCGCACGTGCACCATACGCAGCCCCTCAGTATGGTGCACGTGAACCAAACGCCACGCCTCGGTACGGTGTGCCTGCACCGTTGTGACAGGCGGCGTATGGTGCACGTGCACCATACCGCCTACGGCGCACCTGCACCGTAGGCCGCCAGTCGGTACTGTATACATGCACTGTAGGCTGCTCCTGTTAGTAATCGGAACGATGACACCGCCGAGGCAGAGCCGGCACGCACTTAGCCGGAGGTTCGAGATCGCTCTCGACCCCGGGTTGCTGGTGCACCGGCATCGCATCGGCACAGCAGCTCGAAGAGATTGGTAATATAGGAATATCATAATTAGTATATAAGGACAGAAGATCTTGTACAGATCGTAATATAACAGTTTATTATATCTCCTTCGTTCCACAGGTTATGGGCCCCGCGCATAACTAAACTACTACAAATCTAACTACGCTCCATACTCCAATAACTCAATACCGATCAACGATGTCGAGTAGCAATAACACGTACAAGATCGATCCCTTGAACGGGGATAATTACGCGGCGTGGCGCCGGCGGCTCGAGTGGATACTCGATGACTCAGATCTGTGGGACGTGGCTATCGGCAGGGAGACGGAACCGAGACCGGCAGATGCCGACAACGTCACTGCGACCGAACAGCAGGAGATCGACGATTGGAGAAGGAAGGACAAGAAGGCCAGAAAAGAAATTTGCCTCAGAGTTGCCGATGAACAACTAGTTTACATCAATCAGACGATGTCTGCATTTGCTGTATGGACTAGTCTACAAGCTATATTCGAATCTAAGGGAGCAGTGGGGATTGTAAATCTCCGAAGAGATTTCTTCCGGACGCTTGCCGAGGACGGCGCGAACATGGAGGAGCACGTACGCAAGCTCCGCGGCATTCAACAGGAATTGAATGCGCGGGGGCATTACATCAGTGACACCGAGTTCTCGAACACGTTGCTGACGTCATTACCAGATTCTTGGTCGGCGTTTATTACGGCAGTAAACGCCAGTGGAGCCGGGACAACAGCTGATATATTAATAGCTCGGGTCCTCGATGAGGATCGAGCACGGAAAGCTGGATCGGCACGGCAGACGGCGCTTAAGGCGCAACAACGTCACAGGACCAGGAAAGATGACTCAGGAGCAACAAAGGGAAAGTGCCGAAATTGCGGCAAGAAGGGTCATTACGTGAAGGACTGTTGGGCGAAAGGTGGCGGCAAAGAAGGCCAAGCGCCAAAATGGTTCAAATCAGGGAACAAAGAAACAGTCAAACAAGCAGAAGAAAAGGACTTCGCATTTGTATCTAAGGAGGTAGCATACAGTGCTATATCTGCATCCGACTGGCTAGCCGATTCAGCGGCAACAACACATATAGCTCGAAGCCGAAACGATTTCGCTAGCTATGCCGAGGAACCATCTGAAATCGAAGGAATTTCACCTGATGCGGTACTACATACACAAGGCCGAGGCACTATATACATGGAATTCAAGATCGGCGCCAAGACGAACACGATCGAGCTACGTGACGTCAAACATGCACCGGATGCGCCGAACAACCTTATCAGCGTAGGGCGTTTAACTGATAAGGGCAACACGGCCACATTTTCAGGCACCGGCGTCGAATTCAAATCACGCGCCGGAGTTACCTTCGCACAGGGACAGAAGCGTGGGCGGCTATTCTGTATGAAGGCACGGGTCACTCAATCAGTCGAGGCACGGGACTTTGCCGCAGCGTGTTGCCTGCTATATCCTCACAGTCTATGAGCTCGAGCCGGTGTAGGCACGGACCAAGCGGACTTGATTGGGCAAACACTTTGTCTGTCATGGTTGAGCCTTCGATGCGGAGTTCTTCGAGATGAGCAAAATCTGTCTGGCCGAAAACCCACTTGCATGTGTTGGCTTGCAGCTTGTCAATGCGATGGAGGTCGAGCCTCTGAATGCGCGGTGCTCGCTGAGGCAAGTGCTTGAGTGATGCAGACACATTAGTAAAGCCTTCGTCGTCCCAATATTCTGCATAGCCATCCTCCCTTGACCCGTCGAGACGTATGGATCGAAGGGTGGGTGCTTCCAAACACTGCAAGATGTTGAGGCCACAGCCAGGAACTGTGACATCTACCTCCTCAAGATGAGGAAGTACCTCAACGTGAGGATAGTCAAGGCTGTTCCTGGATTGGAAAGAGAAGATATGGTACCCGGAGTACTTGAGGTATTTCAGGTGAGGAATAGCCGCAATGGTGTCAAGCGCCCACGCGATAGGCATAACTTAGTCGTCAGGCCCACACACTATCGTGAGGGTGGAGACAGTGGAAAGCATTAAAGTTTTTTGTAGGGTTTTTTATGTGTTTTTATATGTTTCTTTGTGAAAACATATAAAAACACATAAAAAACCCTACAAAAAACTTTAATTTTTTTTACAATTTTCTTGCTCAACAAGTTCTAACAAAAACACTGAAAATTTTTGGAATATCTTTACAGTTTTTTGAACAGTTTTTCAGACCAGAAAATTTTGCTATGCCTCCAGTGCATGGCTGTCTAATGCAAGGCATCACGTGCTGTCATGGGCCATCCCTACCACCACCCTGAGTAACTCTGGTGCCTGCAGTCCTAACTATGTGAAAGCTCAAGCTCAGGCTCTCTCTGGACTGATGATTTTGAAGCCGACAGTCACATGCTGCAGATGAGATGTGTGATGTGCCTATACACGCTGTATAACAACCCATTGCGTTCGGCAAGCTATATCCCTGCTGTGCCATTATCTTTATTTATCATTCCCATCGTTATTAAGTCTACTCCATGCCACGATGATCTTTGTCCTTGCATGTATATGTCGCTCACCATATGTCCAGGTTGACTGGTATAGGGACTTCTATTACCATTCCTTGCGCGCTGGGTTGAGCGTGTCACTCAGCCCCAGGCGCACGAGACAATATTGTCTTCATGGAAGCTATACCCAATGAGGTGCATCTCCAGACCTGTCTCACGATGCGCAGGGGCACAGGCTGACAGTGCAGCATTGTTAGTTTTGCCCATGTTGGTGGACCGAAGAACATCAGTTCGACAATATGGTATATGCACCTCACTGGTATGAACACCTCTGTTTCCTGACTCAACTGTGTCATATATAAAGTTGTTTCTTCAGGTAGGCATCACCTGAGTGGACTCTTCCAGAAGGTGTTCAAGAATATGGCTTTAGATGTGCAAGGCCTGTCTCATGTATGTTGTGAATCCTTCTATCCTCCCCACTCCATCTTCTCGAAATTTAAGCTTTAGGGCATGTTTGTTACTCATGCTATGTACTGGGGCCATGCTTCCACACTGGAAAATTTTGCGCTTCAGCTGGGGAATATTGCACGTGAAGCATACAAATCACTTGGCAGGGCTGTCCACAAGTCAACCTGCAGGCTACCTGGACTTGGACTCGCAGGTTTGCCAGCTTCCAGAAGTGGAACCCAGACTTGACCTGAGTTTTCCTGCAGGTTGACTCAGACGCGCAGGTTAAACCTGCAGGTGACTTGAGGTGACCTGCCAGATTATCCTGAGCTGACTCACCCTGACTCACCCCGTGTGAGTGCATGGTGGCTATGCTCTCGTCCGTCCCCGTCCCCCTCCCCATCCCCATCCTTGTCCCCTGCCCATGTGCACCCTCGTGCACAAGCAGATGCGGGGGTGGCTGCCACGCCTGCACACGAGGGCACGCGTGTGTTGTTATGACCGTTCCGCTCAACCTTCTCCGCCACCTCTGGAACACCTCCACACCACCTCCGACTCTATTCCACATCTCCGCAACCCTCAACTGCAACCCCTTGTTCTTCAGTACCCCTGGCCACCTCCAGTCACCGTACTCCCATACTCGACCCTGAACACAGCAAGATACCATTTCTGTATTTCTGTTTGTTCCGATGCCTATTGTAATTACACACCTTGTTCTTTGCCATTGTACTTACTCTACCCTGCACCTGTCAGGGGACACCCTGTTTTCCATTTCCAGTTCCGACACCACACCCAGTTCCGACTCCATTTCCGACTCCGCTTCCGGTTCCGATTCCATCTCCGCATCCGCTTTCGGGAACGATTCCGCTTCTGGGAGAACTTCCACCAGTTCCGTTCGCCTTGCCAGTTCCACTCCAATTTCCGACTTCCGCCCCGGAACAGTGTCGGAAATCAAGCGACTCGCATAATAGGTGGCATCAAGGGTCGATCAAGGGTCAGGGGGATGCAGGGTTGATGGCGGGTGCCAAGTGTTGTCCCTGGCTGCGCAGCGTAGTATAATACGGGCTCGCTGACATTGGGGGTCCTTAGACTTTTCTCTTTGGATTTCCCCTTGTCAGGTGAGAACCCCCTCTCTTGTATGCTCTGTTCATTTATACATACTTTGGATTTCCCCTTGTCAGTTGTGTGGTAGTGTGATCTCCACGACTAGCCAGGGTTGCCCTTACAGCAGAAAAGTCTCTCCCCTAGAGGACCGGCGGTCGTACTGCACGTTGCATTCACCATAGGTGCGTTCGGAATCGGAGACAGTGTCAGGGGACACCCGGTTTTCCATTTCCAGTTCCGACACCACATCCAGTTCCGACTCCATTTCCGACTCCGCTTCCGGTTCCGATTCCATCTCCGCATCCGCTTTCGGGAACAATTCCGCTTCTGGGAGAACTTCCACCAGTTCCGTTCGCCTTGCCAGTTCCACTCCAATTTCCGACTTCCGCCCCGGAACAGTGTCGGAAATCAAGCGACTCGCATAATAGGTGGCATCAAGGGTCGATCAAGGGTCAGGGGGATGCAGGGTTGATGGCGGGTGCCAAGCGTTGTCCCTGGCTGCGCAGCGTAGTATAATACGGGCTCGCTGACATTGGGGGTCCTTAGACTTTTCTCTTTGGATTTCCCCTTGTCAGGTGAGAACCCCCTCTCTTGTATGCTCTGTTCATTTATACATACTTTGGATTTCCCCTTGTCAGTTGTGTGGTAGTGTGATCTCCACGACTAGCCAGGGTTGCCCTTACAGACAGCGACTCGGAGATCGCAACCTCTTCCGCACATACAGCGTACGACAGCCCCTCTTCTTACGTCGAGCTCCCAACCCCGGAAATCCCGTCCCATATTTCTCCTTCCAACATGGATCCGGACGATCGTCTTCGGAATATGGAGGAGGAATTGACGCGGAACCGGATGAAGACCGACGCGATTGAAACAGCCTTACAAGCGATTTTGGCTAAGTTAGATATTCCACAAGGTGGTGGAAATGAAATGCTGGATGATCCGGATTTCGGAAAAGCGGAACTAGCGGAAAAGAGGATGTCCGCGAAGTTAGCAAAGGTCAAACCCGCAACTCCGGCGGACTTTGACGGAGATCGGGAGAAGGGACGGGCATTCTTCAACACATGCAGCATCTACTTCGCAATTGTCGGAGACCTCTTTCCAAACGACCAGGCTCGGATTCACTGGACATTGTCCTTTTTCAAATCGGACCGCGCAGCCCGTTTTGCAAACAAGGTGATCCGACATGAAGCAAAGGGCAAGGGGAACTACTTCCGGGACTGGGACGCGTTCGAGAAAACATTTTCCGACCAGTTCTGCCCGAAAAACGAGCAGCTCACAGCCCTTACAAAGCTCGAGGGGACGAGCTGGTACCAGGCCAAAGATCCGGTCGATGACTACATCGATCGCTTCCAGGAGCTCATCGACCTTGCGGAATATGACGACGACAAGACGATCGTCATCAAATTCCGACGAGGACTTGATCCGACGCTCCAGAACCAAGTTGCGCTGCTTGGGGATGGAGCTCCGGATTTTGATGACCCGGAAGGGTGGTACCAAGCCGCGCAGAAGGTTTCTCGGAACAGGGACGCAAATGAGGCCTTCGTGGAGACGAGTCGGAACACGACACGCAGTTCCGCTCGTCCTACTCCACCTGTGCCAAAACCCGGAAGCGCATTCATTCCCACACGGAAATTATTTCCGATGCTTGCTCCGCCTGCTCCTATTAGGAACCATAGCCCTCCTCCCTCGAAGAGTGGCCCTGCCCCGATGGATGTTGACCGCATGCGCGGAAAAGGCCACGGAACTATCACCTGCTTCCGCTGCCGACAACCAGGCCACTATGCTCGCGAGTGCCCCCAAGCCTTTGATATCCGGCTTATGACCGCAGAGGAGAAACTCGAGATCCTTCCAGAGTTCCTCGCACTTGCAGACATAAACGGAGTGCCCACTGCGGAAGAACTTTCCGAAAATGCGGAACATGGTCTACCGGAAGCGGAAGATGCGTCGGATTTTGTGACACGCAGCGGGTGAGATGTGTGCCCCTGCTGCCTGTACATAACCGGTTTGCCTGTCTTGAAGTAGAGAATGAAAAGTCCCCACTCCCCTCACTTCGTACAGACCCACTGGATAAAGTCACACAAAAACCAAATCTGACACCCCGTCCATCCCGCATCCGCCCTTGGGAGAGACGCCTTCCGAAGCGCTATGTTGTTGCTGCCACCCCTGGCCCCAAGTCACTAGTCATTAAGGTAGAGATCCAGACGACCGATACGGCGGAAGTCAAATCCGGACCCGCCCTTGTCGATTGCGGGGCCACTGGTCAGTTTATGGACCGGGACTATGTGGAACGGAACCGACTGACCACGCGGAAGTTGCAACGTGCAATCCCGGTGTTCAATGTGGATGGAAGCCCCAATGAGGCAGGGTCCATCACGGAGATAGTGGACACAATTCTCCGCTACGATGAATTCTCCGCTACGATGAATTCTCCGCTACGATGAATTCTCCGCTACGATGGACACTCGGAACGCACTTCCTTCGCTGTCACCAGCCTGGGGAAGCAAGACATCATCCTCGGGTTTACCTGGCTTCAAGAGCACAACCCGGAGATCAATTGGCAGACTCGGAAGGTACTGATGAGTCGGTGTCTAGCCAAGTGTCACATGTGCCGGTCGGAAGTGCGGAAGGAGCGCCAGGAGCAGCGGAAGACCGAACGGCTCATACAGACATGTCGTTCCGGCCCCCATCCACTGCTTGCAGAAGAAGACTCGGAAGCGGAATTTGACCCGGATCCCCCTTCCAATTCCGATTCCGACGCCATCCGACTCGGCCTGGAAGACACTCTGACGGAAGGGGAGCACTTGCTGTACGTAAACCTTCCGCCGGAGGCGGAACACATCCGCGCCACCGGAAATATTTCGCAACGCCTTGCTGAAGCCTCTAAGAGGTATGATAGAGTGGAGGCGGAAATTCCGGAGTACCTGCGGGAGTTTGAGGACGTCTTTTCCAAGGAGTCGTTTGATACCCTGCCTCCACGGAAGCTGTGGGACCACGCCATCGAGTTGGAGCCTGGGTCAAAGCCCACCAACTGCAAGGTCTACCCGCTGTCACCCAAGGAGCAGGTAGAGCTCGATGCATTCCTTGCGGAAAACCTCCGTACAGGGAGGATCCGCCCCTCCAAGTCACCCATGGCATCTCCGGTGTTCTTCATCAAGAAGAAGGATGGCTCGCTCAGACTTGTGCAGGACTACCGGGCCTTGAATGCGATCACGATCAAGAACCGGTACCCCATTCCACTCATTTCCGAACTGATCACACAACTCCGCGGGGCGAGGTACTTCACTAAGCTGGATGTCCGCTGGGGCTTCAACAATGTCCGGATCCGGGAGGGAGACGAGTGGAAGGCCGCATTCCGCACCAATCGAGGACTCTTTGAGCCACAGGTCATGTTCTTTGGCCTCACCAACAGTCCCGCCACATTCCAGACGATGATGAATGACATTTTCCGTGACATGATAGCAGAAGGGGTTGTCTGCGTCTACCTCGATGACATCCTCATTTTCACGAAAACAATGTCCGAACATCGGGAAGTCGTGCGGAGAGTGCTGGAACGGCTCCGGGAGTACAACCTGTGTCTCAAGCCGGAAAAGTGCGAATTTGAGCAGACGCGGATAGAGTACCTTGGGGTGATTGTGTCGGAAGGAAAGGTGGAAATGGACCCAGTCAAAGTTTCCGGTGTATCGGATTGGCCCGTGCCGCGAAACAAGAAGGAGGTCCAGTCCTTCATTGGGTTTGTCAATTTCTACCGGCGGTTCATCAAGGACTTCTCCTGCCACGCCCGTGCCCTCTTCGACCTCACCAAGAAGGAGGTTGGATGGCGGTGGGGAGAGCCGGAACAGACTTCCTTTGACAAACTCAAGGAGCTGATCACTTCCGCCCCGGTCCTGATCTTTCCCGACGACTCTCGCCCTTATCGAGTCGAGGCGGATTCTTCCGACGCAGCTACCGGAGCGGTCTTGTCACAGCAGTCATCGGAAGATGGTGGGGGGTGGCATCCGATTGCCTTCTTCTCTAAGAGCCTTAGTCCGGTCGAGCTGAACTATGAGATCCATGACAAGGAGATGCTGGCAATCATCCGAGCGCTGGAGGAGTGGTGACACTTCCTCGAGGGTGCTCTATGCCCTTTTGAGATCTGGACAGACCACAAGAACCTCGAGTATTCCCGCACGTCTAAGAAGCTGAACCGACGACAAGCACGGTGGTCCCTACACCTGTCCCGGTTTGACTTCATGCTCCACCACCGCCCCGGCCGCACCATGGGCAAGCCCGATGCCCTATCCCGCCGCGCGGATCACGGAAGCGGAAGTGGAGACAACGCGGATATGACACTGCTCCGCCCAAGTCTCTTTGCAATCCGTGCCCTAGAAGGAGTAACTGCAGTTGGGGCGGAAGCGGAAATGCTCCGGGATATCCGGAGGCAGTACCGGAATGGAGAGAAGGAGGAGTCGGTGGTGAAGGCAGTGGAGGAACTCCGGAAAGGGCACTCACGGTCTGTACAGGCAGCGGAATGGTCGGAACGTGATGGACTGCTCCACTTCAGAGGCAAGGTCTATGTTCCGGGTGGGGCGGACCTCCGCCGTCGCATCGTGTCCCAGCACCATGATACACGGGTCGCTGGGCATGCTGGCAGGTGGAAGACGCTGGAGTTAGTGGCTCGGAATTACTGGTGGCCTCAGATGTCCCGCTACATCGGACAGTACGTGAAGACGTGTGACCTTTGTCTCCGAACCAAAGCGCAACGACGCCCGCCCGTCGGAGAACTTGTTCCGCTCCCGATTCCCGAATCCCGCTGGGACACCATCAGTGTCGACTTCATCGTTGAACTCCCAGAGTCTCATGGCTACGACGCGATCATGAACGTCGTGGATTCGGTGAGCAAGGTGTCCCACTTCATTCCGACGCACACGACGATCACAGCCCTCGGAGCGGCCCGCCTGTTCCTTGCACATGTCTGGAAGTTGCATGGGCTCCCGAAGCAAGTTGTTTCTGACCGAGGACCGCAGTTTGTCGCGGAACTGACTCGGGAGCTCTACCGCCTGCTCGGCATAAAGCTGGCTACCACCACAGCGTACCATCCGCAGGGTGACGGACAGACGGAACGGGTCAATCAGGAGTTAGAGCAATATCTCCGCCTCTTTGTCAATGAGAGGCAGGATGACTGGGATGAGTTACTTCCGCTGGCGGAATTCCAATACAACAACCATGTCCATTCCGCCACACAACAGACTCCCTTCATGCTTGACTCCGGACGACACCCGCGGATGGGCTTCGAACCACGCCAGGCTGACTCCCGACTCGAGACGGTCAATGAGTTCCGAGACCGCATGGACTCCACCCTTTCGGAAGCCAAGTCGGCCCTTGCAAAGGCCAAGGATGACATGGCAAGGTACTACAACCGACGCCGGGTTCCTGCCCCAGAGTACCAAGTTGGAGACAAGGTGTACCTAGATGCAAGTGACATCCGCACCACACGCCCTTCGCAGAAGCTTGCCCACCGCTACCTTGGGCCCTTCACAGTGACGTGGAGGGTTGGACGGAATGCATACCGCCTCCGACTTCCGATGTCCATGTCCCGCCTCCACCCCGTCTTCAACGTGGTGAAGTTACTCCCTATGCTTGAGGACCCAATTCCACATCGGAAGGCTCATCCGCCACCTCCGCCAGAAATTGTAGATGGGGAAGAGCACTACGTGGTGGAACGGATCCTGGACAGCCGGTTTGTGCGAGGACGACTCCAATTCCTCGTGAAATGGGAAGGGTATGGGTACGAGGAGAATTCTTGGGTCCCGGAGCAAGATGTTTCCGCTCCTGACAAACTCCGGGAGTTCTATAGGACACATCCAGGTGCCCCTCGCCGAATCCGCTCGCTGGCATTTCAATCCCTTGTGTCCCGTGCTTCGAGGACGCAGCACGCTAGAGGGGGGGTGATGTCAGGGGACACCCTGTTTTCCATTTCCAGTTCCGACACCACACCCAGTTCCGACTCCATTTCCGACTCCGCTTCCGGTTCCGATTCCATCTCCGCATCCGCTTTCGGGAACGATTCTGCTTCTGGGAGAACTTCCACCAGTTCCGTTCGCCTTGCCAGTTCCACTCCAATTTCCGACTTCCGCCCCGGAACAGTGTCGGAAATCAAGCGACTCGCATAATAGGTGGCATCAAGGGTCGATCAAGGGTCAGGGGGATGCAGGGTTGATGGCGGGTGCCAAGTGTTGTCCCTGGCTGCGCAGCGTAGTATAATACGGGCTCGCTGACATTGGGGGTCCTTAGACTTTTCTCTTTGGATTTCCCCTTGTCAGGTGAGAACCCCCTCTCTTGTATGCTCTGTTCATTTATACATACTTTGGATTTCCCCTTGTCAGTTGTGTGGTAGTGTGATCTCCACGACTAGCCAGGGTTGCCCTTACAGCACCCCCCTTGTCACCCCCGTGTTCCGCATTAGATACTTACCCCATATGTCTATCCGATTCCCACCCTCTCTGGAATTTGCTTAGTACCAGACTATTACTTGTTGCTTCAGCTCTTCGTATAAAACCCCCTATGTATGTCTCCATTTCTGCAATCAGATAATCAACATTGATACATGAATCCCTTCGCACTATCTCCTGTTCTTAGCACAGTGAGTCTTGCAAGCTTTGTCTCTCTCTGCCCTCGACATTCTGTCTTCCACCTCTTCTGCCTCCTCCGACCTTTGTCCTCCGACCTTTGACTCTCAGTACCCTCTTCCCAACTTCCGGCTTCTCCAACATCCGGAAGTCAAATCTGAAATACTTAGGATGGTAGTTCATCAGGGGCGCAACACATAAGTTGAAGCTGTTGTCCTTTCTAGCTCTGACCTCTGGGATTTCCGATACGTAACATGTGTACACATGCCCTGCCCCACTCGCCACCACCACATGCACCTCCTCACGTGCACACGCACCATACCATGCAGACACATGCACCGCCCTAGTGTTAGAGTGGGGCGGGGCACGTGTCTGCTTGGGCACATGCGGGGGTGGCTGCCTTGTGCGCGTGTGTTGGTAGTGGTGGAGGAGGTGGTGTGTGGGAGCGTGGGAGTGGGTGGTGGTGGTAGCCAGTGCATGGGGTGGTGGCAGCATTCAGAGTGGTCATGTGACCATCCCCGGGATACTCTGGCAGGTTCGCAAGTCACCTGCAGCATTCCAAAAGCCAAAACTGGACTTGCCAGGTTTCTAAGCGGCGGGTCACCTGGACTTGTGGGAGTTGGATCCACAGGTTAAGATCGCAGGCACTGCAGGCATAGAAAAGTGTTCTTGCCTGAAAAACTGTTCAAAAAACTGTAAAAATTGTCCAAATATTTTTGGTGTTTTTTATGTAAAAAACTATAATCAAATTTTGTGTTTTTATTAGAATTTGCTGAGCAAGAAAATTGTAAAAAAAATCAGTTTTTTGCAGGGTTTTTTATGGGTTTCTTTGTGTTTTCACAAAGAAACTTATAAAACACATAAAAAACCCTGCAAAAAACTTTAAACTTTTTTACAATTTTCTTGCTCAACAAATTCTAACAAAAACACAAAATTTTGTTAAAGTTTTTTTTACATTAAAAACACTAAAGGAATATCTTTACAGTTTTTTGAACAGTTTTTTGAACAGTTTTTCAGACCAGAAAATCTTTACATGCCTCCAGTAAGGTTGAACTGCGAGTCACCTGTAGGAACCTGGACTCATGGACAGCCCTGTCACTTGGTGAAAGACCTGTCATCATGGCAGAATACGGTATTCCAATGGATCTAAGTCGGTACTATCTTTGTATTGCATCTTGTCTGTCACGTTCTACTGATATCTGTTGGCTCGCTCCACTTGGCAATCCAAAATTATGGACACCATGATCATGGGTCTTTAATGCAGTCTTCTCGGGTGTTTTGGAACACTTCAATCTATCAGAACGTGTTGTTTATGAGACTCAAAGAATATCAAACAATGCTGCAGCACGACTCTGGAAATAATTTAATATTTGTACCTTGGTTGCAATCCGCATAAAAACTAGTCCAAGTTAATACGGATGGAAGGGAATACATTTTTTAGCAGCACTGAACAATAAACTAAAAGACTGTAGGTTCAAGGACACTATCGGGGTCCAAGTATATTCCAAAATATAAAGGAATGTACTTAGCAGGCGAGTTTATAAATCATGGCGGCGGCGGCTGCCACCCCAGACTCTCTCCTTGTGGAATTTAAAGTGGGTAGTTAGTAATGAGGTTTCAAATTACATTAAGAAAGTCTTTTTCATCTCTCTTTCTACACTTAATAGCAATTCGTTTGAAGTCTACACTGCAGGAAGACGTGAAAGGAAAAACAAAGGAGCTCTCAAACATTAAGGGGAGTCAGTGTGATGACGCGTTTACTTCTCATACTCAGCTGCTCGGTTCTTCCATTCCCCACTCCACCTCCGTGTTTGCTCCGATCGCCCTTGCCGTGTTTGGCGACCGATCTTTGCTGTTCGCACCATTCACCATAGCCACCCCTTGGAGCACGATTGACGTCTTTGGACCAACTTGGTAGTCATCACTGGGCCTATTACCTCCTCTGCTAAACCCTCTTTCGATGGTGTTCCTATGATTGGATTGTCATGACTTGTGTATTTCCTGCACCTTGTTACCCCCATTTCCCCTTTCGCCACTCCTCCCCTGTGTTCACTCGGCTTCACCCCCCACGTCGACCACTCCTCCCCTATGTCATCTCCATTTGCCCTTCCTCACATCACGCCAAACGACGATTCGCTGCTCGCATCATTCGCCAACAGGCATGCCATCAAAACACGATTGACACCCCCTCCCCGGTATGATGGCTCATTATTACTCCCATCAGCTTCTCGATCCAACCCCTTTGGGTGTTCATATGGCTAGGATGTGTTTGCGGGACGTCCCTTCCGTAGGTCGTGTGGGATCAACCCCGTAGAAGAAGAGTCCGTGCAGGGTAGCATATATGCAGGTCCCAAGATATGGTTTCGTACATAAGTGCCTTCATCACCTTTACTCTCCATCGTTTCATGTTCTCCCTCTTCCCTCACTCTATTGTATATTTATTCCATCTATGTTGTATCATGACTGCGCACCCCTATCCAACCCTAACTCGGAACGGCCTCTTTCCTATTCGCTGATACCTTACGAGCATTCGATATAAGTAGTTTGCATTCACATGTACATTCCCCAGTTCAATTATCATACGTCGTTCATCTTGTGCAAACTTGATCTCGCTGTGATCATCGTCTTGAGCCTTCTCCTGGAGATTTCTATCTTCGACCAGAAGAGGACTTAGGCATCACTGGTGAGTTCTCATACTTCATCTTCGCTACCTTAGCCTTCGAACTATTTTCTGTGCTGCCGGCGAAGGGCTCCGAAGGATCACCTTCACTGACGAAGGGATTGTCGCTACTTAGACAGCCCTTCCGTGACACCTTGCATGTTACTCGTCAAGTGCCACTGGCTATTTCGCTACGACTGTAGATAGGGTGAGCCCCATTCGGGCAACCCTGTTATCTTGTGAACATTTATTGGTTCACCTATTCGCTGAACGGCATACTTATTCGCACAAGTTATTCGGGCATTCGCTGTGCTCACTAATACATGATATTAACGCCCAAAAACAATCTTGACAGTCAGCTTGGGATGGCATTGAGTATGCTTTACCAAGAGCAGGATCCACCATCTATTATAAGTATTCTAAGGCGGATGCTGACAACTTTTTATTACATGTAGCTTTACCCATTTTATGCTCAGATTATAGAAAAGAAGAGGATGAAAGTACATGCCAATCTTATTGTTGGGATATAAATAAATTTTCTTTTGTCCCTCCCCGAGCGGCGGCTCCACCGATGAGAACACCTCTTCTTATTTTTATGCCTCTTCTTATTTTTTCTACCCACTTTTAAGATACACTATATAATTATAACTATTTATACTAATACTCCTACTCATATCTATTAGAATTATCTATCCAACTATCTGTTATTCTATCTTGTAGTCAGATACTCTCTCATATGTATATATATCTCCGAGGTGTTTAAACATATACAGAATATTCTAATAACATCTATTATTCTCCTTATAAATACTACTATATATTCCTATATGTTGTTATTAATACTCTTATAATATATATTATATGCTCATATATGCTGTATCACATGACCATTTTGATTATCCTCCCTTGGTGAAGTATTTTGCTCCACGAAGCTGTGCAATCAGCTCAGAAATGATGGGGAGGGGGTAGCGGTTCTTCACTGTCATGGCATTGAGCACGTGATAATCCTGGACCAGTCACAGTGACCCATCCTTCTTCTTGATGAAGAACACTGGGCTGGCCATAGGCGATTTTGAGGGGCGAATGCGGCCAGTGCACAGATTCTCCTGCAGGAATTCATCCAGCTGTGACTGTTCACTGGGGGCAAGTGGGTAAACCTTGCATGCAGATGGCTTGGCTCCTGGCTCGAGCTCAATCGCATGGTCCCATGTCCTGCGTTCAGGAAGTGAATCAAAGGACTCTTTAGCGAAGACATCCTCGAAGTCACGGAGGTACGGAGGGATGAGTTCCTTTTCCACTGGGGGTACACTGCGAAGGGCCTTCTCAGCTAGCTGCTGTGAAGTGGTTGTGGTGGCTGTGATAATGGGTACAGGTACATTGGGCATGGACACAGTCACAAACAGGCGGTCACCTGGCTCCAGAAGGGGCTCAACATCACCTGGCTCATCTCCTTCTGTGTCACCCTCTTCCTCTTCCACCATCTGAGGCAGGGGGCCCATGCGGCATGCACGTATCCTTGCCTCCTCCCTCCGCTCTTCCCGCAATGTTGCTCTGCAGGTGTGGCACTGCGCAGGGCATCTATTCAGTGTCACCTCCTGCATTGTTAACCTCCAGGTTGTGCTCCCAGAGCCATGGATAGCCCAGGATCATCTTGTGCTTCCCAAGGTTTGTAACGGAAAAAACCTGTTGGCCAGCCAGCTTCTTGTCAAAGAAGTTCAGTGTCGCTCAGCAACACTACCGGACTCATGAGAATGAGACAATTGCGGTGCTCGAGGCTCTCATGAGATGGGAGGATAAACTACTGGGACGAAGGTTCACCCTCGTCACAGACCACAAAGGGCTCAAATACTTCGAGACCCAGAAGAGCCTATCTGACCACCAGGTCAGATGGTGGGAGTTTCTATCCCGTTTCACCTTCAACACCGTACATGTTGACGGTGTAGAGAACAAGGTAGCAGACTGCCTGTCACGCTACTACAAGAGCGACACGAGTGATGACAATCACCTGGACCACGTCTTCGTAAATGCAGACGCAGGTTTGGACCCGGAAGGTGAGCTACTGCCCACCGACTGGTATATCGAGCTGCGAACAGCAGCGACGAGACGGTCTAACCGCCTTGTGGAGAAGACAGAGGTGCGGATATTGGAATCTGCTGCATTAAACGAGGGCTCACAAAAGCCCACAAATGGCGCCGCAGCACCCGATGACGACAACAATGAGGTCCGAGTCATTGCCATGGGTAACGACGTGCACCCCTGCCCCGGAGCATTGAGCACGGCGTAGACCTGTCCAAGGTCTTATGAGACGTATACCATAGGGACGCCATGTTCTCAAAAATCATGGAGCACCCAGACGCGCATCCGAGATTTGGGATCTGGGATGGACTAAGAATCAGCTCAAGAGAGACGTCATCGCCATCCCCCGATCTGTTCTTCAGGGGGGAATGAGGCTGATCGAAATCATCATCGATCGAGCACACCCGATAGTCAGTCACTACGGCCATCTGAAGACATCGAACTACAGTCGAAGGTCATATTGGTGGCCGGGGATGAGCCCAGACATTGAGTCATTCTGCACATCATGTGCAAAGTGCCAGATGACGAAAACCGGGCCACAATGGCCCAAAGGCTTACTACACAGCCTACCCATGACTACCTGATGGTAGTCATTGATTGACTAACGTCGCACATCCACCTCGTCCCAACAACAATGAGCGTGTCAGCCAAGGGAGTAGCCTGGCTGTTTCTAAAAGAAATTGTTCGGCTCCATGGAGTCCCAGACTCCATCGTCTCGGATAGAGACTCGAAGTTCACGTCGATCCGGGCTTCTGACGAACATCGGCCGAGGCTTGGTAGGTCTTCTGAGCCTCGAGGATGGCGTGGTGAAGTTCTTGGTGAAGCTCGTCCAGGTCAACCACGAAGTCTCGAGCTTGTGCCGAGGCGAGGTCGCGCTCGGGGTGAACCGCGAGGTTCGGGTGGTAACCCTTGTTAGCAAAGAACGGGGATATACCGGTGGTTGCGCTAGGCCCATTGTTGTAAGCAAACTCGGCTAGGGGAAGGAGCAAAACCCAGTTGGACTGCTGATAGTTGCAGTAAATCCTGAGGTACTGTTCCAGGGTCTGGTTAGCACGCTCGGTCTGTCCGTCACCCTCGGGATGATATCCCGAGGTGAAATGCAACCGCATGTCCAAGGCTTTCCCTAGAGAACGCCAGAAGTGCGAGACGAACTTGGAACCCCTGTCCGAGGTGACGTGTGAGGGGACTCCATGCTTGGAAAAGACATGGAGGACGAAGAGGTGAGTGAGCTCTTGCGAGGTTATCTTGTCTGTGGTTGGAATGAAGATAACCTGCTTAGTGAAGCGGTCAACAATCACTAGTATGGAGGTGAACTCGGATGAAGGTGGGAGCTGCTCAATGAAATCCATAGAGATGGAATTCCAAGGCTTCTCGGGAACGGGGAGTGGTTTGAGGAGACCATAGGGCTTGTGACATTGCAGCTTACTTCACATAAAAGTGGTGCAAGTCTTGCAATACTCCTTGACAAAGGATCTAATTCCTGGCCAAGTGTAATCTCTTCGGATCAACTCCAAGGTCTTGTTGACCCCGAAGTGTCCCGAAAGAATGTGGTCGTGCTTGTATTGCAGGATGCGAAGTTGAAGGTCTTGTGTTGGGTGCATTTATGCTCCTGCACCAAAATCAAGCATAATATATTCAATTTATTGTGTGGTGTTTCAATATTTTCTCATACTGTTCTTGTACCATGCATCCATTTCTCTGCTTATTTTCGAAATTTTCTAGTCACTCTCTATCTCTCCATTTCATTCTGTTATTTCTACTTTCACAGGCGGCTGCACCCAGCGGAGTTTGAAACGACTTCGACGCGCGAGCCCTTGGGCGCTAAAGGGCCGGGTGCAAGTATATGCCTTCTGAGACAGGATTACACTCCTCTCTCAGTGACAATAAATTCACTGAGAGAGGCGAGTAGTATCTTTCATATTTACATAGCATGTTGACTGAAAATCATGTAGTATATTTGATTCTAGGTACTGTATTAATACATCAGTGACAATAAATTCACTGAGAGAGTATATTTGATTCTAGCTTTCTAAGAACTCTACCGAACCTTCCCTGCCATAGCCCCTAGTTGCTAACATCTTGGGCCGCTGGAACATAGGTTCTGTCGTCAAGGTTGAGGAAACCCTCGGGGTCTGTGGTCCACCTCGGGTCATAAACCAAGCTGGGGTGCGACTTGGCTATGGGGTCCGAGGGGAGGTTCGCTAGTATGTCAGCTCGGATCTGCTCGGTATCAAGGAGTGAAGCAGCTCAGAGTACGACGGGAGCGAGGTTAGTAGCTCTAAGGGACGATGCCAGCTGGTGTTGAGTAAACACTGGCCATAGGTTCTGTGGGTTTATGGTGGCATAGTCGCTATTCCCCTCTTTAAGGTAGACGTCCCATCGTCTAGTGAGAGAGTCAGGCTTCGTTCCGAGGCGACCAAGTCGGAAACGGATGGCGAGGTTGAATTGGGAAAGGTATTCTGACCACCGAGCTTGTCAACGGGTCAAGAGCTTCATTGTTGAAAAGTATTCGAGGTTCTTGTGATCGGTGATAACGTCGACAGGGTCGCCCGAGCCCTCGAGGTAGTGTTGCCAGCGTTGAAATGCTTCAAAAATTGCTAGGAGCTCCTTGTCATGAACATCGTAGTTGAGCGCAGTAGGGGTGAATGTGCGGGAGTGAAAAGCGACAGGGTGAAGTTCGCCTTCTGAGGTTCGCAGTGATAAGATTGCCGTTAAGGCATAATCTGAAGCATCAGTCTCTACGATTAGTGGAAGGTCAGGAATCCAGTTGGTAAGGATAGGAGCGGTAGTGAACGCCCTCTGAAACAGGTTAAAGGCCTGTCGACAATCCTCGGAAAAGTTCCAAGGGGTGCCCTTGCAGGTAAGTCAGGTGAGAGGAATGGTGATGTCTGAGTAGTTGTGAATGAAACATCGGTAGAAATTGGTGAAACCAAGGAAGGACTGGATGTCACGAACTTTGCGAGGTTCAGGCCAGTCTTGAATGACCTTGACCTTGTCATCCGCCATAGTGAAGCCCTCGGGAGAGAGTATGTAGCCGAGGAATTCAACTGAGTCGCGATGAAACTCGCATTTGTCTTCTTTAGCGAAAAGGTTGTTGAGTTGCAGTCGTCGCAGGACTTCCTTGACATGTTCAACATGTTTGGAGGGGTCACTGGAATAGATTAGGATGTCATCCAAGTATACCACCACACAAACGTCCAAAAGGTCGGCGAAAATCTCGTTCATGAATCTCTGGAAAGCAGCGGGGCCATTAGTAAGACCAAATGGCATAACCAACCATTCAAACGACCCATAGCGAGTCCTGAAGGCGGTTTTCCATTCGTCACCCTTGGCCACCCATACGAGGTGGTAAGCGTGACGAAGGTCAATCTTCGTATAGATGCGAGCATTCTTTGGAGCATCAAGTAAATCAGCAATCAATGGCAATGGGTACCGATCTTTTTTCGAAATGTTGTTTAAACCTCGGAAGTCGACACACAACCGAAGTGAGCCATCTTTTTTGCGAACAAACAATACCGGTGCACCATGAGGTGAGCGTGAAGGTTGGATGAAACCGATGTTCAAGTGCTCGTCGATAAACCCGCGAAGTGCTTTGAGTTCGGAAGCTGAGAGAGAGTAGATGGGACCGATAGGCAGTGAGGTCCCTTCTTTAAGGTTGATCTTGATATCGTGGGGTCGGTGAGGGGCTAGAGTGTCAGCGCGTGCTTTGCTGAACACATCTGCAAATTCATGATATACTTCGGGAACATGTTTCTTAACGTTCTCAGAAAGCTCGGGAGAGCTTTCTCCCGATGTTGCTCCTCGGGCGAGGAGCTCAGGCGAGGCCAAATTGAGCTGAAACACTTCGGACCCTTCCAATCTGGATGCGCGCATGAAAGCTGGCGCATTGATTAGGGAAACACGTGGTGCTTGGAACTTCGGGGGCGAGTTCTGAGGCGAGGTCAAAAGTGGGAGCGAAGATGCCATAGGCGAGGTCGAAGTCGTAGCCGAAGCTGAGCGGGCTGACGTCGCCGTGGTCGCTGGAGTCGTAGTTAGGTCGATGGTCTTGAAAGTAATACTGCCCAATACCCAGTCAATCGACGGATTGTAGCGGGTGAGCCAGTTGTGGCCAAGTACCACCGAGCAACTCGAGTCGAGCGAGGTTACGTCGAAGGTAACCCATTGTTGTTCGCCAGTCGGAAAGCAGAGACAGAGGTCTAGAGCTTGGGTAATGGTAGTGTTAGTACTACCGTCAAATAGTTTCAAGGGTATAGGAGAGACAGGATAAGCAGGCATAGGGTACTTCTGGACAAATCTGGATTCAATAAAACAATTGGAAGACCCGCAGTCAACTAATGCGACAAAAGAGACGTCGGGAAGCGAAAGGGAGGTTAGGTTTACATTAAGGGAATCTTTGGACAATGAATGAGAAGCGGCACTGAATCTGAGCACATGGGTGAGGTTACCGCAATCCTCGGATCGTGTGGTTCCGAGGGTGCTACCTATTTTTTCACCTCCGTAATGGAGGCCGAAGTCCCCTCGTTAGGGGTCTTTCGCTGCCCGACCTTTAGAGCCGCTACTGTTGGTAGACTTGATCTTCGGGCAGTCCTTGACAATGTGGGCTTTGGTGCCGCAAAGCAGACAAAGGCCCTGGTCGACCCGACGCTGGCGTTCCTCGGGAAGTAGTTTGCCATCCTTCCTGAGCTTGCTTGATATGTCGGGCTGGCTTTTGTTGTTCGAAGGGTTGTTGTTAGAACCCTTGCCATTGTTGTTGGTCTTGTTGCGGTTCTTGTTGTTATTGGAACCACTGGCAGACTGATTCCTGTTAGTGGCATTGCCGCTGGACTGATTAGCGGTGCGCGCGGGCTGGGAGCTATGACCATTGATCATAGCATCCTAGTAACGGCTGTCGCATTCCAGCGTGAAGTTCCTAAGCTCGGTGAGGCTGTGGAATTGAGGGAAGTGAAGCAAATCATCCTTGATTCGTTTGGCCAAGCCTTTGTAGGCGAAGTGTTGGAGCCACTGAGTCCGAGTCGAAGCTCGGGCGAAGTCAATAAAGAATCGCGCGGCCTTGTGATGCTCTTTCATAACGATCTTCTTGAGGTCGATCTCGGCTTGGGCAGCATTGTCGTATTGGCTGAAGTTGAGCTCAAGCTCGGCCTTGAAGCTGTCCCAGTCCTCGAGCCAATATGGCTCAGGTTGGACCTCGCCGAGGGTCGCCGGTTCAAAGTACTGTAGAGCTGAACCCGACAGGTAAGAGATAGCATACTGTACCTTCGAGGCCCCAGTCTTGAATGCTGGGGGACGGTCTCAGAAGTTGAGTACGCATTGGAGGAAGAAGGTGCGAAGCTTGGCCCGGTCAGTCCCATCATAACTATCCGGTTCCTTGACCTTGGCCCGCGCTTCGGACTCGCGAGGTTTCGCGAGCTTGATGAACACTCGACGCATCAGCTCGTTGTCCTCGAGGTCACCGTGGTCCTCAGGTGGCAGGTTGGGGAGGTCCTGGTCGTTTTCAGACCCTCCAGAGCTATCACCTGGATCACCTGAAGGGTCACCGGGGTCAGCCCTACCTTTGCCTTTGTTACTAGGCTCGGTGGGGTCTGCAAGGGGTATCCCCGGGGACAGTGGTGAATCGTTGGGGGCTTCCGAGAAATGTCGTTGTTCTGAGATACCCTGAAGGGTGCGGGAACGAGTTATCATGGACATAGTGAAGAAAAGGGATACGCAGGGTGTAAGTAGTCTGAAAATACTGTTACGATATGATCCTTCGTAAGGTTGACCGAGCTCGGGAGCGGACCCCAAGGCAAGGTCCAAGGTTATGGGGCGAGGTTTTGATAGGGAAGTCGGAGAGGGACTAGGCTTCAGCTTATGTGCTGCGCTGACCCTATGCACGAGTCCCAACGTCGGAGGCAAACAAATAAGAGGCGAGGTTTGGCTTTAAGAGGTGAGGCTTAGAAACTAACTAAGGATCAAAGTATATGATAGTTGATTTTCAGACTGAGGAGTAGGGATGCATACAAGGGGGTTTATATACGAGCGAGGGTACGAGTCAGGGGCGAGCAAATGTGGGGGAAGGTCAGGGCGAGGTCAGGGCAAGGTAATATACGAATGATGTGTGATGGAGCGGAATCAGTAACTAAGGGGATACGGGCATGGGATCAAAGGTCGGATATGAGCTCTAGCTCAGGCTCAGGCTTGGGCACAGGATAAGCATCATAAGTACTCAGGCACGAGTATCACAAGGCTCAGGCTCGGAAGAAAGGTATGTATACTAGTTATTACCTAATCCCAGTGGGCCCCTTAGGGACCCACTGTATAGTTTATGCGTGGGAACCGGTCAGCGGTTCCCATCACATCTTACCTTACACTGTCACTACGTAGCATTCAGAATACCACACATTGGTCAAGTTCTGTTGTGCTCTTGTGACACAAGGCTTAAGATCTACATCTTTACAGTGACCCTTCTGTAGTGTCAATGATGGGTCGTTCTATTTTCTTGAACACCAATTCTATTCACTCTATCTCTCCAGTCCACCTCTTTGCTGCAATAAATTCTCTTTCAAATTCCTCTTTCATCATCCATGTACAGATCTGTCAAGATTGGATTTTAGGCGTTAATATCATGTATTAGTGAACACAGTGAATGCCCAAATGGCTTGTGCAATGAGGTGTGTAGTTCGGCGAACAATGTCAAGCCAATAAAGGTTCATGAGGTAAGGGGGTTACTCAAATGGAGCTTGCCCTGTCTACAGTCGAAGCAAAATGGCCAATGATACTTGATGATGTAACATACAAGGTTTCATGGAAAGGTTGTCTAGTAGTAACAATCCTTTCGCTGGCAAAGATACTCCTTCAGAGCCCTTTGCCGACAGCACCAACAGTGGTTTGAAGACTAAAGTAGTGAAGGTGAAGTATGGAAACTCACCAGTGGTGTTCAAGTCCTCCCCTGGTCTAAGAAAATAGTCTATGGAAGAGGGCTTAAGACGATAGTCACAGTGAGGTCAAGTTTTGCACAAGATAGACATATGATAATTGAACTGCAGAATATACATGCGAATGTAAACTACTTATGCTGAATGCTCATATGATATCAGCGAATAGGCAAGAGGCTGTCGTGAGTCAGGGTTGGATAGCGGTGTCCAGTCAGGATACAAATAGATGAAACACATATACAATAGAAATAAGGAGGAGTGCGAACATGAAACGATGGGGAGGAAAGAGGACAAAGGTACCTATGTAAGAAAACATGCCTTGGGACCTGCATACATGTTACCCTACATGGACTCTTGGTCTGCTGGGTCGATCTCACATGAGCTACAGGTAGGACATCCCGCAAATGCACCCCGGCCATAGGAACACTCAAAGGGGATTGAATCGGGAAGGTGATGGGGCCAGTGATGAACCATCACGCCGGGTAAAGGGTGTCGATCATGTTTGATGGTGTGCATACTGGTGAATGATGCAAGTAGCAAATGGTCATTCGGCGAATTCAGTGAAGAGTGAATGGAGTGAACGCAGAGATGGAGGGATGAAAGGGAAAATGGGGCTAACTGGATACAATAATAAACAGGTCATAACAAGATCCCAGGTCTCCAAGACCCAATTCCTATGCTCATGGACTCCAGTGCCACTTCGAATTTCATCGACAACATGTTCTCATCTTGCCCAGGGTTCATATGTATCCCACTCGCTTCGCCCATCGCTCTCTGCCTCTTTGATGGAAAGCCAGCTACAAGTGGTTTCATTCACGAATATCTTGATACTAAGCTCACATTCAGTGACGCCTCTTTGCAGGACATTTCCCTACTCGTCACAAGGTTACATCCTTCAGCAGCTATTGTTTTGGGTCTACCATGGCTTTGCTCCACAAAACCCACCATCAATTGGTGTTCCCTATCAATCACTTTTCCTTTCAGCACCACTTCCATATTACCACCTATGACAGTCGCCATGGCCTGTATAATGATAACCCCTTCCAGTTTCTTCGACACCATCCCCGAACTCCACACTGTCTCGATGCCTTCACCACCGTCAGTGCTTGGTTCAAGCCTATCCCCAAAATCCTTGGGTTGCGTCCCGAACTCCACAATTGGACTCACCCCTTACATCCTCACCCCTCAGCCAGATGTTTCACTCTCTCCTATTCCGGACCTTTCTGTCAACCAGCAGATGTTCAACGTGGACAGAAAACCCTTATTCATTTTGGGGGACCCCCCTGCCGGTCACTCCACTGAGTCATCCAAAGTGCTCCCTCCAATCCTTATTTCGCTTCTGTTCGCTGAATGCAAAAGACATATAGATAAGGAGCCCTCTCCACCAAAAACCATTTCCCCAGCACTTCACATTCCCTCAGTCCCCTGTACACCATATGTATCGCCATTCCTCAATGAAAGCCTTCCATTCTCCAGCTTGGCTCCAGATCCCCCATCCCAGACTCGGACGGGCCCTCGCATAGCCTTTGTCAGCACCAAAGCCTTCCAAGAAATAATGATCCTCAGTGACGAAACCTTCGTGCTTAGCATGCAACCCATGACACCAGAGCCTCCCTCACTCAAAGCTGTTGGGAACACCACCGCTCCAACCACACTACTCCATCCGGAGCTGTTGCGCAAGGATGAGATGGAGAGGCTCAGGAAGGTTGTGCCAGAGGAGTACCATGACTTCTTCAATATCTTCTTGCATGCTAAAGCAAAAAACCTACCCCCACACTGCCTGTATGACCACACCATCAATATTGAGAACGATGGTATTCCACACCACAGACCCATATACCCCCTCTCAAACACTGAATTAGAAGTCCTTCGGGACTACCTTGACAACATGCTCAGCAAGGGGTTCATCTGCTCGTCCCAATCCCCTGGGGGCACCCCTGTTGTATTTGCAAAGAAGAAGGATGCTTCGCAGAGGATGCATTCCATTAATAGATAGAAGGTTCTACTGCTTAGTTAAGCGCCTGTACAATATGACATAAAAGGAGGCCCTTTCGCCTGCCTTTCATCAGCCAATTTACCATCTTCTATCCTACACATGACCTCGTGTGACTTACATCTTACTAAGATGCTAATCCCAGCTAGGGTTATTCACTTACTTCAGTGTCTCATTCCTTGTTAAGTAGTTACTTTACTGCTTAGCCACTTGGACTAATCCTCCAGGTGTAATTCTACAGAGTGAGTCTGTCAATTGATAGTCTTGCCATTCACACTCCAATACCTGAGACGATCTGATCAGTCGATTTTCCTGATTAGATACTTTCACAAGTCACTTCCACAAAACTCGTCCTCGATTTATTGCAGTGCGCTGGTAGATTATCAGGGCAGTCCATCCCCGACTCTCTCCGAAGGAGAGGGAGGGCTGTATGCATGCAAATAACCGTGCTTGCGGTTTTGCGGAGGAAATCATATTAATTCTATTGGATGAGTCTTCCTAGGGGTCTTTCATCCCTGGTGGTGTCTCATCTTAAGCGCCTGTGCCTCTCTCCATGTATTTCCATGTTTGTTGTGCCTTCGCTTACTCAGATTGATGCTCCCCAACCCCCCCTCTTTCCTTCCCTGTGCCATTATCTTTCTTGTTGTTTTTGGCCATTGGAGACATTGCTACACGCTGTCCTTGCGCGGCTGCGCTGCTACTTTACCAGGACTTTTCCATGGCTGGTTGTTTATTCCATGCGTAGTATCCGCCTCTCCTTATGGATGGCAATCAATTTTTGACCGTTCAGGGTGTGCTCCTCATGTGCAGGCGTCCGTTGAGGTGAATGCAGTAAGGATCACTTTGGAAATTGTGGTAGTTGGTTTGTCTTTCTCTCCTCAATATCCCGTTGAACCTGTGTCTTCTTCTTGGCCTGCATATGCGATCACCATTGTCTGTTCTCCCTCTCACCTTGTTGCAATTTTCCGTAGGAATAGACACCCCATGTTTTCCTGCTGTGCCCCTGTCCTTCAAGCTTACGTGTCCATCTATGGTCTACTGGGTCTTACCAGTGAAGCGTGTCAATAATTCTACATATGCAGGACACCATCTGACAACCAGAATTTAGAAAGTAAGAGAATGCACATCAAAAAGGTGGGAATCATCAAAGACACCATATGTACAGTTAACAGTAGAGTACTTGTGTATAACCCAGGTACAGACTTTGCTTTGTTTGTTTACCCAAGTAACGCGTCCACAAGGGTGACATTCGGCCCTTGAGCAGATCTCACCCAAGGCAGAACCTTAGGAGGATAATCAACATGGTCATGTGATACAGCATATATGAGTATATAATATATATTATAAGAGTATTAATAACAACATATAGGAATATATAGTAGTATTTATAAGGAGAATAATAGATGTTATTAGAATATTCTGTATATGTTTAAACATCTCGGAGATATATATACATATGAGAGAGAATCTGACTACAAGTTAGAATAACAGATAGTTGGATAGATACTTCTAATAGATATGAGTAGGAGTATTAGTATAAATAGTTATAATGATATAGTGTATCTTAAAAGTGGGTAGAAAAAATAAGAAGAGGTGTAAAAATAAGAAGAGGTGTTCTCGTCGGTGGAGCTGCCGCTCGGGGAGGGACAAAAGAAAATTTATTTATATCCCAACAATAAGATTGGCATGTACTTTCATCCTCTTCTTTTCTATAATCTGAGCATAAAATGGGTAAAGCTACATGTAATAAAAAGTTGTGAGCATCCGCCAAGCTAGATGTGCGATGTGGCTTTAATAATGTGCGGATAAAAGATGGCGATGAGTGGAAGGCTGCGTTCCACACTAATTGTGGCATCTTTTAACCCCTTGACATGTTCTTTGGACTCACAAACAGCCCTGTGACATTCCAGGCCATGATGAATGACATCTTCCAAGACCTCATCATGGAAAGGCACGCGTGTGTGTACCTGGATGACATCCTGGTCTTCACCGACACCCTTGAGGAGCATCGCCGACTTCTGTGAATAGTCCTTGAGTGTTAAGACCCATTCCCGAGTCTGGACCCGAGGCCTTGGCCTCGGCTCTTGCTCGGGAACCTTCAGCTTAACTCAGGTTCCCTATCGGTTCATAATTCACCCTGATCCCCTTTCCTAGATAGTCCTGTTCCATTTCTGATGATCATCCGTCGACCCTGCTTCCTGCTCAATACGGGCATTTATGCCCTCTTTCCGTTCCTTGCAATTAGTATATAAACCCCCCATCATGTACGCTAATTCCTCAGTTCTGATATTGACTTAGATTCCTCGTATCCTCCGCTCCTCTGTCTGACCTCGTTCCGAACCTTGGCTTCTAGCCGAACCCGTTCCCGAATCTGTTTCCCGAAATTAGGGTGGAACACTGTAGTGTGCGCAACCTACGAAGTTGAAGCCAAGCCCTCTGTTCCCCAACTTCGGCTAACCTTGGCTCGGCCCTTGGGTTGAGTCTTAAGTACAACTTACGTTCTTAACAGTATATCAGAACTCTCCATACGCAGTTGTTTGATATGCCTATCACTAGATCTTACACCCGTGCCTGTGGTAGCCGCGTCACCCCGACCATAGAGGCCTGCTGCGCACTAAGTGCTTCACACCACCCCAAAAACCCCCCATTCCATCACCGCTATGACAACCCCCCTCCGTCTTCGAACTCATCTCGATGCCGAGTTATAGGTGTTGGTCACGGACATATCAGCAAGGTTCCCGAGGATCCCTGCGGTGAGTCCCCCGACCCTAGCGGCCCTGGAGACGGTGGTCATGGTCGCAATAACGACTCCAGCTCCGAGCACAATTCCGATCCCGACGCAGAGGCCCCAAGACCGAACCCCAACCCGAATGCAGAGGCACACGGCGAGGAACAGGTTGGGCACCGTATGCTTGCGGCTTTGGAAAAGCTTGCCGACAATGGACTCAGTGGAGGAGACCACGCCGATTCAAAGGCGAAACTTCGGGAGCCCGACCAATTCGACGGTTCGGACCTGAAAAAACTCCGAGGTTTCCTTCTCCAGTGCACGTTGAATTTCTGTGCCAAACCCCAAGCTTTCCGAGATGGTTCTGCAAAAGTGAACTATGTCCTTTCCTTCCTCAAAGGAACGGCTCTTGATTATTTCAAGCCTTTCCTCACTGACGACGCCATTAACGAGCACCTCTGGGCCTCGGACTACGGCATCTTCATGGAAGAGCTTTACCTGAACTTCGGCCCCTACGACCAGGCTGCCAATGCCGAGGTAGAACTCAAAACCCTCGTCATGAAGGACAGTCACAAGGCAACTCGGTTTTTTGTCGACTTCTACAGACTTGCATCCATGCTTCAGCACAATGATTCGGCTTTGCATCACCGAGCTTACCATGCTTTGCCGAAATGAATCAAAGACGAAATGGTGCATTTTGACAAACCCCGATCCCTTGACAACCTCCAAGGTCTGGTCCAGAAAATCGACCAAAGGTATTGGGAACACCGTGGAGAAGCCTCTCGCGAGACTCAATCCGCACCCAAACCCAAGGCCAAGGACAAGTCCAACCAAAACTGAGCCCCTCAGAACAATGACCGACACCAAGGTCAAAGTTCTGGCAACTCCAACACCAATGCCAGTAATAGCAACCATGGCAAAGGCAAGGGCAAGCACAAAGGGAATAACGCGTCCGAGGGTCAGAAAAAACCCGACTACACCAACAAGCTTGGCAAGGATGGCAAACTCACGCCCAAAGAACCCCAATGTCGCATGGATAACAACCTCTGCTGTTTTGGAACCCTTCAAGACTTTGGTGTTATTGCTAACGCCTCTGTCTATCAGAACGTGTCGTTTACACGACTAGTAGAATACCAATTCAATGCAGCAGCACAACTCTGGAAATAATTTAATATTTGTACCTTGGTTGCAATCTGTGTAAGAACTAGTCCAAGTTATTACAGGTAGAAGGCAATGTGTTTCTTAGCTGCACTGAACAATAAACTAAAAGAGTGTGTAGGTTCAAGGACACTATCGGGGTCCAAGAGTATTCCTTTTATAAAAGAGGGAATAGGCTCCACAGGAGAGTTTGTAAGTGGATTGGGTCGACCAGCGTCAATGCACTGCAATAACAAGAGAGTAATGTGAAGTGGCTTTCGCACACAACTTGACTTGACTTGTGAAAGTCACTGAACAGGAAAATCAACTGAACAGCTCGTCTCGGGTATTGGAGTGCTAATTGACAAGAAAATCGATTGCCAACCTCACTCTGTAGAGTTTCACCCAGCGTGTTAGGCTAAGTGGCTAAGCAGTAAAGCAACTACTTAACTAAGAATAGTTACTCTAAGCAAGAGTAGTATTCTATTTCGGGTTAGGAACTTAGGTAAGATGTGCAAGTCACACAAGCTGTGTAGGATAGAAGATGGGTAGATTGATTACTCAAAGGGCAGGCAAAGGGCCTCCTTTTATATTGTAATGTACAAGAGCTTAGTAAGCAGGTAGAACCTTCTATCTATTAATGGAATGGGGGAAGAAGCTTGTGGAAGATGGAAGAAAGGGTTGGAAGAAACTGGCTGTTTCCAGGGGACTCTACCATGCTTCCTACCAATCAGAGCTTGATTTGTCAGGAATGACTCACTGAAAGGGGTCATGTGCCATAGCACAGCTTGGCTGAGTCATGTACTCCTGACTCACCAAGGTGTGCCTGGATTGGTTGAGCCATTGAGGCCATATCTCCAGATAACCATGTATTTGGCACTCAGAAGCTGAGTAAGCAGTTCTGAGCCAATTAGGGCTCTGTAGCCATAATTACTAAGAGCACTGCTTAGCACAGCTGAGCATAGCCTGGTACAGCCTAGTTGTCATGAATGACCATGATCCCCATTGTTTGGTGAAGCCAAACAGGCTGCACAGTTGCTATGGCTGCATATAGTAACTGTTTGGGACTCAGCTGGAAATACTGAGATGCCGGACTTGTGGGTGCTTGGGTGACCATAAGTCCGAAAATGCGGCCACCGCCGAGGTGCCCGGCGGAGTTTGAAATAGAGCGCCCGGAACAGAGTTGTGGGTGCTAGAGGATCCACAACTCTGTAATGACAGAAAAATGGTAGTTTGAGCCATGGAGACTTTGGAAAAATAAGGAAAAATATAGGAAAACTAGAGGAATGTTTGAAAAGCCTTTCCCCAGTTATATTAACAGCATACAGATACTGTTAATTCTTCAAATGTGTTTTTACATATTGTCAAGACAAAAAGGAAAAGACTAGGGCTGGTTGAGCAGCCTTCCTTGGCTGGTTGTACAGCCGTTCCCCTATAGTAGCCTTTGTTGGCAAAGAACGGCGAAATGCCGGTGGTGGCGCTGTGAGCATTATTGTACGCAAACTCGGCAAGCAGGAGCAACTCGGACCAATTGTCTTGTTGGTAGTTGCAATATACCTGAAGATATTGTTTGAGAGTTTGGTTTACACGTTCGGTTTGACCATCACCTTCGGGGTGATAACTGGATGTAAAATGCAAGTTTATGTCGAGAGCTTTGCTGAGGGAACGGAGGAAGTGGGATACAAATTCCGAACCTCGGTCTGATGTCACATGGCTTGGGACACCGTGCTTCGAGAACACATGCAAGATGAACAGGTGGGCTAGGTTGGTGGAAGTGATCATGTCATACATCGGAATGAAGATGCTCTGCTTGGTTAAGCGGCAGACTACTACGAGGATTGCAGTGAATCCTGAGGATGCCGGCAACTGCTCGATGAAATCCATAGAGATGGAATACCATGGTTGCTCGGGTATCGGGAGCTGCTTGAGGGTGCCATAGGGCCGGTGACGCTGTGACTTCGAATGGGAGAAAGTGGTACAAGATTTGCAGAAGTCAATGACGAAAGACCAAATTGCGGGCCAGGTGTATTCCCGGCGGATCAGAGCAAGGGTCTTGTTTTGGCCGAAGTGTCCCGAGAGTACGTGGTCATGTTTATACTGGAGTACTCAGAGCCGGAGGTCGTCGGCATCAGGAACGTATATGCGGCCATCATGGCGTAGAAATCCATTGTCGGTTTGTGTCCATATTGGGTCGGAACTATCACCAAGATGCCGGCAGGCAATGGGGTCAGATGCCAGATTGGCTAAGATGTTGGCATGAAGCTTCTCGGAGTCCATCATAGTGCTCGCTTGGAGGATTGGTGCAAGCAGATAAGTTGCCCGGAGTGATTCTGATAGTTGTTGATTTGTGAAAATCGGTCAGAAGTTTTGCGGGTTGACTGAGCCATAGTCATTACCTCCCTCTTTAAGGTAGACATCCCATCGTCTAGTTAGAGTGTCAGGTTTTGTACCGAGCTTTCCAGGACGGAACCGAATAATGAGGTTAAATTGTGAGAGGAACTCAGACCAGCGGGCTTGTCGTCAGATTAGCAACTTAGTGGTGGAAAAATACTCCAAGTTTTTGTGACAACGTCAATAGGGGAGCCGGCGCCCTCCAAGTCATGTCTCCAACATTGAACTGCTTCAAAGATTGCCAATAGCTCTTTATCGTGGACATCGTAATTGAGTTCGGCACCAGAAAATGTCCAAGAGTGGAAAGCGATGGGATGTAGTTCGCCTGCGTCATCAAAAAGAGACAGAATTGCACTGAGGGCATAATCCGAGGCGTCGGTTTCCATGACCATAGGTCAGTCGGGAACCCAGTGTGACAGGATTGGAGCCGAAGTGAAAGCCTCCTTGAGGTAATTGAAGGATTTTCGGCACTCTTCGGTAAATGCCCATGGGGTGCCCTTACGGGTAAGCCGAGTGAGGGGAACAGTGATGTCGGAATAATTGAAGATAAAGTGGCGGTAAAAATTGGCGAAGCCGAGGAAGGACTGTATGTCTTTGACCTTCCGGGGCTCGGGCCAATCCTGGATCGTTTGGACTTTGTCTTCGGACATGGTAAATCCATCGGTAGAGAGAATATACCCGAGGAATTCCACGGAGTCACGGTGCCATTCACATTTATCGAGTTTGGCGTAGAGGCCGTGTTTCCGAAGACACCGCAATACTTCACGGACGTGTTCCCTATGTTTGACCGGGTCATCGGAGTAGATGAGTATGTCATCAAGGTACATGACGACACATACATCAAGCATATCTCCAAAGACATCATTCATGAAATGTTGAAAGACCGCAGGACCATTGGTCAGCCCGAATGGCATGACCAGCCACTCGAAAGAGCCGTACCGGGTCCAGAAAGCTGTTTTCCACTCATCGCCTTCGGCGACTCGGACGAGATGGAGTGCATGCCGAAGGTTGATTTTCATATAGATCTGAGCCTTTTGGGGTGCATCCAGCAAGTTGGTAATCAACACAAGTGGATAGCAGTCTTTCTTCGTAATCTTGTTGAGTGCTCGGAAATCGACGCAAAGCCGAAGTTCACCACTCTTCTTTTTGACAAAGAGGATAGGGGCTCTGTGCGAAGACTGAGTGGGCTGAATGTAACCCATATTCAGATGCTCATCTATGAACACCCGGAGTGTGGCAAGCTCCAAGATGGAGAGTGAATATAATGGAGGTTGAGGGGGCATAGCACCATCCTCCAGAGTGATCTTGAGATCGTAGGGTCGGTGTGGAGCCAAGGTATCAGCTTTGGACTTGCTGAACACATCCGCGAAGTCGTGAGACTCCGGCGGGACGTCCTTGAGGTCCACGGGTTCGGGTTTTGCGGAAGCCGAGTGGGCCAAAGCCTTGTTCTCGGGCATCGCCAGATTTAGCTGGAAGCACTGGGAGCCCTCTAACTTGCAGGCACGGTAAAATGCTGCAGCGTTAAGGAGGGTAACCTGAGGAGCCTCCAGGTGCGAGCCGAAGCCGGCGGGGGGTCCACAGGACTGCCCGGAAGGGAAGTTCGGAAAGTAATACTGCCCAATACCCAGTCAATCAACGGATTGTAGTGGGTGAGCCAGTTGTGTCCAAGAACTACCGAAACAGACAAATCAAGGGGGGTGACATAAAAGTCTACGGAATGGGTGTGACCATCGGGGAAATGGATAGGTAGCTCTACATCTTCATTAATTACCGAATTTGTACTACCATCGAATAAACGGAGCGGGATCGGATCTATGGAACGGGTTCGGAGAGTGTATTTACGGACAAAGACAGATTCTATGAAACAATGGGTAGAGCCGGAATATACTAATGCTTTAAAATTTTGGTTCAGGACAAGAGATGAGGACAAACTAATTACAAGAGAGTTCGGAGAAAAGAGAGCAGAAGCATTGATTCTTACCTCCCTGACTGCGCAAGTTGAGTCAACGCAACTCTCGGTTTGCGTGAAGGTTGGAGGGTCGCTGATTATTTTTTCTGCGCCTGAAGCTGAAGATACAGCCTTGTTGTCGGATGTCTTCCCATCAGAAGCCGATGCAGCCCGAGCCGACGTGGCTTTCGGGTATTATTTTGCAGGGTGGCCACTCTGCATCCAAACTAGGCAGATGTAGGGGAACGGCTGTACAACCAGCCAAGGAAGGCTGCTCAACCAGCCCTAGTCTTTTCCTTTTTGTCTTGACAATATGTAAAAACACATTTGAAGAATTAACAGTATCTGTATGCTGTTAATATAACTGGGGAAAGGCTTTTCAAACATTCCTCTAGTTTTCCTATATTTTTCCTTATTTTTCCAAAGTCTCCATGGCTCAAACTACCATTTTTCTGTCATTACAGAGTTGTGGATCCTCTAGCACCCACAACTCTGTTCCGGGCGCTCTATTTCAAACTCCGCCGGGCACCTCGGCGGTGGCCGCATTTTCGGACTTATGGTCACCCAAGCACCCACAAGTCCGGCATCTCAGTATTTCCAGCTGAGTCCCAAACAGTTACTATATGCAGCCATAGCAACTGTGCAGCCTGTTTGGCTTCACCAAACAATGGGGATCATGGTCATTCATGACAACTAGGCTGTACCAGGCTATGCTCAGCTGTGCTAAGCAGTGCTCTTAGTAATTATGGCTACAGAGCCCTAATTGGCTCAGAACTGCTTACTCAGCTTCTGAGTGCCAAATACATGGTTATCTGGAGATATGGCCTCAATGGCTCAACCAATCCAGGCACACCTTGGTGAGTCAGGAGTACATGACTCAGCCAAGCTGTGCTATGGCACATGACCCCTTTCAGTGAGTCATTCCTGACAAATCAAGCTCTGATTGGTAGGAAGCATGGTAGAGTCCCCTGGAAACAGCCAGTTTCTTCCAACCCTTTCTTCCATCTTCCACAAGCTTCTTCCCCCATTCCATTAATAGATAGAAGGTTCTACCTGCTTACTAAGCTCTTGTACATTACAATATAAAAGGAGGCCCTTTGCCTGCCCTTTGAGTAATCAATCTACCCATCTTCTATCCTACACAGCTTGTGTGACTTGCACATCTTACCTAAGTTCCTAACCCGAAATAGAATACTACTCTTGCTTAGAGTAACTATTCTTAGTTAAGTAGTTGCTTTACTGCTTAGCCACTTAGCCTAACACGCTGGGTGAAACTCTACAGAGTGAGGTTGGCAATCGATTTTCTTGTCAATTAGCACTCCAATACCCGAGACGAGCTGTTCAGTTGATTTTCCTGTTCAGTGACTTTCACAAGTCAAGTCAAGTTGTGTGCGAAAGCCACTTCACATTACTCTCTTGTTATTGCAGTGCATTGACGCTGGTCGACCCAATCCACTTACAAACTCTCCTGTGGAGCCTATTCCCTCTTTTATAAAAGGAATACTCTTGGACCCCGATAGTGTCCTTGAACCTACACACTCTTTTAGTTTATTGTTCAGTGCAGCTAAGAAACACATTGCCTTCTACCTGTAATAACTTGGACTAGTTCTTACACAGATTGCAACCAAGGTACAAATATTAAATTATTTCCAGAGTTGTGCTGCTGCATTGAATTGGTATTCTACTAGTCGTGTAAACGACACGTTCTGATAGACAGAGGCGTTAGCAATAACACCAAAGTCTTGAAGGGTTCCAAAACAGCAGAGGTTGTTATCCATGCGACATTGGGGTTCTTTGGGCGTGAGTTTGCCATCCTTGCCAAGCTTGTTGGTGTAGTCGGGTTTTTTCTGACCCTCGGACGCGTTATTCCCTTTGTGCTTGCCCTTGCCTTTGCCATGGTTGCTATTACTGGCATTGGTGTTGGAGTTGCCAGAACTTTGACCTTGGTGTCGGTCATTGTTCTGAGGGGCTCAGTTTTGGTTGGACTTGTCCTTGGCCTTGGGTTTGGGTGCGGATTGAGTCTCGCGAGAGGCTTCTCCACGGTGTTCCCAATACCTTTGGTCGATTTTCTGGACCAGACCTTGGAGGTTGTCAAGGGATCGGGGTTTGTCAAAATGCACCATTTCGTCTTTGATTCATTTCGGCAAAGCATGGTAAGCTCGGTGATGCAAAGCCGAATCATTGTGCTGAAGCATGGATGCAAGTCTGTAGAAGTCGACAAAAAACCGAGTTGCCTTGTGACTGTCCTTCATGACGAGGGTTTTGAGTTCTACCTCGGCATTGGCACGTTTGTCTCTCTGGTCCCTATTCCCGCTCAATCCCGGTACCAGGTCTCAGCTGACGAGCGTCGTGCTCCCACCCCCAAGTTCGCGATTGGATCCTTAGCGTTTGTCAAAGCGCAGTTCTCCCGGACAACCCGGCCCTCGAAGAAGCTGGCTGAAACGTACCTCGGCCCCTTCGAGATCATTGGCCAGGCCAGATCCCAAGCTTACATCCTACGGCTTCTGGACAGCCTTCGGGCAGTCCACCCGGTTTTCCATGTCTCAATGCTCGAACCCGCAACCCCAAACACCATCCCGAACTGGGTTCAGTCTCTGCTGCCTCCAGGCGAGATCGACAGCGAGACAGAGTACGAGATTTCTGAGATCCTCAACTCCAAGATCGACCGGCGCCACAGACCTTGTAACCTCCTGTACCTCATCTGATGAGCTGGTTATGAAGGTACTGATGAGGAAACATCATGGGTCCTTGCGACCGAGCTCAGCCATGCATCCAAGATTGTGACTGATTTCCGCTCGGCCTACCCTGCCAAGCCTGGACCATGGGTTCCTTGAACCCGAGCTTCGGCTCCCCTGTTTTCTCTTCACTCATTATTTGGTCACTTTCTTAGACACAAACACTCTTTTGCTATGTTTTATCTCAGCCGCCTTGCTGAATAGCTACGCTTGTAGTTCTCGGCCCCATATCCGGCCCCTCATTCCCTGTTCCATTCTTTCACTCCCATTTCCGATTCTGAACCCAGATAAAAAACACCAAGAAAAAAGATTCACATTATTCCGAAAAACAAACAGTCGTCTAGTTCTCTCTCATAGTCGCATCCCCGTCCACATCCATTCTGTCATCATTCTCCGATTCCGCATCCGAACCCCCATTCCTCATATTGTCCGCATCCATGTCTCCGTTTTCCGACCCCAAACCCGTATCCATCCCTGCTCTTTCCCCTTCCTTATCCTCTTTCTCCTTTCCGTTTTCCCCGCTTCCCGAACCTGATCCCCCCATGATCCCGAACCTTTCCCAGTCCGCACCCAAACCTGAACCCCATTTTAGGAATAATAGATTAGATATATCAGAAGTGATATATTTGATGACTCAGGGAGTGGGGGCTCTTCGTGCACCCCTGTGCACGGTATATGCGCGAGCTGACTAAGCTCTGTGGAGCGAGTGCGTCACTGATTGATGTAGGTCACGTGACCGAGTCGAGGAAGAAACAGGTGAGAACAGAGGAACAAGAGGTCCGAAGCTTTCGCTTTTGGAACAGTATAGTGTCTCCAGTTATAGTAGACTCTCAACAAAGAATTAGAGAAAACTATCAAGAAATAAGTTCTGTAGCTATCAAACAAGTCTACAGTTACTTCAGGAGGTGAAACAGCAATTCAGGATTGTTCTGGATAATATTCTGGATGTTTTGTTTGTACATTTATGGTAGCTACTTATACTAAAATAGTAGTGACTACCAGTGTTCAAGATAGTGATAGAATGGGTCAGGATAATGTGCAAATGCTCCACAGGCTGCATACAGCTGTGGAGCAGCAACAATGATGGGGATACTTGTCCTACTGACAAGTATCTAAGCTGGGACCTTGGAGCAATGTACAAAGCCCCTTTCAACATGTAATACATCTCGTAATCAGTGGAGCTGGTCAGGGGAATAGAATAGAATAGAAAACCTGTGTGTCCTGTGCTGTGTGCCTACAGCAGCCTTGGCAAGGCATTTGCCATCTCTGTACCTCTCTCCTGAGGTAGCTATTCAGTACATCCATACATAGGACTGTATACTGTAATCTCCATCGTGTCCGATGTCCCTGTATGGGACTATTAGTCCCATAGCAATATTTCTTCTGACCAGGGCCCAGGTGCCTGCTTTCCAGGGCAGGCACTGCTACTGGTGCATGGATTATTTATCCCAGATGTTAGCTCAGTTAGACGATTGTATAGACCTTATAATACTGTGTGATATAGCTATCTCATTTATTCTAACACCCCACACCCCGGCTTCTTCAGCCGCACACGTCCACCATTGAACCTGCTTGCTGAGTTGTGGGTTTTGCCAATGAGTTCTCTCAGCAAACTCTGTTGGGTGCATTTATTCTCCTGCACCAAAATCAAGCATAATATGTTCAATTTCTTGTGTGGTGTTTCCAATTGTTTCTCACATTGTTCTTGTACCATGCATCCACTTCTCTGCTTATTTTCGAAATTTTCTAGTCACTCTCTACCTCTCCATTTCATTCTGTTATTTCTATTTTCACAGGCGGCTGCACCCAGCGGAGTTTGAAATGACTTCGACGCGCGAGCTCTTGAGCGCTAAAGGGCCGGGTGCACGTATATGCCTTCTGAGACAGGATAATGCTCCTCTCTCAGTGAAAATAAATTCACTGAGAGAGGCGAGTAGTATCTTTCATATTTACATAGCATGTTGACTGAAAATCATGTAGTGTATTTGATTCTAGGTATTGTATTAATATAAGAGCGACAATAAATTCACTGAGAGAGTGTATTTGATTCTAGCTGTCTAAGAACTCTACCGAACCTTCCCTGCCATAGCCCCTAGTTGCTAACAAACTCCAGTATCCCCTGGAGTGTATCATGCATGCGCTCGAAGAGCACGTTTTGTTGAGCAAGAAGCTCCCGAATGGCCACCGAAGCCTGATCCCCCAAAAGGCCCGTTAACTTGGGCCACCCGGCCTCAGTAGACAGTCCTGACCCCTTTCTGGATCCCAATCCCGAAGGACCCGCCTTGATCTCAACTGACGGCTTGACTCCCATCAGCTTCACAGGCATCGACCTTGGTGTTTTGATCGCCGGTACCTTGGTCCCGGCCCCGACCCTGCGCTTCTGCTTTCCCTTGGTAAAGCTGCAGTGGACCTTGCGTGTATTGCAGTCCTGACATGCCATATTAGTCCCCTGTATGCAAGGGACCTTCCGCCTGTAACAATTGTCGCAAGGGAATTCCTAAAACACAAGTCAGAACCTGAGCCGAGCCATAATGAAATACTCACTTCTTCCTCTTCCAACTCCTCCTCCATCACTTTCCGCTTCTTCACCCCCGCTGCTTTTGGCTTCGTCTTCGCCTGGTTCCGCTCCCAGGCCTGCATCAACATGAGGATCTGAGCTTTCGCAGCAGCCAAATCCAAAACCACTAATTCAGGCGATGGGATCTGAATTTCTTGGCTAACCGTGGCTTGCCGCTCCCGAAACTCCTTAATCATATCATCAAGACACTTTCTTGGACGTGCATGGGTAGCTACCTCGGCATTCCTGGCCTCCTCCTCTTGGGCCTTCTTCTCGGCCTCCCGAGCCTCTTCTTCGGCTTCCTGGGCTTTCCACGCTTCTTCCTCGGCTTCCCGAGCCTTGCGCTCATCCTCCTCGGCCTCCGCTTTGCGTTGCCGTTCCCGTTCCTCCTTGGCTTCTTTCACCTTCCGTGCCTCATCCTCCTTCCTCTTTTTATCCGCCACGTCCTCGCGCTCCTGGGTGAGGCGATGTTTCTCCTTCAACTGTTCCCTCTTCTTCTCTGCCTCTCGTTCCTCGTGCTCGAGTTCCTCGACTGTGGGCTCCTGAGCGTCTTGGATGTCTGACATGAGAATTGATGGTGATGGGAGGAAGC
Organism: Gautieria morchelliformis; assembly: GCA_015179125.1. Lineage (NCBI taxonomy): Eukaryota > Fungi > Basidiomycota > Agaricomycetes > Gomphales > Gomphaceae > Gautieria > Gautieria morchelliformis. Next base: position 62,792 of record WHVA01000046.1, read on the forward strand.
AGAAAAAGAGATGTGGAACAAAGCTTATGTAACACCCTCATCCCGGCAATCTCCGGGATCTCACTTATGGCCTCATGGGTTTGGCCACAAGGGGGAGGTACTGTTAAGACCCGTTCCCGAGTCTGGACCTGAGGCCTCGGCCTTGGCTCTCACTTGGGAACCTTCAGCTTAACTCGGGTTCCCTATCGGTTCATCATTCACCCTGATCCCCTTTCCTAGATAGTCCTGTTCCATTTCTGATGATCATCCGTCGACCCTGCTTCCTGCTCAATATGGGCCAGGGCTGTCCACGAGTCCAGCTTCCTGCAGGTGACTCGCAGTTCAACCTGTGATTTTAACCTGCAGATCCAACTCCCACAAGTCCAGGTGACCTGGCGCCTAAAAACCTGCCAAGTCCAGGTTTGGCCTTTGGAATTCCGCAGGTGACTCGCAGACCTGCAAGCCTTAAATGCCAAGAATTTTTCATGTCATTTACAAGTCATTCCACTACTATTACCTCCTTCTGGAGTAGAGAAGTCGGTCATCTCAGGTATCTGCGAGCAACGATGTACCGGCTTGACCTCCTTGACTACTAGACAGTTGAATAAAGACCTGAAACACGAAAACAAAAAGAAAAAAAAAAAAAAAAAAAAGCACTGGTAGAGGAGACGGTCATCTCAGATATCTGCGAGAAATGGTCTACTAGACAGTTGAATAGAGACCTGAAACACAGAAAAAAAACACAAACCGGTAGAGAACTCGCAGATCACCTGATATCTGCGAGTATGCCTGTTCCTCCACATTGATGTGGCAGCATTGCTGCCCACTGATTGACCTATGTAGGGCCATCAGTTGTGCAGACTTGCAAGTCCAAACAGACCATGTGACTCACTGTCTGTTTATATGATCTGCACCTGGCCAGGGACCCGGCCGTGTCTTTCCATGGAGGAGGGCTGTCCCCGTGGGAGGAGACATGTCATGCACTCGCACTGGGTGAGTCAGCTTGGAATAATCCGGCAAGTCAGCGCAAGTCACCCGCAGGTTTAACCTGCGGGTCCAAGTCAACCTGCAGAAAAACTCAGGTCAAGTCCAGGTTCCGCTTCTGGAAGCTGGCAAACCTGCAAGTCCAAGTCCAGGTAACCTGCAGGTTGACTCGTGGACAGCCCTGATACGGGCATTGATGCCCTCCTTCCGTTCCTTGCAATTAGTATGTAAACCCCCCGTCATGTACGCTAATTCCTGAGTTCTGATATCAACTTAGATTCCTTGTATCTTCCACTCCTCTGTCTGACCTCGTTCCGAACCTTGGCTTCTAGCTGAACCCGTTCCCGAATCCATTTCCCGAAATTAGGGTGGAACACTGTAGTGTGTGCAACCTACGAAGTTGAAGCCAAGCCCTCTGTTCCTGAACTTCGGCTAACCTCAGCTTGGCCCTTGGGTTGAGTCTTAAGTACGACTTACATTCTTAACATTGAGCGCCTACGGCAGCACAAGCTCTACCATCGCCCTGAGAAATGCGAATTTGTGCGAACGAAGATTGAGTACCTGGAGCTCATTGTGTCACATGGCAAGGTGGAGATGGATCCCGTCAAGGTTGCAGGTGTCATGGACTGGCCAACCCCAGCAAATCGCAAGGAGGTGCAGGCCTTCCTGGGATTTGCCACATTTCATCGCTGGTTCATCGAGGGCTTCTCACATCATGTGTGACCCCTGTTCGAGCTCACCAAGAAGGATGTACAATGGTCATGGGGTGATCACGAACAGCAGGCATTTGATGAGCTGAAGCTGCGATTCGCATCAACGCCGATCCTGCACTTTGCAGATGACAATCAACCATACTGGGTGGTGGCTGACAGTTCAGATGTCGCCACTGGTGCAGTCCTGTCCCAGCGATCTCCAGATGACGACAAATGGCATCCCATTGCATTTTACTCCTAGAGTCTCACTCCTGTGGTGCGAAATTACGAGATTCATGACAAGGAGATGCTGGCTATCGTGTACCTAAAGCGCCAGGCTGAAAAACGCGATTTTGAAGTTTTGAAATTCCACTATAGTACTTAGCTCAGTTTCTCTACACACACTAGTGCATAGTCTCCAGTCCAATTTTAGGTAAAATGTCTCGCTTCACGCTGACATGGCTTGCAGGAGTACGTACCTTTGCTTGAGTTCGCACTCAAAAGAAATTGCCACCCAAGCCGCGAAGACAAAAAGCACCTCGCAGACATCTCCAGGTTGTCTTATCGCCAAGTCAAGGCTTGGGTGCATCTCTCCACAATAATCTGTCTTACTCGCTATAGTCCTTATGTAGTCAAAATGCCAGAAGTCAGAAGCGCATATGCTCAACATTGATCACTTTTTTTTGCAGACGCGCAGGTGGAAGAACTGACCGACCTCTGGGTTCGCGCCTTTGCTGGAGGTATGATGCCTCGATATCTCCAGCTTTCGATCTTATTAATTCAGCTACACCACAGATCCACTCAGTAAAGCGTTATTAGGAGGCAATATGAGTCATGAGGACAGCATTCCATAACGAAAACACACGAACAGCGAAGCTGCGGACATTCGCTGTGAGTTCACAGTCAACTATTGTACTGAAGCTGCTTTGAAATAGGATTAATAGGCCTTTATGACTGCTCGCTGTTTTTAATCAGCAGTCACAGGCTATAAGAAGTGCCCGAATACTTCGAATTGCCCTCGATGTCGAGTCTCGCAGAGGTTGGAGCCTTGTGTCGGGCCATTTTTGGAAATCAAATTGCTGCGGTAGGTATTTGCTGAGTGCTGAAGCTTTCTGCGCTGACCAGAATCCTGTAGATTGCTGATGTTGGCGTTTTGTACGCCGTCTTCAATTGGCCGGATCAATTAGACTGACATCATCCATATGAATCCCGGGACATATGAAAACCCTGATGGATATGATGTGAGTCCTTCTGGTGGAGAGACAAAGATAATTACTTATGAGATACTTATGCCCGAACGATTCCTGAACGGTCGAGTGTATCGGGCACGGGACCGGGGGGAAATGTCACAGGTATGTTGCAGCTATTTCTGCATATAGCCTTACAATACTATATATTGTGGATTAGCTCCTTTGGATGGGGTCGACGGTGCGTGTGTTAGCCAGCCGGTGACCGGTCAACTCACGACTGTCAGACAGCGTCTGCCCCGGTGCATGCTTTCCAGAACGTTGTACGTACAGCTTAGCTTAATTGAGGTCGTCGCAGAATTTACCCAGTGACTGATGCATCGGTCAGCGCTGTATATTATATATTATATATACAGTTATACCGCGGCGTGGCTCATCGATTCTGGGGCTTCACGTTTCTCGCAATGACTTGCAGATACGTCGACAGGAGAAGAGCTGAAGCCTGACGCCTCGATGGAAACTGGGTATACCACCGGCTTTACAGTAACTGTCGTCCAGATCCGTTTCGGCTCATCTCACTGTGCAAGAAAAGGAAGCGCTTGAGGTCCTCCAGATGTATGAGGACAATTATGACTAGGCGCATGTTAAACAGTGCCATGGAGTGTTTTAGCAATGGTAACTGGTAAGGACGGTTACTGTATGCAACCTTTACATCAAGACGGAATGATTTGTCTAAGGTTACCTAACTATTATATCGTGCGTAGTGGCACATGAGACCGCCCATAGAATTATCGTCGCGCTACAGAACTCTATATCCATCAGGTACACGTTGAGGATATATTGTCATTCCTTCACGACAGCTCTGATCTATTGTCATTGATCTCATATGACCCGAAAATTCTCCAGTACATATCCACTACTAGTATTTATTAATATGCAGTACAATTCATAACATTCTTCATTTGAGCCCTGTGCTTCGATGCAACTTGTATTTGGAATGAGTAAGGAGTAAAACCACCCACAAATCTACCTTCGACACCTAGAATTGAAGAAACAAATGCTCCAAAACGTCACACATACACAACTTTAGTACCGCTCCCGCCGCCGCTAACCTGGCCCCCGCTAGAAATGATCCGCCCTTCGGTCGTAACGAAGCTATATGATGGTATCAAGGTTAGTGAGTCCCATCTTTATGCACACCGGGGAGTATGTGTGGTCCATCTGAAAATGGAGAAGCCCAGTCCTGCAATAGTCACGAGGGAAACCCCGGTTCTGAGGGTATAGGCCGTCACTGCGATCTCTAGGCAGGAATATTCGTCAGGCAGCCGGGAGGCATTGTCACAGTAACTTACTCATGGGTCGTGGCACCAATAACATGAGCCTTCTCGCCATTCTCATCGTCACTCATGTCTGTGAGGCCATAATCAGATGGAAAAACAAGGTAAAAACATTTCACTCACATGAAAATTGCGTGTGAACCACCTTTCCCTCATTCTCAATGCAAGTGAAATGTGAGAAGGCGTGGAGGGTCTTATCGATAAGAGAGGCCACAGGCGCATTTCCAGGGTCGTACCCATTCTCAGTGACAACAATAGATTTGGGGCGAGGTGTGCACAGCCACTCTAACCGCTCAGATGCATTGGCATCGGGCACTCGAGCAAACTCAAACAGCCAAGACAACTCTGGAAAATTTGCAATTGAATGATAAAGGTTCCACATATAAATGGAGCACAATGTACCTGCAACCCGAACCTGTGCTGCTGATGCCTGTGCCACGAATTGCGAGTAGAGAATGTCCAAGTCAAAGAAACGCTCCAATTCCAAACCCATATTATTCGAGAAATGTGTCTGATTCAGAACTTGGATGGCCAGATATTCCGCTGGTTCAGGTGCTCCTTGCAATAGGAGTCGACACTTGTTTGCGGTGTTACTCAGCACAAACAATAAAACATGCTACTGGATGACTTACAGGTGTAAACTGATAGTCATTTCGATGGTAGGAGGTCATTTTATTGGAGAAGTGAATGGTAGCCTGCTTGGGAGTGACAGGATGAAACTCAATGGTGTGCCCTTCCTCGTCAAGACGGGCAGAAGTCAGGTATACAGGCCATTCCCGTGAGTCAGTAGCATTGTTGGGCAGGGACGTCTCAGAATCCTTGGGGCCTGAAGTTTGTTTGCGAGGGCTGATACCCTGTTTGAGTCGAGATGAGCATCGTAAGGCAATTTTTGGAGACAAACTTGGGTAGTTGGCATGTGGAAGCTTCGCTTTTTTAGTGTTCTTGATCGTAGTACTTGTGGGTGTCAGTCCTAAACCACGACAGATGGAATTGCAGTGGTGGTGCAGTTTAAACTCATTTATGCCATCAACACCTTTATCACCAATACCTGAGTCGCCTGCAAGCCTACATGATCCATTATTAACATGAGCGAGGCATTTTATGAATGGCTGACATACGTGTGGGTCATGGTATCGAACAATGTCAGCTGGTTAGTGTCACGAATACCTCCTACATAAACAGGCAATTCAATCCCTAAGAGTCTGTCAGCTGGAGATTTTGTACCACAAAGTACAATTACCTTGTATGTCCACAAGCACAAGAGCCTCATTAGATATGACGAGTGAAAAATGGGCCAATGCATCCATGGTACACCCCATGAGGGATTTGTCATTCTTGCCGGCCACTGCCATCCCTGAGAACTTTGTAATACTCTGGTTTGGTAGCATGGGATCAACAAGGTAGCACCAGCCAGCCTGTGGACCTTCAATCACTGTGGCAATCCAGCTGTCGGAAAATGTGAAGGCTGACCAATGTCCTAGAGATGTAACAGGGAAGGTAATGAGTTCATAAAGTGAAACATACCGTAAACCTGAACCTCTTTGTCAGAGGAATCCACTTGGAAAAGCTTGCCGATGTCAGTTGCAATTATATGGCGTGAGAGTTCATGCTCAATCTGGTCACGGTTGTCATGAATGGAGATCGGTGTGTCTGATGAGCCAAGGAAGTGAAAGGATTTGGCGGCAAAAACATCAGCCCCAATGGTCATCTAAAGAATATGATTGAGAAGTTCTCTGTGGCAGATATTAGACTGTCCCTGACATACTCTGTACATGGTCTTTGTGGTTCCAGTGGCCTGCACCTGGGTACCAATCTCCACGGCAAGTGTCTCCACAGATGTTACCAATGTGGCCGTGCCATCCTTGCCAAGCAATCCAGTTGTGCGAGTAACTTTGGTAGGTACTCCATGAACGATGGTAGTTTGGTAGACACGTGTAGTCAGGGGCAACCCGGGATTCGCTGAAAACTGAATTTATCAAAGCTGTCAGTTAATAGGACAGTTGTAGAAACACACCCTTGTGCCGGTGTGTAGCTGCACTTGATGACTCCTCAGGGTCAGAATCAGCACCTCCCTCCAGTTGGGCCCAACCACGTTTCTTGGCCTCACGTTTATTGAAATGGTATTCGTATTCCTGTGTCCCCGAGAGTATGACAAATCCATAGCAATGCAGGGATCCTCGTTTGGCTTCTGTCTTGCTAACATAGGTATCCTCCATGGAAGGCTCAGTGACAGCGGCCCATAGAGCAGATACTGTGGAGGCTGTCCATATATCGAGGAATTTGCAGCCTTTTTTACCTTTGGAGCCACCACCGACAGAAATCTGGGAGCTGTGCCGCTGGATTAATATCTGTTGGAATAAAACAAACATACCAACAAACTCATCAAGGAGCAAGGACAGACGCTTTGTAACCTCCTGCCTAATTGCAGCAGAGAAGAATTGCACCACCTCTTTCCAAGGTTGATCCATGGTGGCGACATGGGTGACTTGGCCCATTTTCCACGTCTCAGACTTCTTCCTGATCTGAAGCGTCCAAGAGTCAAGCTACTCGATAGGTTTGTGTGAATATATAGCCTGTACCAGGAAGAATCAGGCATTTTACTTGCCCACGCATGTATGTTGTGTAATTTGAGATGGTGAGCGACTTGATTGCCTGTAGCATGGGATACCTTACGCTTCTGAATACTTTGCGAGTCCCCCGCAACATTCTTGAGCACATTGACGTGTGCATTATGCATTTGGAGAATGATTTCATCAGCACGGTTCACCTGCTAATATTTAGAGGCGGATAATTGAGTGAGGATCCCCTGGCTAGCATATATACTCACGTACCTCGTGGTTAGCAGGACCCTGGAAGGCAAATGGTGCGAGAGAAGGTAGGTCAGCCCGGGGGTTTGGAGGATTGTTGACAGCATCGTTGACTTGACAGGCTAGGCCATCTTCTGGGAGAGATGTATTAAGACAGTGATGTTTAGAGTAAGACAATGATCACTGAACTCACCATATCGTTTGCAGTAGCCACAGCGAGATGGATCGGATAAACAGGTGTACATCTTGCCACACTTAGGACACTGCATCCCAGAAGCTTCCCTACCACTGTCAAGTTCCACACATCTCGCACACTTGAACGATGTGACACTCAGGTATTGGAATGATTGAGTGCATGAGGTGCAGATCCCAGTATCGTCTGGAAGGTATTCGCTCTGTGAGACTGACATGAGGGGAGAAGAGTGCCTGGCGGTGCAGCAACTTCACTGGAAACAGCAAGTTCAATTGTTTATAAAGCATGGACATTTGCCACTCGATGTGGCACACTCAGTGGACACGAGGAATCACATGATTCGAAACGGCATGTATGGACCCAGCTATGGTACGAGAGGACACACCGTCATATGTCGTCTGTACATACCCATACTCTGCGAGAGACTGCACGCACCAATTCCATATGATAAACTCAGCTTCAAATTATGAGGCCTAGGGAGACCGGCGGTTTGTATCGCAAATGGTGGCGACAAGATAGGCTCGTGCACCCGACTCAATCATGGCCGACTAGTGGCAGGAGGTACGTCATCCGTACATACCCATACTCTGCGAGACTGCATGCACTAAATTCAATACGATAATCTCAGCTTCAAAATACGAAGCCTAGGGAGACCGGCGGTTCGTATTGCAAATGGTGGCGACAAGATAGGCTCTAGCCAGGCAGTACTCGGTCACGCCAATCAATACAACATGCGAGGCATCTTTTGTTCGAGTGCGTGAGTGTTTCTCAGTGTGTTCTGTGAGGCCCCATTGTAACGGAACCATGCGGCAGTAGAACGCCGCATCTACAGTACGAGGTAATGCTGTGGTATCTAAGTCTTCAGAGTACTGACGTCAGCCGGAGGGGCACTTCCATTCATAAGATAATGCCGCATTCTGCCCGCTTCATGTCACACAATCACAACAAAAGTGGCAAGAACCAGCATGGGAGTTCAGTATGTATGTAACAGTCTGTCGAGTGTCACTGACTCTACATGTTAATGTTGAGCCATAGTAGCAGACCATGAATTCTGGACTCCAATCACTCAACATTATCTCAATAAGGGCTTGAGACAACATGATATGCCAGAGCAGATTGCGAAGGACTATGATGGGCGCAAGATCAGGTGTGTTACTTAGCTATTATTGTGAATGTTACTTCATTTATACCATGGTCCCATGCAGTACACGCTCCATTTCACGGCTTATTAACAAATATGGCTTGAAGACTGCTCGACAGCCATGCTTGTCTCTTTCAGAAATGGGTGATTCTATTCTTCAGGTGACTGAAGAAGACCCGCTCGCATCATGGGGGATTCGACACATTCAGGAACAACTGAGGGTGAACAGCACCCACCTGCCATGGTATGCTGCCAGTTAAATTGTGGAAACTCATGCACAGCTTGACATTTTACCTGTTGCAGCCGCTTTATCCAAGGTGCATTATCACAGTGCGCATTATCGCACACATTATCGCATGCATTATTGCACTGCACATTATTGCATGCTTTATCACATTGCGCATTATCGCATGCTTTATGGCAGTGCACAATATCGCATGCTTTATCACAATGTGTCATTGGTGGCCCCTGAGGTTCTCCTAGACTTTAGCATCCTTCTGTCTTCTGTTCCGTTTATTTCCCTTCTGGTTCCAGCCCCTTCCGACATCATTCCTTCCTTATCTGTCCAGCCCTGTTATCGCTGGCGTGATTGCTTATGTAACTTGGGCATTCGGTGATTGGGCTAGCATGCCCAAGTTTACTTATAGTCGTAGTTAGGTGGCAAAGGGGTTCCTTAGAGTTTTCTCTTTAGATCCCCCTTTGCCAGTTCACCGCTTGAGTGTAGAGTGTCTGCCTAGGTTGCCCTTATAATATGAGCATTTGGTATAAGTAGTCTACATTCGCATGTATATTCCCCAGTTCAATTATCATACATCTATCCTGTGAAAAACTTGACCTCACTGTGACCATCACCTTGAGCCCTCTCCTATAGATTCCTATCTTCAACCAGAGGAGGACTTAAGCACCACTGGTGAGTTTTCATACTTCACCTTCATTACCTTAGCCTTCGTACTATTATCTACGCTGTTGGCGAAGGGCTCCGAAGGAGCGCCTTCGCCGGCGAAAGGATTGTTGCTACTTAAACAACCTTTTCACGACACCTTGCACGTTACATCGTCAAGTGTTACAGGCTACTTCGCTATGACTATAGATAGGGTGAGCTCTGTTCGGGAAGCCCTCTTACCTTATGAACATTTGTTGGTTCATCTTATTCGCCGGACAACACACTTATTCACACAAGATATTCAGGCATTCACTGTGTTCACTAATACACGATATTAAGGCCTCAAAACCAATCTTGACACAGATATGAGTAGGAGTATTAGTATGTATAGCTATAATGATATAGTGTATATTAAAAGTTGGTAAAAATAAGAAGACGCGTAAAAATAAGAAGACGCGTAAAAATAAGAAGACTCGTAAAAATAAGAAGAGGGTAGAAATACCAAGACGTGTTCTCATGGGTAGAGCTGCCACTTGGGGGTGTAAGAACCCGGCCTTTGGCCGGTTACTTACCGGTATAACTTTCTTCCGAGTCCGAGCCTTGTGATACTCGTGCCCGAGTACATATGATTCTTATCCTGCGCCCGAGCCCGAGCCCTAGCTAGAGCTCATATCAGACCTTGATCCCATGCCCGTATCCCCTTAGTTACTGATTCCGCTCCATCACGCATCATTCATATATTACCTCGCCCTGACCTCGCCCTGATCTCCACTAATATGTTCACCCCTGACTCGTACCCTCGCCCCGTATATAAACCCCCCTGTATGCCTTCCTACTCCTCAGTCTGAAAATCAACTATCATATAACTTCGATCCTTAGTTAGTTTCTAAGCCTCGCCTCTTAAGCCAAACCTCGCCTCTTATTTGTTTGCCTCCGAAGTTGGGACTTGTGCGTAGGGTCGGCGCAGCACATAAGCTGAAGCCTAGTCCCTCTCCGACTTCCCCATCCAAACCTCGCCCCGTAACCTCGGACCGTACCTCGGGTTTCGCTCCCGACCTCGGTCAACCTTACGACGGATCGTATCGTAACAGGGAGGGACAAAAGCAAAATTATTTATACCCCCACAATAAATTGCCATATACTTTCACCCTCTTCTTTTCTATAATCTGAGAATAAAATCGGTGAAACTACATGTAATAAAAAGTTTCAACCATCCGCCCAAGTATATGCATGCACTCAGCACACAGGGCATGAATCTGTTGTTTTCTATTCTATTCCCCTGACTAGCTCTCCTGATTATGAGCTATGTTTCATGTAGACAGGCACTTTGTATGCTATTTCCAGGTCCCTGCTTGGATAGTGATCAGCAGGATCACTATCCACATATTTGTTTCCGCTCCACAGCTGAATGCAGCCTGTGGAGCATTTCCTATGTCAAAATCCATTGTTTCAACACATTCTCTCACTATTTCATATCCTAGTAGTTACTGACATTTTAGTATAAGTAGCTAATACAAACTGTACCATACACTGGGCAATTATAGGTTGCACTCACCAGATAGTACCTACATGCATGTTTGATCACTGCAGGACTTGTTTCTTGGTTGTTCTCTCTAGTTCATCATTGAGGGTCTATTATCATTGACTACTCTATACTGTTTCAAAAGCGAACACTTTTGGACCACTTGTTCTCTTGATCACACCCATTTTCTCATTGGTCCAGTCACCAAACTGATTTGTCAGCAGGGAAACAGTGAACCTGCTTAGTCAACCTGCACACACATTGCGCACAGGGGTGCACGAAGCCATGTTTTGGGAGCTGGCTACGGAGGATGTTTATAACTGTCATATATATGTATATATAGCTTAGCTCATCTATATTTCATAAAATATATCACAATTGAGGCAGTTGCCAGCATCTGTACATGCTTAATCCTAGCCCTAAAGTTCGTTCTTTCTCACAGTCTGCTGCTCCCCAGGAAAGGTTGTATACCATATTGTCTAAACATCAATAGTGCATATCTTTGTACTATACATGCATATTATTTTAAACATACCTTCTAATCAGATCTCTCAACCATATATAATAATATAGTACAGGTATGGTCCATACTTGCTTCTATATTCTGTGATTGTACATCTAACATGTTTCATATATACTTCTAACATGTACTCATATGGTCCATACTTGCCTCTACATGCTATCATCAGACATTTAACAAGCTTCATATATACTTTTAATATATAGTCATCCACATCCTCTCTGAAATTGCTCTGTCATCTGAATACACACCATGCTTTAGCACATACAACCATATTTTTCAAATATCAGAACATTCAAAAAATTTAGGATATCCACAATATACAAGTTGCTCAAAATGATGGACTATGAACTCAGTTATGGTTCATTTTTTAAAAGATATCTAATATATCCTAGAAGAATGTACATTGTTGTCAATGTGAACATCCTCCTACAGATATGACAAACAGCTTGAATGCTGGGCTGGCTCACAGATACCTAGGTAGTTTTGGTATAGCATAAAATAGCTCTATACACTTGAAAATACATTTTGATGACCATATGCAAGCCCAACACACTGCAGGCATATAAAAGTTTTCTTGTCTGAAAAACTGTTGAAAAAACTGTAAAGATTCTCCAAATATTTTTAGTGTTTTTTATGTAAAAAAAAAACTATACTAAAATTTTGGGTTTTTATTAGAATTTGTTGAGCAAGACAATTGTAAAAAAATTCAAAAAAATTTTCAGGGTTTTTTGTGGGTTTCTTTGTGTTTTCACAAAGAAACTTATAAAAAGACATAAAAAACCCTGCAAAAAACTTTGAACTTTTTTACAATTTTCTTGCTCAACAAATTCTAACAAAAACACAAAATTTTATTAAAGTTTTTTTTATATTAAAAACACTAAATTTTGGAATATCTTTACAGTTTTTTGAACAGTTTTTCAGGCCAGAAAAATTTTATATGCCTGCAGTGACACTTCAGCATTTTTAAACAGCTCTGCTTCAAGCCATTGCAAATCAAGCCAGCTACCAGTAGCTTGGCTCAGTGTGGAGCCAAAGCTGAGCCATGGCAACACCACCTATTTGCCTATATTTTCATGTCCCTGCATTATCTTTGGTCAGATGGTTCAATCTCCACCAATGGTATGGTACCATTGTGGTATTGCCATCATTATCCCAGTGTCCTGTTTTCCGCTTTCGCCGCATACTAATCACCCCCTTTTATAAGTGTTATATTTTTATTGTCTTTTCACTGTGTACAGTGCACCTTGTCTTCCATCCTCTGAACAGGCGTCAATTTCAAGTTAAGAATGCAACCAACTGACATGTGCCTTCCGTCTTTTTACATTAATTCTTTCATCTATGAAATGCAATGCCAGATTCAACTCTGGACTGATAGGTGTCAACAACCCAAAGGTATTGCATATGACATGTAACAAGTATTTTGGTATATCACACTTGACAGTAATTATACAAACATTGCCACAGCCTATGAAGGTAGTCATTAGGGCCTATCACAGTAGCAGGTTTGATGGGGATTTGGAGAGGATTTGGATGAGGATTTGGATTTTTTATAAAGCTACGACAAAGCCCCGAAAACCGGTTTTAACTCTGATAGGCTAGTTTTGAACTGACAATTTGACATGATTTGGATGGGGGTTTTGTTGCTCCTGGCGTCACTGGCCAGAGCGGAGACTTGAGCTGCTTGTTCTCTGTGCCAGCCATGACAAAGACTGATAGGATGGAGCTCAATGATGCCCTCCTTCAGCTTATGTTGGAGCTCATCCTCAAGGAAGATGCTGAGCTAGATGTTTACCTTGAAGACACTGATTCTGAGACCGGTGCAAGTTCAGATAAAGACATGGAATTGCAGTGAGAATCAGATGACGTACTGGAGATGATGGCCAACCTCCACTCCAGACATTTTCCATCGCTGGCTTATATTTGAGCTCGTGTTCATAGTGTTGTTCATCATAGAGGTATGCAAAGGTTGTTTCCCTGGATGTCCAGAAATGTATCACTTGTTCATCACCACTTTGTTGGCAGACAAAAGGGGTATGGTTTTTTTGTCCATGTCATGGTTTATTCACATAGCAACTGAATACATAGCTCCAGCATATGAAACAGCTGCGTAAGTCTGCTCATGTATAATTTTATGTACAAGGTTTGACCAACTGTGCACACTGTTATATAGCATCTTCGATGGGGAAGCCAAAGTCAAGGTTATTGCAAATGAATATTACACCATGGACAATGTATGTGTCCATGGAGGGTCAGAACACCTAGGCATAGAGCATGGCCCTGGGGAAATGCACGCTGTCGTACTTCCATGGAATTTTGGGATGTTTGCTTGTATATTCTGAGCTCTAGTACTATAGCTTGCATTTCAGATACAAGTGACGGACTGGATGGTACTGTTGCTGTCGTCTGTGGTATATACATATCTGAAATTCAGGTAGTAATATGAAATTAATAATGTTGCTTAGCATAGATTGGCTGTGTCACTTCGATTAGTAGATCATTTGGTAAGAAGCCTGCATGGAGGATAATTACCCTCAGAAGGCTGAATTGATATGGGCAGGAAGTGTAATATATTCCCAAACTATCCATAGCATAACACAGCATATTCCGAACGACATAGCTCTATGTTTTGTCAACCCTTCTGGTCCATAACCATTCAGATGCTTTTATACCCATGCAGCTTTGTGTGATGTATCTGGGCCTGTTGCCACCTGTTCAAAGCTTCGCCAATTTGCCTAGCTGCAATGTCATCTTTGTCTTTGCTCCCCTCCACTTTTGTGTCTGTAGCAGCAGCCTCCGCCTCCGCTAGTCATTATCGATGGAGGACTGGAATACAAAATCTTGGAAATACTCAAATCCAAGCTCAACAAGTGATACTGTTGTCAACTCCAGTACCTAGTTAAGTGGGCAGGCTATGCAAACACCAACGAAGAGACTTCCTGGATTTCTGCCATGGAACTCAACCATACCTCTGAACTCATCTCTGATTTCCACAAGGCATATCCCACCAAGCATGGACCCCTTCCCAAGCATTAAGTCATTTCTGATATCTCCAACAATTTACTCCACCATTCCTTCTTAAGTCACCAAGTTAAATCCAATTAATAATTCCACTAATCTATTTCCAGCACCCCAAGAAATTATTTTACAAGTTTTTTCCAGCCCCTAGTCATTCTGCATGGTTTGATTGGGCTAGCATGCCTGAGCTTACTTATAGTCATAGCTAGGTGGCGAAGGGGTTCCTTAGAGTTTTCTCTTTGGATCCCCCTTTGCCAGGTATGTCTGTGTCATGTATATAGTTCTCTGTCTTACCTTTGGATCCCCCTTCACCAGTTCACCACTTGAGTGTAGAGCGTCTGCCTAGGTTGCCCTTATAGAAGGAGTCCTGGGTTTGCTGTCTGAAGAAAACCCTGAATGGACTGGTCCAGTCCCCACGGCTGTGGAATGCCCACCTGAACCGGGCGCTGGTCAAGGAGTGCGGTTTCACATGGGTCACTGTTGACCACTGTGTGTATGTGGGCACTATAACTGCTCGTATGTCTATCATGGCGGTCTATGTGGACGACTTGTGCATTGCTGCCAGTACTGTGACAGAGATGTGCAATCTCAAATCTGAGATCGGTGCCATCTTTGACCTGGTTGACCTTAGGGATGTTCACCACCTCCTCAGTATTGCTATCACCAGGGACCATGTGAACAGATCTATCTCTCTCTCAATAATTGTACATTGAGACTATCACCTGCCGCCTGAACCTTCACCATGCCTATGCCAAGTACACGCCCCTTGACCATAATGTCCTTGTCAGGGGACACCCTGTTTCCCATTTCCAGTTCCGACACCACACCCAGTTCCGACTCCATTTCCGACTCCGCTTCCGGTTCCGATTCCATCTCCGCCTCCGCTTTCGGAAATGATTCCGCTTCTGGGAGAACTTCCAACAGTTCTGTTCGCCTTGCCAGTTCCGCTCCAATTTCCGACTTCCACTCTCGGAACAGTGTCAGAAATCAAGCGACTCACGTAATAGGTGGCATCAAGGGTCGATCAAGGGTCAGGGAGGTCAGGAGGATGCAGGGTTGATGGTGGGTGCCAAGTGTTGTCCCTGGCTGCACAGCGTAGTATAATACGGGCTCGCTGACATTGGGGGTCCTTAGACTTTTCTCTTTGGATTTCCCCTTGTCAGGTGAGAACCCCCTCTCTTGTATACTCTGTTCATTTATACAGACTTTGGATTTCCCCTTGTCAGTTGTGTGGTAGTGTGATCTCCAGAACCAGCTAGGGTTGCCCTTACAGCAGAAAAGTCTCTCCCCTAGAGGACCGGTGGTCGTACTGTGCGTTGCATTCGCCATAGGTGCGTTCGGAATCGGAGACAGTGACTCGGAGATCGCAACCTCTTCCGCACACACAGCGTATGACAGCCCCTGTTCTTACGTCGAGCTCCCAACCCCGGAAATCCCGTCCCATATTTCTCCTTCCGACATGGATCCGGACGATCGTCTTCAGAATATGGAGGAGGAATTGACGCGGAACCGGATGAAGACCGACGCGATTGAAACAGCCTTACAAGCGATTTTGGCTAAGTTAGATATTCCACAAAGTGGTGGAAATGAAAAATGTTGGATGATCCGGATTTCGGAAAAGCGGAAGCAGCGGAAGAGAGGATGTCCGTGAAGTTAGCAAAGGTCAAACACGCAACTCTGGCGGACTTTGACGGAGATCGGGAGAAGGGACGCGCATTCTTCAACACATGCAGCATCTACTTTGCAATTGTCGGAGACCTCTTTCCGAACGACCAGGCTCGGACCCACTGGGCATTGTCCTTTTTCAAGTCGGACCGCGCAACCCGTTTTGCAAACAAGGTGATCTGACATGAAGCAAAGGGCAAGGGGAACTACTTCCGGGACTGGGACGCCTTTGAGAAAACATTTTCCAACCAGTTCTGCCCAAAAAACGAGCAGCTCACAGCCCATACAAAGCTCGAGGGGACAAGCTGGTACCAGGCCAAGGATCCGGTCGATGACTACATCGATCGCTTCCAGGAGCTCATCGACCTTGCGGAGTACGACGACGACAAGACGATCGTCATCAAATTCCGACGAGGACTTGATCCAACACTCCAGAACCAAGTCGCGCTGCTTGGGGATGGGGCTCCGGATTTCGATGACCCGGAAGGGTGGTACCAAGCTGCGCAGAGGGTGTCCCAGAACAGGGAAGCAAATGAGGCCTTCATGGAGACGAACCGGAACATGATACGCAGTTCCACTCGTCCTACTCCACCTATGCCAAAATTCGGAAGTGCATTCACTCCCACACGGAAAATATTTCCGACGGTTTCTCCGCCTGCTCCTATTAGGAACCATAGCCCTCCTGGTTCGAAGAGTGGCCCTGCCCCGATGGATGTTGACCGCATGCGTGGAAAAGGCCACGGAACTATCACCTGCTTCCGATGCCGACAACCAGGTCACTATGCTCGCGAGTGCCCCCAAGCCTTTGACATCCGGCTTATGACCACGGAGGAGAAACTCGAGCTCCTTCCAGAGTTCCTCGCACTTGCGGACATAAGCGGAGTGCCCACTGCGGAAGTAATTTCTGAATTAAAATGCGGAACATGGCACATCGGGAGCGGAAGATGCATCGGATTTTGTGACACGCAGCGGGTGAGATGTGTGCCCCTGCTGCCTGTACATAACCGTTTTGCCTGTCTTGAAGTAGAGAAT
Organism: Gautieria morchelliformis; assembly: GCA_015179125.1. Taxonomy (NCBI): domain Eukaryota; kingdom Fungi; phylum Basidiomycota; class Agaricomycetes; order Gomphales; family Gomphaceae; genus Gautieria; species Gautieria morchelliformis. Next base: position 79,752 of record WHVA01000046.1, read on the forward strand.
GAAAACCCCCCACTCCCCTCACTTCATACAGACCCACCGGATAAAGTCACACAAAAACCAAATCCGACACCCCGTCCATCCCGCATCCGCCCTTGGGAGAGGTGCCTTCCGAAGCGCTATGTTGTTGCTGCCGCCCCTGGCTCCAAGTCACTAGTCATTAAGGTGGAGATCCAGACGACAGATACTGCGGAAGTCAAATCCGGACCCGCCCTTGTCGATTGCGGGGCCACTGGTCAGTTCATAGACCGGGACTATGTGGAACGGAACCGACTGACCACGCGGAAGTTGCAATGCACAATCCCGGTGTTCAATGTGGATGGAAGCCCCAATGAGGCAGGGTCCATCACGGAGATAGTAGACACAATTCTCCGATATGATGGGCACACAGAATGCACTTCCTTCGCAGTGACCAGCCTGGGGAAGCAAGACATCATCCTCGGGTTTACCTGGCTCCAGGAGCACAACCCGGAGATCAATTGGCAGACTCAGAAGGTGCTGATGAGTCGGTGCCCAGCCAAGTGTCACATGTGCCGGTCAGAAGTGCGGAAGGAGCGCCAGGAGCAGCGGAAGACCGAACGGCTCATACAGACATGTCATTCTGGTCCCCATCCACTGCTTGCAGAAGAAGACTCGGAAGCGGAATTTGAACCAGATCCCACTTCCAATTCCGATTCCGATTCCGATTCCGATTCCGACTCAGATGTCATTCGACTCAGCCCGGAAGAGACTCTGGCGGAGGGGGAGTGCTTGCTGTACGTAAACCTTCCACCGGAAGCGGAACACATCTGCACCACCGGAAATATTTCGCAACGCCTTTCTGAAGCCTCCAAGAAGCATGATAAAGCGGAGGTGGAAATTCCGGAGTACCTGCGGGAGTTCGAGGATGTCTTTGCCAAGGAGTCATTTGATGCCCTGCCTCCACGAAAGCTGTGGGACCATGCCATTGAGTTGGAACCTGGGTCAAAGCCCACCAACTGCAAGGTCTACCCGCTGTCACCCAAGGAGCAGGTAGAGCTCGATGAATTCCTTGCGGAAAACCTCCGTACAGGGAGGATACACCCCTCCAAGTCACCCATGGCATCTCCGGTGTTCTTCATCAAGAAGAAGGACAGCTCGCTCAGGCTTGTGCAGGACTACCGGGCCTTGAATGCGATCACGATCAAGAACCGGTACCCCATTCCCCTCATTTCCGAACTAATCACACAACTCCGTGGGGCGAGGTACTTCACTAAGCTAGATGTCCGCTGGGGCTTCAATAATGTTCAGATCCGGGAGGGAGACGAGTGGAAGGCCGCATTCCGCACCAACCGAGGACTCTTTGAGCCGCAGGTCATGTTCTTTGGCCTCACCAACAGTCCCGCCACATTCCAGATGATGATGAATGACATTTTCCGTGACATGATAGCAGAAGGGGTCGTCTGCGTCTACCTCGATGACATCCTCATCTTCACAAAAACAATGTCCGAACATCAGGAAGTCGTGTGGAGAGTGCTGGAACGGCTCCGGGAATACAACCTGTGTCTCAAACCGGAAAAGTGCGAATTTGAGCGGACACGGATAGAGTATCTTGGGGTGATTGTGTCGGAGGGAAAGGTGGAAATGGACCCGGTCAAAGTTTCCGGTGTAGCGGATTGGCCTGTGCCGCGGAACAAGAAGGAGGTCCAGTCCTTCATTGGGTTTGTCAATTTCTACCGGCGGTTCATCAAGGACTTCTCCTGCCACGCCCGTGCCCTCTTCGACCTCACCAAGAAGGAGGTTGGGTGGCGGTGGGGAGAGCCGGAACAGGCCTCCTTTGACAAACTCAAGGAGCTGATCACTTCTGCCCCGGTCCTGATATTTCCCAACGACTCTCGCCCTTATCGAGTCGAGGTGGATTCTTCTGACACAGCTACCGGAGCGGTCTTGTCGCAACAGTCAGCGGAAGATGGTGAAGGGTGGCATCTGATTGCCTTTTTCTCTAAAAGCCTTAGCCTGGTCGAGCGGAACTATGAGATCCACGACAAGGAGATGCTGGCAATCATCCGAGCGCTGGAGGAGTGGCGACACTTCCTCGAGGGTGCTCTATGCCCGTTTGAGATCTGGACAGACCACAAGAACCTCGAGTATTTCTGCACATCTAAGAAGTTGAACCGACGACAAGCATGGTGGTCCCTACACCTGTCCCGGTTCGACTTCATGCTCCACCACCACCCTGGCCGCACCATGGGCAAGCCCGATGCCCTATCCCGCCGTGCAGATCATGGAAGCGGAAGTGGAGACAACGCGGATATGACACTGCTCCGCCCAAGTCTCTTTGCAATCCGCGCCCTAGAAGGAGTGACTGCAGCTGGGGTGGAAGCGGAAATGCTCCGGGACATCCGGAGGCAGTACCGGAATGGAGAGAAGGAGGAGTTGGTGGTGAAGGCGGTGGAGGAACTTCGGAAAGGGCACTCACAGTCTGTACGGGCAGCGGAATGGTTGGAACGTGATGGACTGCTCCACTTCAGAGGCAAGGTCTATGTTCCAGGTGGGGCGGACCTCCGCCGCCACATTGTGTCCCAGCACCATGACACACGGGTTGCTGGGCATGCTGGCAGGTGGAAGACGCTGGAGTTAGTGGCTCGGAATTACTGGTGGCCTCAGATGGCCCCCTACATTGGACAGTACGTGAAGGCATGTGACCTTTGTCTCCGAACCAAAGCGCAACGACATCCGCCCGTCGGAGAACTTGTTCCGCCCCCGATTCCTGAATCCCGCTGGGACACCATCAGTGTCGACTTCATCGTTGAACTCCCAGAGTCTCATGGCTATGACGCAATCATGAACGTCGTGGATTCGGTAAGCAAGGTGTCCCACTTCATTCCGACACACACGACTATCACAGCCCTCGGGGTGGCCCGCCTGTTCCTTGCACATGTCTGGAAGTTGCATGGGCTCCCGAAGCAAGTTGTTTCCGACCGAGGTCTGCAGTCTGTCATGGAACTGACTCGGGAGCTCTACCGCCTGCTCGGCATAAAGCTGGCTACCACCACAGCGTACCATCCGCAGGGTGACGGACAGACGGAACGGGTCAATCAGGAGTTGGAGCAATATCTCCGCCTCTTTGTCAATGAGAGGCAGGATGACTGGGATGAGTTGCTTCCACTGGCGGAATTCCAATACAACAACCATGTACATTCCGCCACCCAACAGACTCCCTTCATGCTTGACTCTGGATGACACCCACGGATGGGCTTTGAACCACGCCAGGCTGAGTCCCGACTCGAGATGGTCAATGAGTTCCGAGACCGCATGGACTCCACCCTTTCGGAAGCCAAGTCGGCCCTTGCAAAGGCCAAGGATGACATGGCAAGGTACTACAACCAACGCCGGGTTCCTGCCCCGGAGTACCAAGTTGGAGACAAGGTGTATCTGGATGCAAGTGACATCCGCACCACGCGCCCTTTGCAGAAGCTTGCCCACTGCTACCTTGGGCCCTTCACAGTGATGCAGAGGGTTGGACGGAATGCATACCGCCTCCGACTTCCGATGTCCATGTCCCACCTCCACCCCGTCTTCAACGTGGTGAAGTTACTCCCTATGCTTGAGGACCCAATTCCAGGTCGGAAGGCTCGTCCGCCACCTCCGCCGGAAATTGTAGATGGGGAAGAGCACTATGTGGTGGAACGGATCCTGGACAGCCGGTTTGTGCGAGGACGACTCCAATTCCTTGTAAAATGGGAATGGTATGGGTATGAGGAGAATTCGTGGGTCCCGGAGCAAGATGTTTCCACTCCGGACAAACTCCGTGAGTTCTATAGGACACACCCCGGTGGCCCTTGCCGAATCCGCTCGCTGGCATTTCAAACCCTCGTGTCCCATGCTTCGAGGACGCAGCACGCTAGAGGGGGGGTGATGTCAGGGGACACCCTGTTTCCCATTTCCAGTTCCGACACCACACCCAGTTCCGACTCCATTTCTGACTCCGGTTCCGGTTCCGATTCCATCTCCGCCTCTGCTTTCGGAAATGATTCCGCTTCTGGGAGAACTTCCAACAGTTCTGTTCGCCTTGCCAGTTCCGCTCCAATTTCTGACTTCCACTCTCGGAACAGTGTCGGAAATCAAGCGACTCGCGTAATAGGTGGCATCAAGGGTCGATCAAGGGTCAGGGAGGTCAGGAGGATGCAGGGTTGATGGCGGGTGCCAAGTGTTGTCCCTGGCTGCGCAGCGTAGTATAATACGGGCTCGCTGACATTGGGGGTCCTTAGACTTTTCTCTTTGGATTTCCCCTTGTCAGGTGAGAACCCCCTCTCTTGTATACTCTGTGCATTTATACAGACTTTGGATTTCCCCTTGTCAGTTGTGTGGTAGTGTGATCTCCACAACCAGCTAGGGTTGCCCTTACAGTCCTTTTATCTATGGACATGTGCCCCTGTACCAAGAAAGAGAAGAGGGAGATAAAAAAATTCCTGTACCTCACTGCCATCAGCTCCATCATGTATGCTGCCATGGGTATGTGGCCTGACGTCTTCTTCAGTGTCACCCATCTGAGCCAGTTCAAAGCCAACCCCGGTCTGGCTCATTGGATGCAAGCTCAATGCCTCATCACATACCTATACACCACTCGCAATGTCTGCTTGGTACTGGGTGGCAATCATATGTCCTTGTCTGGATATGTCGACTCTGACTGGGCCTCGGGTCGTAATGATTGGAAATCTATTGCTGGCTACCTATACTCCTTAGGGAGGGACCCAATCTCTTGGAGCTCAAAGAAGCAGCCGACTGTGGCAACATTGAGCATTGAAGCTGAGTACATTGTGTGCAGTTAGGCTACAAAGGAAGCTCTCTGGCTGTGGAACCTCCTCAAACTTATTGGCTTTGAGAAGAAGGGCTCACCAATATTCGTATGACAACATGGGTGCCATCATCCTTACTAAAGATCCATCTTTTCATGCCAGGTCCAAGCACATCAACATGGCTCATCATTTCATTCGGAATCATGCCTCATGTGGCAAGGTTCATTTCACACATGTTCCTATGCATGAAAACTCTGCCGATATTCTCACCAAATCCCTTCCCTGTCCCATTTTTTCCTACACCACTCCGAAGCTTGATTTGCACAGATACACTGGCATCATGGTCACCACTTGAGGGGGTTGTGTTGGAATTACAAGTGTGACCTTGCTGCATCCACAAGCACCCACTTGCCTGGTGTCCATGAGATGCGAGTTGGAGTTTCACGGTTTTCCCTCAGTCTTATCATACATATTGTAGACTGAGAACTAATCTTGTAGTACAGTCATACAGTCTCCAATACTCCTGTCCTTGCAGGAGTTGGTCCCTATATTTATTTTGGCAGTTAGACAATACAAAAAATAAAAATAAAAACCATACAAAAGGAGTAAAATAATGTTTTAATTTATGTTTTTGAAGATTAAGGTTTTATTAAGGTTATGTTGAGGTAGAATTAAATTATGGATTTGGGAACTCCATAACCATTAGGATTAAATTAAAATATGGCCCAAAATATAATTTAATTATAATTGGACAGCCCTAGTGGGGGGATATTTGTGGTGTACTCCACCCACCATTCACACAGGGTCAAGCCCTTGGGCCAAGAGGTGGTGTGGATTAGGACACATATGGGTTTCAATGTGTGTTATCCGGTTTTGCTCTTCGCTAGTCCACCTCCCTGTCATTTCATGTTCGTATCAAACTGTTAAGTGTCTTGTCTATTATGTATCCCAGACATTGGTGTCCTCACATGCATCAATCCGCCACGCTGGTTAGAATTCACTTCACAGGCCCACACAGGTAGGTACTCACGGATCATGCCATGGGCACCATGCCACTAGTCTAGGGTCAGAGGAGAGCATAGATTGTACTCTACATACCAAAGCTTGTCACCCAGTTATTATGACCTTGGGTGAATCATTAGCTTACATGTAGATGTGGTGCAGGACAGACTTTGCCCAAGACAGACTATTGGAGGGTGACTGCATGTACAATATATATGGAAGTCAGATCACTATGATAGGAGATGTAATATCCATGTGTCAATGAGTGGCTGACCACGGACACTCATGTGGCCCCTCTGCATTGTGTCCATGAAGTCCCATGCTCAAACCAGCTGAGATCAAGCTTTGTGGACCCCTTCTTGATGACAGCGGTATTCGCAGGCCGCCACAGACCTGACTGAGACCACGGTGGTACCCAGAATAAAAGTTCAGCAGACGAGTTGAGTAACCAGCCATTTTCTAGCCGTGAGTCATTTCGAAACCCAGTCCATTCGGCTGTTCAAAGGATATCAATACATTCCGCCATGTTCAGACAAATCAAGGTAACAGCTACTGACTATTTTCTTGGCCTGCGAGTGGTCGCGAACCCACGATGGCGGCTTCCGTATCCCACACACGGATCGCCTTGTCAATGGACCCTGAGACAATGCGCTTGCCGTCCTGCGAGAACGCCACCGACGTGACCCAGGCAGTGTGGCCTTCCAATGGTGTTGAAATGACCTCCCCGGTGTATGCATTCCACACACGGATGGTGGTGTCATAAGACCCGGAGACGACATGCTTGCCATCATGCGAGAACGCCACCGATGTCACGCAGTCGGTGTGGCCTTCGAATGGTGCTGAAATTACCTCCCCATTGTCTGCATTCCACACACGGATCGTCTTGTCATCAGACCCGGAGAGGATGCGCTTGCCGTCCTGCGAGAATGCCACTGAGTTGACGCGGTGGGTGTGGCCTTCAAATGGTGCTGAAATGACCTCCCCGGTGTCTGCATTCCACACGCGGATCGTGTTGTCTTGAGACCCGGAGACGATGCGCTTACCGTCCTGCCAGAACGCCACCGACGTGACCCAGTCGGTATGGCCTTCAAATGGTGCTGAAATAAGCTCCCCGGTGTATGCATTCCACATACGGATGGTGGTGTCATAAGACCCGGAGACGATGCGCTTGCCATCCTGCGAAAACACCACCGACTTGACGCAGCCGGTGTGCCCTTCGAATGGTGCTGAAATGACCTCCCCGGTGTCTGCATTCCACACACGGATCGTGTTGTCATGAGACCCGGAGACAATGCGCTTGCCATCCTGCGAGAACGCCACTGACGTGACCCAGGCGGTGTGGCCTTCGATGGGTCCTGAAATGACCTCCCCGGTGTCTGCATTCCACACACGGATCGCGTTGTCATAAGACCCGGAGACGATGCGCTTGCCGTCCTGCGAGAATGCCACCGACGTGACCCTGTGGGTGTGGCCTTCGAATGGTGCTGAAATGACGTCCCCGGTGTCTGCGTTCCAGACACGGATGGTGGCGTCATAAGACCCGGAGACGATGCGCTTGCTGCCCTGCGAGAATGCCACCGACGTGACCCTGTGTGTGTGGCCTTCGAATGGTGCAGAAATTATCTCCCCGGTGTCTGCATTCCACACACGGATCGTGTGGTCATAAGACCCGGAGATGATGCGCTTGCCGTCCTGCGAGAACGCCACCGATGTGACGCAGTCGGTGTGGCCTTCGAATGGTGCTGAAACTACCTCCCTGGTGTCTGCATTCCAAACACGGATCATCTTGTCATCAGACCCGGAGATGATGTGCTTGCCATCGTGCGAGAACGCCACCGATGTGACGCAGTCGGTGTGGCCTTCGAATGGTGCTGAAATTACCTCCCCAGTGTCTGCATTCCACACCCGGATCATCTTGTCATCAGACCCGGAGACGATGTACTCGCCATCGTGCGAGAACGCCACCGATGTGACGCAGTCGGTGTGGCCTTCAAATGGTGCTGAAATTACCTCCCCGGTGTCTGCATTCCACACACGGATCGCCCTGTCAGCGGACCCTGAGACAATGCGCTTGCCGTCCTGCGAGAAGGCTACCGACATGACGCAGTCGGTGTGGCCTTCGAATGGTGCTGAAATGACCTGCCCGGTGTCTGCATCCCACACACGGATCGTCTTGTCATAAGACCCGGAGACGATGCGCTTGCCATCCTGCGAAAACGCGACCGACCTGACGAAGTCGGCGTGGCCCTCGAATGGTGCTGAAATAACCTCCCCGGTGTCTGCATTCCACACACGGATCGTCTTGTCAAAAGACCCGGAGACGATGCGCTTGCCGTCGTGCGAGAACGCTACCGACATGACGGGACCGGTGTGGCCTATCAGAATGGCTTGAATAGGGAGCCATGTCATTTCTTTCCCGGTCTCGATGCGGAGTAGTCGCGGAAATTGTGGGAGGTAAGTCTCGCATAGTTTCGACCGTTCAGGTGCAAACGGGAGTGCCGACAAATAGAGATGGGGAACACTTTGAGAGATTACACTCCCAAAGGCACCTACAAAATTCCGGGTATCCATTACGAATGCTGTAATGTCATTATCCTGAAGTTCATTAGACTCCCGTCAGAGCTCATAACAACTTGGGCACTCACCTCACTCCAGTCCATTATTGACGAGAGCGCTGCTGTTGTATCGGGTACCTTCTTGATTAAACTCAACACTTCTAGCCAATAGAGTAGCTTAGTCTCGAAGAACTCCTTGACCTTTGCACCTATCCCCGGCGTAAAGGTAGTGGCGCAAACATGGTCCACCCAAAAACGGCAAGAGTAGGAAAGTTGTGGGGATATATACTTCTTGGTCCGTGTCGCCAAGTCGACCACATCATCGTTGCCCAGATGCGAAGTTTCAAGCTGACAAATGTTGAAACAAAGTTCTTCCATCATCACGCGCAAGCATGAGAGTGCAAGGCCGTCATGGTGTGAAGATGAATCGATGTAGTATGCTTCACTCCGGTCGCGATCTGTCAAGAAGTCACGAAAAGACGTGTGCAGCAAGCTGATTGTGTCAGATTCTCGAATAGGACGGCTCAACAGAGCGCCCATGGGCCCAACAATAGCATGAACCTCGGCACCCGACTCGACTCCATGGCACAGCTTCTCCAGGGCAGACATCGAGAGCGGTTCTCTGGCAGTCAGCAGGCAGCCCATCACCAAGCGAAAGCGACACTTGATATCGTCCGTCATGTCATCGCCATGCCCGAATATCTGCTCGAGTATACCGCGATAAAGTTGATTCATCCCATCGAGGTTCTTGACTAAAATTTCCTCCAGTTGCTTAGCGGGGACGTGACCACGCTTCCCACCGCCTTTAACAAATAGGCAAGCAGTGGACGCCCATTGAAAGTGACCTTCAGATTTCTCAACCAATAATCGACACCAGCCCTCGTTAGGCCATTTGCGCTCGAGGTCCGTAATGTTACCTAATTGGTCCTTCACAAAGCGGGTGACGGCATCGGCAGGGTTCGGGTCAATATCCTTTAAGGACCTGGAAAGGACATGCTTCTGCCCAAGAAGGGCGTCCAGGATGTCTTCTTCGGCACGGGAGGTGACGAGAACACGGAAGTTGGGCGGCAATTCTGCAGCTTCGCTGCCAAGGACAGACAAGAGACCCTGGCGAGATTTCAGGTCTCCGCTCTCATCCAATGCATCAATAACGATCACCGTTGGTCCGACGGTCGTTAGCCCATGGGCCGTGTCTAAAATGAACCTTTGGAACTGCTGATGAGCTATGCGTGTGGTCCGAAGGGCTCTCTGCTCTGCCACCACTTTCACCAACGATGCTTTGCGTTGTGGGTCCAGATCAGCCAGATCACGAGCAATAGTGCTAAAGATATTGTCGGGGGATCGCTCGGCCGGATGGTCGCGGTTAAAACAGTACGAGGATCCGAGACGTTTGAGCCTGGCAAATCGTCGAGCGACCTCGTGAGCAATTGCAGATTTACCGGCACCTGCAACATCGTTCAAAAAAAATATCCGGGGGGTGTCGTCGCTATCCTGGTTGGCCCAATCGCAGATCTCCTCAATAACTTTCTCGCGTGTACCCGGCAAACAGCCTTTTTTAGGATCGCATCCAGCTCCATGTGCATAGGGCATGTCATTAAGCTGAACTTCCACGGCTGGTTATAACGCGTATTAGACTGGGGAAAACCATCAAACCAGAAAATCACAGATGTCAATGATGATATCCAGAACACGTAGTACAGTGATTTCAGTATGAATCACGGCATGTTGTTGTAACTCCGCCTTGAGTCTGACGAAAGATTTCTCGTATTGTTTGACTATGCTGTCGACATCCGACACTACATTTTTCGCGGTTCCTTTCCCTAAACAAAGATCGTCAACTATGGCCACCTGACGGTGGATTCAACATACAAGATCCCTTGTTTTTTGTGTAGGCACGGATAAAGTAGCTGCACTCTAACGTCTGCTGCTCCAAGGCTAAGATAATTGGCTTCTGCGATTCGATTTTCCTCAACGGCTCTGCCAGATGGATGAATGCATAGGTGTCTCCCATAATTTTCGCCAGACCATGAATCCTATCGTTCCGGTCCATCTGAGCAATGATTGTCTAATAGAGTCAACCCCAGATGTCAGCTGTGTCTATCCGGTTAATGTATGTCATAGATGTACCGTGTGAGCAAGAGACAGGATGGACCATGCCATTTTCGTATAAGGATGGACCTAGAATTAAATCACGCCATGTCAATGAGATGACCTGGTCGACCCCCGGTGTTTGAACTATACCTCGGAGGCCTTATCCACGATCTTGGTAAACAGCTTGATATTGTTCAGGAGGGGATCCCAAGCCGCCACTATTGGGTCGATAGTATTGGTGGTCGAAGTGACCCGGTTGACTATATTCCGTACAAAAGGGATTAGAGACGGCGGCGAGTGCATATTATCGACCACTCTCGTTCCGCTGACGGCTTCGTTCAACTGGGCCTCCCGCGCCTCGTCGGACGTCGCGAAAGACGTCAGGGTGAACTCTAGGACAGTCCGAACCTCGCGCATATTCCCTGCATCATCGTATTTACGCAGTGTGCGAGCAACGGCTGCTGTGTTCGATGATTACAGGTGCATTCCGTCGATGAGCGAAGAGGACTGACCTGCATTTGCTCCTTCTGCAAGAAGCGACTCAATGCTTTCCCTCGCGCCACCTATGTAGTAATCACGTGTAAAGATACGGTGCACGTAGACATCGATTCCTAATACGGAACCACCACCCAAGTCGTTGCTGGGCATGGATGTAAGATCTAGTGAAGATAACACTGGAATTAAACGGACAAATAGAACGACTCATTCCACGACGCAGTACTGCCGCTCGCAGGTAACGCAGTCTTCTTCACATCCTTATCGACAAAGAGTTTTACGTAGTAGTCACCAGGACATATGCAGAGCAGTTCGACAGTGGGAAGGTGCTCGCATTTCAGGCCTGTTGTCGATCAGCAAAAGTCAGCATGCAAATAGGCAGCGCAAACGAAAGAGTCTTTCCAGCAACTTTGATTCCTGCAGGAATACTTCTGGGTGGAGAGTGAACAGTTGGCTCACTAGAGAAGCGATCGTGGACTTACGCTGCTGCCCAGGGGCCCTCAACGTTGTTCATCGTGCGCAGTGTTCCGGTGGGTTGTAGATGGACGAGAGGCGTACTGCGGACCTGTCATCGAAGACATGGCACTAACACCGAAGCCCACGTGTTCCCGGCGTCAATATGAAGAGCCCGTCGATTTGGCACCGTAAGTCCTCGGCCGTCTTCGTAAGTAGACAATATTAGTTATTAGTTGCGGAGTACGCCGAACTGCTAATCCTATCCTACGGGCGCGTGAGAAAATATTAGCAATGTCGCGTCCACTCCAGCCCACACCCACGCGTCCATTCCAGCCCACCACCGCGTCGTATGTGAGTATGCAGCCAATCCCGCCCGCTGTCTTTTATAACACCCCTAGCACTCCGATCGCGTCACAAGCAGGTGGGATTGAGAGAAGGCTCAGTCCCGCCCTTTTCCCTAACTCTACTAACGCGCCCCATCCACCGGCTGTCGCCCTCTCCCTCGTTACCTCAGTCGCTGCACCCCCTAGCACACCTGACAAGTCATCGAACACCGGGTTGGGTGCGTCAGGTGTGCTAGGGTCACAACCCATATCTTCACGCAAGGCGCGTGAAGCCTTTTCTTTGCGTGCCCTTGACCAACTCCTCTGCGCTGTGATCGAGGTCAACCCGTACATGGCACCACGGGCAAAGCTGGGTGAACACTGGAAAGAAGTGGCCAGGCGCATGCAAGAGAGTGGGTCTTGCCTGAACCGTGAGCCGGACACACTCAAGAACAAAGTGGCATCCCTGCTCACTTGGGTGGAGGTGCATCCTAGCATAATTATTTTATCTAAATTGCACACTGACTAGAAGAGAGTAGGGGGGAAAAAAGAAGACTCCCTGGTCTGCTCTTGGTAAAGAGTGGGAGCGCGATCCATCCCTGTTCGCCTCGCTCTCAGGGAAGCTGGATGCCGTGCAGCATCTCAAGTTGGAGGCGAAAGGGACCAGGGAGGAGCAGAAGGAGCGCGAAAAACAGGTGAGTGAAGGGCTTTGTTCATGATATTTATTGGCTACTAACTATCTAATCAATAGGTTCAGAACGCGGCGAAGGATGTGGGAGAGACTATGCGAGACGCCATGGTGATATGCCAGCGACCTAGGCAGAAGCAAGGATGCTCCCCATCTCCATCGGTTGGGATTTCTGAGGAGGAGAATGATGGCAGTCAATTGGCGAGCATATCTGGGACAGATACGCATGAGAGCTTCGGACGGAAACGTTCCTGTGTGGGAGGGAGGCGGAGGACTGAAACTACACGACTGGTCGAGCTCCTGGAGGAAGCACGTGCAGAGACATGCAAGATGTGCAAAGAGGACCGCAAGTTGCGTGAGGTGGAACGTGAGGAGGGAAGGCACGCCAGGCACTCCTTGAGGAGACACATCGTGCGAATGACCAGCAGGAGAGGACAAGCACAGCGCTCCTGGATATCTTGCAGCAGGGGCTCCTTAATTAGTTTGAGATGTCTCACTTGCAAAGTATTGTTTTCTTGGACAAAATTGACAAATTATTTGTTTCTTGGCAAAAAAAAAGGTTTTCATGAAAAAAAAAATTATTAGTTTGAGATGTCTCACTTGCAAAGTATTGTTTTCTTGGCCCAAAAATTTGTTTTCTTGACAAAAAAAAAGGTTTTCTTAAAAAAAAAAAAAGACCTAAAAATTGTTTGTTGGCTCTACAAACAGGGACAGGGGTGGTATACATGCATAAACTGCTAGAGAACATGACTATTCATGGAAGTATTCTTGGAGGAAAGGGGGAGGACATGAATAACGAAGGGAAGTCTGATTCAGCTCCAAGCACGAATGCGCAGTTGTGAGGAGAACACCAACGCGGTACATGGTGCCACACACATTCCCCCATATCTTGTGCTTCCAAAAGGCATGGAGGAATGGCCAATCTTGCAACACAAGGCCGAAGCCGTGCTCCACGGATATCCGTACCCCACCCATTGCCGTGTTCCATGCACATTGTTCTGGGGTAAGCGCATTCACGGTGGAATAGGGACTCACGATAAAGGGGCTCACCCCATAAGCTGAATCACTGTAAACCTGGAAATAACGATCCCCGGGTGCATCCCCTTCCCGTGACCCAGGCTGAATTGCATACCGCTTGAGATGCTGGAGCAGTGAGCTTTCCTTCAGGACTCCAGCATCGTTCTGTGGGGCCCTGTATGGGCCAGCTAGATGCGCAATCAACCCGTTGGGGACGACAACCCCCTGAAACTTCATGCCATGACATTTCTTGTAACTGGTGTAGGCAAGCTCCTGATACATCCCTGGCCGGCACGTCTGCCGGATCGTGCAATCGATTAAGCCGAAGACCCTGCGACAGGGTGCTCTGAAATCGTAAAGGGCATCGGCGTACTCGCCCAGCTTCTCCGGGGACAAAAGCCCATGCCGGTCCCAGTCAAGGAGAAAGCCCCACCGGGCATTGATGAAAGAGGCCGTCTCGTTGGTGATTTGGGAGATAGTGGACTGAGGACGGTGGTACTTCATGGATAAGGACCACTGGTCCTCTGGGCTCCACAGGCGTGCACAAAGAAGTGAGATCGCCTCGAGGGCACTTGCGCGGCTCCCGGCGGCTGTGATGAGAGGTTTCGGGAGCTGCAAAAGATCCACAAGGAGCTGAAGTTCCCCTGCTGTAAACCTAATGTGGTTTTTGTGAGTTTGTTCAAGTGTTCACATGTAGTGTATACTCACCTGAACCTCCAGATGCACTCAGCCTCACTCATCTGCCAGAGGTACTCCGGCGTTATCCGCTCGCCCCCCTGTTCTGGGTGTGGGACCACTTTGGGCAAAGAACTGCAGACGACTGAGATGGAGAGTGTGTCGTCAGGGGTCAGGTCATCGGTTGGTTCAGCGGTTGTGGCACCAGAGGGGTGAATTCCAGAGCCAGGAGTACGTTGTTGCAGGAGGAGGAGGGGCACAACAGTGGCAAGAAGAGTCTTTCGCTGGTGGAGGTTGACAGGAGGCATAAGGAGAGCAGCGAGGATGGAGCAGCGTGTTCGGAATATATGGTCCTAAACACGCGTCAGTCACGTGCATCTAATAAGTTATAACTGTGGGAAAGATTATTTCCCTGGGCGGCAATATTATTGTACGATAATCTCGTACATAATATATACTACAAACTAATATACTCTAGTACAGCTGGGCCGTGTCTCAAAGGCAACAAGCGTATATATCATGTCGGGCATTGCAGTGACCTGGGCAAAGTTTCGTAGATCCGTTGTCGGGCCTACATCACGTGCATCACCGCAAGTAAGTTCAACCTATCCCGCACTTATAGGTATGAGGCCACACGCGCGGTTTTGACATCTCCCCAGATACCATCCTCAAAGCAGTCCGCTACCAGACCTACAAACGCGGCACTTGTCCCTCCGGTCCATCTCCCCTCCCAACTTTTCCAGCCAGCCTAAACCCTCTAATGCCCCATGTCGCGCTTCATCAGTAATCCTTAACGGACAGCGGCCGTATAGTCATAGGGACTCCTCCTCCAAATCTTATCAATCCCCGAGAGCGTCCATGGCCATCCACTTCCGAACCGTCCAGTACCAATCCGCTCGCAAGTGGCTCACCCTCCGTTCCCCGCCAGTGTGTCCCTCTATGACCCCTCAAACCCGCTGTCTCTACAGGCGTTTCACCAGCCCCGCCAGCCAAAGCCAACACCTCCAAGCCCCATACCCAGCACAATCCTCAAATCTCCAACGACTTCAACAACTGCGCCTGATGGGCGCCTCACAAAATATAGCGCCACCCTCCTAATGGCTCCAATAATCCCTCGCCCAATCATCCGTGGCGGTATAGGCTTCGATTTTATTCATCACATCTCCTGTGCGTCTGGCAGTTCCCGCAACCTTCCAGCGCTGTATTCTCCGTCCGCTTCTCTGCCGACGGGTAGGTCCCCACGAGTGGCGCCGATTATAGGACACGGTCATCGGGGAAAGCCCTGTACACGCGCGGCACGAAGCCACGCGAGAGGTACACAACCCCCCGCCACGTCCAATCCGACACTGTCCAGTACCAAAAACAAACACAAAAAACAACAACACAACGAAACGCGACTCCAAACCCTGGCCCATCACGCCCGCCGCAGCCAACAACGCAATATCCACGCGCGGTCTAGAATTCGCCGCCGAGGATAAGGTTGAGGACGTACGCAGGTTGTGGCACCTGGGGATGCGAGACATCGTCTAAGGGTGAGCCGCCAAATCCGCATATACATCGATAACCATGCCCATCTGCGTTCCCTCTAATTCATATCGACAACTCCCGTCAGAAACGGAACCACCCGGCACGACAAAGACGCGGGCCGGGGTATGACTGGGCGTAGTTGGGTCGTCCAGTGTGCGGGCCATGTGGGGACAGCGTCAGCAGAAGCTTTGGGGAGGCTGGCACACGCACATCAGCGTTCTGGCTTGGCATCGGGGCGACGAGTTCGAGTGCGCGGTCGTCCTCTGGGCGGACGTTGGGCGGGAGGGGCAGTTTCACGTCGAGGGAGGGGTGGTGTGCACCGTGCGGGTGCTGCTGGCACGGAATGTCGCTCGGGAGGGGTGGAGGGGTGGGGGCGTACGACATTGTGTCCTGCTGCTGTGCCTGTCACGCTCCGTCCTTTGTCTCCGGCGTTGCTTCCAATCATAAAGCACCGCGCAATGGAACCCTTTCACCCCGTCTATCCCTCCGTCTCCCTTATGAGCGACTGCGCGTTGTCGTCTGCGAATCCCCTCCTTCGCCCGCACGGGCCGGGGGTCTATTTTGGTGGTATGACGTCGCCCCCCATCATGGTTGATCATGGTTGCAGGGGGGGTATGTATCCGACTGTCTGCGGTTGTTTGTCGTTCTCCCCTATACCTGCCTCTTACTCTCTGCCGTGTCCTCTCCCATGAACCCCTTCACTCCTTTTCTCATGATGGTGGGAAGGGGTACCGTGTGAGGCTGTGGCCCGTTCTCCGGTATCCCCTGCCTCTGACACTGCGCTTCATCCGACCTCAGCGCCTTTCCAGCCGTGGAAGCAGGCTTGGTTTCGGTATTATCTAGTCCATGGACGACAACATCATGCAGTATCTAGTGCGCGACTCTGCGGCCATCTCCTCTACCCTCTGCTTCTGTCCTGCGGTTCGAGTAACCTGACCACACATCTGGAGAGACACTTAGCCCTTCAGACCGTGAAAGAAAGCTCGGTCTGAAATAGTTAGCTCTTAGACATCAAGGTCGTGGTGCATCTAGTGTGCGACTCTGCGGCTAAGTTACTGTAAAGTCTGGATCTACAAAGCTACCCTACGAAAACGACAAGGGTCCACACATCTAAGATTGGAGTCTATGCTCCTACCATTCTCCCCAGTCAGTGGTACGCTCTTTTTGCAGACATCTTATTTACTCCAGTTTCTGTTGGACAGTGCTTGCTGTGTACTGTAAGTAAACTAGCAGCGTTAACGCTAGTGCACCACGGTAAACAGACAACGCCCAAAGCCAACGCCCACATTTTCCGCTCTGGGCCCTGGAGGGTGGAGGTGAGGGAGCGGAGAGGCTACGGTACCAGCCTGCCGTGGTAGCAGCGTACAGATCATTAGTCTGTCCATGTCTGAGCACGCAGTTGCCCGCAGAAGCACGAGCGCGGTGGCTGCGCGGAACCCAAGGCCTTCAGGCTCACTCTTGGAAATCGTACGTTTACAGTATAAGTTCCTACGTTCCCAGTGACGGATGGGGTCTCGTGCCGCGCACTCAGAACGATCAGTCACCCCGATGGACAAGAAGTGCAACCAAATCTTAGTACAGAAAAGCTTGTAAGGCGTCTAGTCACAAGATTGGACGCAAGTGCCAGTCAGCCTCCAGGTTTCCGTCCAGGCAACGACGCTCTGCAGTCGTCGTATGACTCACTCCACGGTGTAAACGGAGTGCGTCACGACACAGTATGAGCGATGGTCATCTAACGCCCACTCGATGGGGTAGAGGGATATGATTATGCAAGGCAGGATCCAGACCGTGACCGTGTGGCGTACCGGTGAGACACTTGTCCCTCAGGATTTAGTCGAGTTCTACACGAGTAGCGACAGACATGGAAACGGGCCACGTGGGCCCACTAGAGCGGTGGACGCATGGGTATGGCAGCCGAAAGGGAGGGGATGAGAGGCGAGCGTGCAATTGTCGCCTAGGAAACTACCAAGGGCGCCAGGCTAAAACAGGTATTGCGCGAGTAGAGACCGTCACGAAGATCCATCGGGCTCACAGCAGGATGATTTCACAGCGCGGGTACGCAAGTACGCTGCGAGGGTTCAGGCCCAGGGCGACCATCCTCGTCACCCAGGCAAATGCCAGTGCTACGGTTTGCCAATACGGAGATGCCTCTCCATGCATGTGCCAGTTCAGCTGGGCGGTCCAGAGAGAGGAAGTAGCAGGTCTCCTACTAGGACGAGGCAAGACATGCGAGCGGACCTTAGATTCTAGGGGGATTTATAAGTTGAGCCTGAGTGGCGAGCTGAGAAGACAAAGGTAAGGGTTGTCATAACATCAATGAACTATTTAAACTTCCTCTAATTTCCTACCATTTTTTATCATCATCAAAATCCCCTTGCTCTGCTAGGGCTCTCCCACTGGAAAATCGTGGGATTTAGTGACTTGACCAGTGTTGACTTGTATTGGCATTACAATTTAGTGACTTGACTATTGTTGACTTCAAAGGAAAGGTACAGCAGCGTAGTGCTCTCCCTTACATCATACAGGGATGGTATAGCACTGGCACGCGTCCCTGCGCTGCTCGTACAGCGCATATGTTGCGATATGGCCGTGCTCTTGGCTGCTCTTGGCCAAACTCCACTTCTTAACGGAGCCGGCGCGAGCGGTGAAAGACAATTTGTGAACTTAAAATTGAAGGGCATCCTCATCTCCACTTTGAGTAGGTGTGGTACGATACGATCCGTCGTAAGGTTGACCGAGGTCGGGAGCGAAACCCGAGGTACGGTCCGAGGTTACAGGGCAAGGTTTGGATGGGGAAGTCGGAGAGGGACTAGGCTTCAGCTTATGTGCTGCGCCGACCCTACACACGAGTCCCAACTTCAGAGGCAAACGAATAAGAGGCGAGGCTTAGAAACTAACTTAAGGATCGAAGTTATACGATAGTTGATTTTCAGACTGAGGCGTAGGAATGCATACAGGGGGGTTTATATACGGGGTGAGGGTATGAGTCAGGGGCGAACATATTAGTGGAGATCAGGGCGAGGTCAGGGCGAGGTAATATATGAATGATGCGTGATGGAGCGGAATCAGTAACTAAGGGGATACGGGCATGGGATCAAGGTCAGATATGAGCTGTAGCTCAGGCTCGGGCTCGGGCGCAGGATAAGAATCATATGTACTCGGGCACGAGTATCACAAGGCTCGGGCTCGGGAGAAAGTTATACTGGTAAGTAACCGGCCAAAGGCCGGGTTCTTACAAGGTGCCAGCAACTATCTAGTGTGCAATGTGCATGGAGAGGAGCAAAAATTAAAACAAAAAATAAAAAGGATGGCAGATATTGTTGCTGGCTCCACTTTGGCTCCGTTCCGAGCCATGCTACTGGTGGCCGGCTCAATTTGTGATGGCTTGAATCTGAGCTGCTTAAAAATGCAGAAGCATATATTATTTTCATTGTTGAGGCTTGCATATGATCCTCAGAATGTGTTTTTGAGTGTATAGAACTATTTTATGCCATACCAAAACCACATAGGTGCCTGTGAGCCAGCCCAGCGTTCAAGCTGTTTGTCATATCCATAGCCATCTCCCAAAACATCGGATAGCAGTCAGACGCTGGCGGTTTGAATCATATGCAGCCCGTTGTAAATTACATGTACGACCTGCTGTAAAATACATGGGTGTGAAACTCAGACGCCCGTGCCTATGCCTCCACCTGCGGTTCCCCTGAACCATCCCCTCACATCCTCAGTACGGTGCACGTGCACCGTATCCCGCTGCCCCTCAGTTTGGTGCACGTGCACCGTATCCCGCTGCCCCTCACAGCACGGTGCACGTACACCGTAGGCCGCTGCCCCTCCGAATGGTGCATGTGCACCGTATCCCGCTGACCCTTTGTACGGTGCAAGTGGACCGTATGCTGCCGCCCATCCGTACAGTGCATGTGCATCGTAGGCCGCTGCCACTCAGTACAGTGCAGGTGCACCGTATGCCGCCGCCCCTCCAAACGGTGCATATGCACCATATCCCGCTGGCCCTCCATATGGTTCACATGAATGGTATCCCGCTGCCCTCAGTATGGTGCAGGTGCACCATAGGCCGCTGCCCCTCCGAATGGTGCAGGTGCACCGTATCCCGCTGACCCCCTGTATGGTGCAAGTGCACCATATGTTGCCGCCCATCCGCACAGTGCACGTTCACCGTAGGCCGCTGAGCCTCCGTGCAGCGCACATGCACCGTATCACGCTGCCCCTCAGTATGGTTCAGGTGCACCGTAGGCCGCTACCCCTCCCTATGGTGCACATGCACCATACGACGCCTGTTGGTATGGTGAATATGCACCATACCTGGCCTGAGAGGACGGTGCATGTGCACTGTACTGTGAGGGGCGGCGTATGGTGCATGTGCATCGTACGGAGGGGCAGCGGCCTACGGTGTGTGTGCACCGTACTGAGGGGCAGCGGCCTGCACATACGGTGCATGTGCCCCGTACTGAGGGTCAGTGGGATATGGTGCACGTGTACAATAACTGTGATGCACCGGGTTGAGGGATGTGAGCTTGGTTGGACATATCATGCACCATAGGCCGCATGCAGCCCGTCTGTGCGGTGCACATCGCGCGCACCATACGCTGCCCGTCCGTACAGTGCACGTGTATGATAACTGCGGTGCACCGGGTTGAGGGTTGTGAGCTTGGTTGGACAGATTAGAGCAGGACAACGATCTGCAAGACAATGTAACCTCTGGCACATTCTCCAAACGCCACCACCCCACCCCGTAGGCCACCCCTCAGTACGGCGCACGTGCTTGAGGCCTATGAGAGTGGTTGGACAGATTAGAGCGCAACAATGATCTGCAAGACAACTTACCCTCCTGTCCATCTACCACATATCATGTCGAAACCTTCCCACGGAAAGGGCATCGTTTCTTGGACCTTCCACATGCACCGTTCGGAGGGGCAGTGGCATACGGTGCACGTGCACCGTATGGAGGGTCAGCGGGATATGGTGCGTGTGCACCGTACTGTGGGGCAGCGGCATACGGTGCGTGTGCACTGTACTGAGGATGCGAGGGGATGGTTCAGGGGAACCGCAGGTGGAGGCATAGGGACGGGCGTCTGAGTTTCACACCCATGTATTTTACAGCATGTCGTACATGTAATTTACAACGGGCTGTATATGATTCAAACCGCCGGCATCTGCCGCCTGCCCCCAAAACATGGCTTGGCTTGACTAATTTTCAGCTAAGCTCATGGCTTAGCTGGAGCTGCACCAAGCCAGCAGCAACACTAGGGATTGGCACCATAACCGTAAAATGGTTCCTATGGTATGGGACCTATGGTTATGGTGCTGTCTTCATAATATGGTTTGACCACATACCACCCATAACACTGCAGCTCTGGTAGTACAACACATATGGTACCATATGTTACGGCCATCTATGGCTGTAATATAGGTCATCTGAGGGTGGCACTGTGCACCTATAATGGCATAGCCACATTGCAGCCCTATGGGCTGGTTTTAAGTATAGCACATGCTGCTCGGACTCATGGCCTCAGATGATCAGTTGGCCAGGGACTACATATAGGTCAGCAGAGCCTAAGGTCTATTTATATCCTTTTTCTTGTCCCATTGTTGCCATGCTGAAACATACAGCAGTGACTTCACCTCACTCCTCAGGGTGAGTTTCTACTCTTTCAAACCGGCTTCAGGACCCTTCAAAGTGTGCTCAACCTGAACACCCATCCCATGTGGTGAAACTGGCACAGTCCACCCATATGGTCACCACTTTGCATGTTGAAAGCCCCAGGGAAGTCAAGCCTGAAATGGATAGCAATACTGACAGCTCAGGTGACAGTAACTTCATGGGCTCACTGGGCTCCAATTGAGGAACCAAATGAAATGGAGGAAGAGCTTCACATGGTGAACATAAAGGTGGGTCAGAATGTTTTGGTACAGAAATTTTAACTAACCCATCATTAGATCGCAGAATTGTTGCCTCGCCAGATGGCACCACTGCCTACAAAGCGCCGCAAAATATACAGAAAGTCCAAAGGCAAGGGACATCGAGCAAACAAAAAAAAGAAGTGCAAACCAACCGTTGATCCAGAGGAACCAGTGAGAAAAAGAATCAAGCAGCAGGATATGTGACAGTTTGCTAGGGTCCAAATTACTGTTCCCTTGTGCTATGCAAGGTACGAGTGAGCCAGTTAATGATGATGTGGATGATATGAAGGTGTGTAATTTTCTGGATGATGTGACTCATGGAAGTGATTTGCTTCGCAGCAACCTACACGGAATAATCCCATTTAGTTTGTTTATGGGGATACACAGAAGAATGCCTTTGGTCAATGAGGTGAATGTAAATACGGATATTTACCTGTATTGCCTCGAGGCAATACATAATACTTGGTAGCTTACATAGTGCCAGTGGGTCCTCATGGACCCACTGAATAGTTCTTGCGTGGGAACCCTCCGGGATTCCCCAGCTCAACCTTACTTGTAACCATCACTATGTTGTACTAGAATCACCACCAATTGGTTGAGTTCTGTTACCTTGTGATAACCCAAATATTAAGCCAAACCTCTTACACTTTTTTGAACTTCCAACGACTGTTTGCCTAGCAAACAGTTGAAGATTGGTTCCTGCAGCATCTTAGACAAGATCACTGTGCTGACAATTAGAAAATCATCAGAAAATGAACGTAGTACAGCATAATACATTCGACTGTGCGCCTGCGATGTACCTGCTCAGTTGAACAACGGGATCAAGTAGTTTGCACAACAAAACCCTGGTGCAACCTAGTGACACCATGGCTGATGCTACCTTAGGCTCAGGGCCCAAGGAAGTAGAAGATGGGGAAGTCATAGACCTGGCCGCAGACACAGACACTGTCAACCACGTGTCTCTGAGCATGGACGAAGTGGATGAACAGGATGGGGATAAGTCATGGTCCCCATCCCGCTCACCCCCGCCTTGTGACAAGGGAAAGGGTCGAGCCAAATCGCCTGTCGGCAACGACAAAGGCTCAGCATCGGACTGGACGTCCCGACAAGTAAAGAGCCACGATGCAGCCCCCCAGCCGAAAGATCAGATAACCGCTGTTCCTCCAAAGGAACAATGTCAAAATCGATGAGCACCTGATGACAGTCAGGACTCCGAATACTTGAGCTCAAGTCGAAAGAGCTTGAGGACAAACACCATTGATGAGACAACGGTAGCAGTGTGGCTGAATAACCAGCTGCACGAAGCAACCCAGCACATCAGGCATGCCGATGCGAGGAACAAGCAGATAGGCCACGATCTGGAAAACGTGGCAGACGGAATTGCCGGCATAGTCACGATGGCACGCGGAGTAGCAAAGTTGTTCGTGGGTCTACAGGTGTCGTTGACCAAGTCCCACACGGACGTGCGCCAGAGCAATACAGAGATTGGCAGCGTGAGGGCGACGCTGCAAGCTCTCGAAGACAAGAATGAGCGCTGCTGTCACTGAGGTTCGCACCGAGCGACAGACAGTGGGCATGAAAGCGCTGCTGAGGAACAGCGCAAGCAAGGTGCACGACCAGTGACGAATGCCGCTGCCGAACATCCTGTCTGTGCAGGACATACAGTTCAGAAATGAACCGAGGAACCGCGGGACCAACATGGCCCCAGTGAAGGATGGCAAAACAATCCAGCAGGCGATCTGCAAGCAGGTGGCCTCAGAGATCGACTCCAAAGACACAGCCCTGAGCCTGGAGCTCGAAGTCGAGCACTGGCAACGGAAGGAGGCGTGCGCCGCCCATCGCTATACGCATGCCCTGGAGCTGCACAGACAGCATGCCGAAGAGGCAGTGAATTGAGCGCAGGCCATCCAGCTGCCAAATGAACAGCAAGAACGTGTTGTTCAGGAGGCTAAACAAGCACGCTCTGCTCTCTCAAGCAGACTATGGGTCCAGAACGCAGGATTAACAGGGGATATCCAACATCAATCCCCGCGAAGCAGTGAGCAGATAGATACTGCCACACCATGCACAGCTGTGTGTCATGACGCGTTTATTTCCCATACTCAGATGCTCTGTTCTCCTATTTCTCACTCCACCTTCGTGTTCGTTCCGATCGCCCTTGCCGTGTTCAGCAACCGATCCTTGCTGTTCGCACCATTTACCATGGCCACGCCGTCAAAGCACGATCGACGTCCCTGAACTAACTTAGCAGTCATTGCTGGGCCTATCACCTCCTTTGCTCAAACCTCTTTCAATGGTGTTCCTATGATCGGATTGTCATGACTTGTGTATTTCCTGGACCTTGTTATCCCATTTCCCCTTTTGCCACTCCTCCCCCTTTGTTCGCTCGGCTTTTCCCTCCACTTCAACCACTTCTCCCCTATGTCATTCCCGTTCGCCCTTCCTTGCATTTCTCCGAACCGCTATTCGCTGCTCGCACATTTTGCCAGCAGGCACGCCATCAAATACGATCAATACCATTTACCAGGCACGATGGTTCATCACTAACCCCATCATCTTCTTAATCCAACCCCTTTGGGTGTTCATATGGCCAAAGTGTGTTCACAAGACGTCCCTTCTGTAGGTCGTGCAGGGTAGCATGTATGCGGGTCCCAAGACATGGTTTTGTACATGAATTCCTTCGCCACCTTTACTCTTTCCATAAGCGCCAAGCGCTTCAAGCACTCTAATTGATTAACTCACTCACTCACCTTTACTCTCCGTCGTTTCATGTTCGCACTCTTCCCTCACTCTATTGTATGTTTATTCCATCTACTTAGTATCATGACTGCGCACCCCTATCCAACCCTGACTCGCGACGGCCTCTTTCCTATTCGCTGATGCCTTACGAGCATTCAATATAAGTAGTTTACATTCACATGTATATTCTCCAGTTCAATTATCATACATCGTCCATCTTGTGCAAACTTGACCTCGCTGTGATCATCATCTTGAGCCTTCTCTTGGAGATTTCTATCTTCGACTAGCCGAGGACCTAGGCATCACTGGTGAGTTCTCACACTTCATCTTCATTACCTTAGCCTTCGAACTATTTTCTGCGCTGTTGGCGAAGGGCTCCGAAGGAGCACCTTCGCCGGCGAAGGGATTGTCGCTACTTAGACAGCCCTTCCGTGACACCTTGCACGTTGCATCGTCAAATGCCACGGGCCATTTCGCTACGACTGTAGATAGGGCAAGCCCCGTTCGGGCAACCCTCCTATCTTGTGAACATTCATTGGTTCACATATTCGCCGAACGGCATACTTATTCGCACAAGTCATTCGGGAATTCGCTGTGTTCACTAATACACGATATTAACACCTAAAAACCAATCTTGACACTGTGCAGCTGCATGAAAGGTCTGTTGCCTTGACCTTCAGTCAAGGCATCCCGGACCAGATTGATGTTGGGTGCATTTATGCTCCTGCACCAAAATCAAGCCCAATAAATTCCACCATTTCTATTTCTTTCAATTTTGACCTGAAATTATGCTGACATTCATTCTATGATTTGTCAAATTTTTCTTTAATTTTTTGAAGCTGTATTATCACTTCTTTTCATGTTCTGTCCAACCGACCCTTTGTGGGTGGTTATGGACATGTTTCCTTTTTGAGCTGCAGCGGTTCATTGACGTGCTACGTTCCACAGGCGCTAAAGAGCCGGGCAGTAGTATATGCACGGTGAGACACATTTCCCCCTCTCTCAGTGACAACCAAATTCACTGAGAGAGGCAAGTACAGTAGTCTTATTCTTCTTTGATTTGTTGACCCAAAAATCTTGTAGTGAATTGATTTCTAGTCTATTCTTTTGAGCACCAGGTCCAGTCCTACTGCCTATAATTCCTGTCCTCTACAATTGAAGGCCTGCAGGAGCCATACGATGGTGTCACACGGATGATCCGTGTAGCGCTCATGGACGCCACAGACACGGACCCAGAAAAGTCTGTGCTCGCAATAGCCAGCGTAAAGCTGGCACACCCCTGTTATGACTTGTTTTATTTCTTGTACCCAGCTATCCCTATTTTCCCTTTCACCACTCCTCCTCCATGTTCGCTCAGCTTCGCCCTTCCCTTCGACCACGCCTCCTCTATGTTCGCCGCATTCACCAAACAACCATTCACTACTTGCATCATTTGCCAGGAGGCACGCCATCAAATATGATTGACATTCTTTACCCGGCTTGATGGTTCATCACTAGTCCCATCACCTTCTCGACTCAACCCCCTTTGGGTGTTCCTATGGCCGGAATGCATTTGCGGGATGTCCTACCCCTGGATCATGTGGGATCAACCCAGCAGACCAAGAGTCCGTGCAGGGTAACATGTATGCAGGTCTCAAGGTGTGTTTTCGTACATAGATACCTTCACCCTCTTTCCTCCCTGTCATTTCATGTTCGCACTCCTCCTGATTTCTATTGCATGTGTGTTTCACCTATTTGTATCCTGACGGCGCACCCCTATCCAACTCTGACTCAAGACGGCCTCTTTCCTATTCGCTGATATCATATGAGCATTCAATATAAGTAGTCTACATTCGCATGTATATTCCTCAGTTCAATTATCATATGTCTATCTTGTGCAAAACTTGACCTCACTGTGACCATCATCTTGAGCCCTCTCCTGTAGATTCCTATCCTCGACCAGAGGAGGACTTAAGCACCACTGGTGAGTTTTTGTACTTCACCTTCATTACCTTAGCCTTCATACTATTATCGGTACTGTCAGCGAAGGGCTCCAAAGGAGTGCCTTCGCCGGCGAAAGGATTGTTGCTGCTTCAACAACCTTTCCATGACACCTTGCACGTTACATCATCAAGTGTTACGGGCTACTTCACTACGACTGTAGATAGGGCGAGCTCCGTTCGGGCAGCCCTCTTACCTTCTGAACATTTATTGGTTCATCCTATTCGCTGAACGGCACACTTATTCGCACAAGCTATTTGGGCATTCGCTGTATTCACTAATACATGATATTAACACCTAAAAACCAATCTTGACAACCCCAAGCCATATGCCAGAGGTTTGGACCTCGAGGAGTTCGAGGGATTCATAGCTGGCATCTTGAGATGGCTCAAGATGAACTGCCTATTAGGGCCAACCACAGTGCGGATGCAGGTGGATTACCTGGGCACTCACCTAACCGGCAAGGCCCAAGAATGGTTTGTCTGAAACATTGAGTGTTTCAATCGTCAGGTCCGTGAATGGACCTTGGAGATGGCTATGCAAGGGTTACAGAAGAGATTCATGCACACCCTAACATATCACCATATGTAGAATAAGTTCGACATGGTCGTGCAAGGCACGAAAACTGTTCAGGAAATGCTGAACAAGCTCATGAAATACTTGGTGTGGATGGTACAGCCACCCAATGAATACACACTCTGAAGATGGTTTGTGTCAGCATTGCGTGATACATTGCGCAATGAAGTCCTAAAAAAGGGCTACAACGCTGAGTCCAGCTCAATTGAGCAGCTCTTTGAAGCTGCCTGTATGATAGAGGACGCATCCCGGTAGAATCATGGGATGCACCAGGCAGAAACCGCGGCCACAATGGCCATCACATCATGGATCGGGACAAGCAAGCTGACCACACAGTCGGGCTTTAACAAGCCCACTGCATTCCAGGCAAACAACGCCTTCCGACAACCTATGGCAACAAAGTCACTGCAATCATGTCATCCGCCTCAGGCATTGGGGAGCTTGGCTTTGCCGAGCTACCCGCAAAAGCCATCTGGCTGCCCCCCAGACCGGCCACAGAACACACACAGCAGCGCAAGCTGCTTTGAATGTGGCCAGACAGGTCACATCAAGGTGAACTGCCCATGCCTGAAGCCAAAAGTATGGACAGCGGCCATATGGCAAGATGATGATGGGGATCCGGAGGATCCCATCGGCACCTCTCTTCAAGAGATTGAAGAGGGGGAGGGTGATCCTCAAGAAACTGAGGATCAGGACAGGAATGGTGAGCCAACAGAGGCCTGGGAGTGGAGCCATCCCAATACTATGATGGGGATGAGGTCATGGCAGCCACTCAAACTGCCTACCGATCCAGCGCGATGAGAATCATGCTGGTAGATGAGACAACCAAAGTCATGGCTGCTCGAACAATGGCCCCAGACAAGGCAGCCGAGAATACGGTGAAGGATGTGATGCCCTTCCCAGATCAAGATGTCATCAGGGGCGATGTCACTTGCTGTAAATACAGGAGGAAAATCGATATGTCTGAGGCATATAGGCAGATCCATATCTGTCCTGAAGACGTCCCAAAGACAGCCTTTGCAACAATCCCTGGCATGTTCAGGAGCCAAGTGATACAGAGCGAACGCCCATAGTAACTCAGCTATTTGCGCATATTTGGACTACAAATACTAACCCACAAAATGCGGTGAGTGGAACTTATGAGGCGCATGTCACGGGGTGCCATCTCCGCTTGAATTCTTTTATGGGGACTTAGAATTTGCAGGCGTGTCCTGTGAAAGTGTAAGAACCCGGCCTTTGGCCGGTTACTTACGGGTAGAACCTTCTTCCGAGCCCGAGCCTTGTGATATTCATGCCAAGCACATATGATCCTTATCCTGCGCCTGAGCCCGAGCCCGAGCTTGAGTTCATATCCAACCTTGATCCCATGCCCGTATCCCCTTAGTTACTGATTCCGCTCCATCACGCATCATTCGTATATTACCTCGCCCTGACCTCCACTAATATGTTCATCCCTGACTCGTACCCTCGCTCGTATATAACCCCCCTTGTATGCACTCCTACTTCTCAGTCTGAAAATCAACTATTGTATCCCTTCGATCCTTAGCTAGTTTCTAAGCCTCGCCTCTTAAGCCAAACCTCGCCTCTTATTCGTTTGCCTCCGAAGTTGGGACTCGTGCGTAGGGTCGGCGCAGCACATAAGCTGAAGCCAAGTCCCTCTCCGAGTTCCCCATCCAAACCTCGCCCAGTAACCTCGGACCTTGCCTCGGGTTTCGTCCCCGACCTCGGTCAACCTTGCGACAGATCGTATTGTAACAGTATTTTCAGACTGCTTACACCCTACATATCCCTTTTCTCCACTATGTCCATGATAACTCGCTCTCGCACCCTTCGGGGTATATCATGTAGAGGACAGGAATTATAGGCAGTAGGTATGGACTTGTTGTTCAAAAGAATAGACTAGAAATTAATTCACTACAGAGAATTTCTAGGTCAATAAATCGAAAGAACACTAGACTAATTTACTCGCCTCTCTCAGTGAATTTAGTTGTCACTGAGAGAGGGGGAAATCTGTCTCACTGTGCATGTACTACTACCCGGCCCTTTAGCGCCCAAGAGCTCGCGCGTCAAGTCATTTCAGACTCCGCTGCGTGCAGCCACTTGTGAAAATAGAAATAACAAGATGAAATGGAGAGGTAGGGAGTGACAGGAAAATTTCGAAAATAATCAGAGAAATGGGTGCGTGGTACAAAAACAATGTGAGAAGAGATTGAAACACCATACAGCAAATCGAATATATTATGCTTGATTTTGGTGCAGGAGCATAAATGCACCCAACATATCAGAACAACGACGTTTCTCGGAAGCCCCCGATGATTCACCACCGTCCCCGGGGATACCCCTCACAGACCCCGCCGAGCCTAGTAACAAAGGCAAAGGTAGGGCTAACCCCGGTGATCCTTCAGGTGATCCACGAGATGGCTCTGGAGGCTCCAACAACGATCGGGACCTCCCCAACCTCCCACCCGAGGACCTCGGTGACCTCGAGGACAACGAGCTTATGCGTTGAGTGTTCATCAAACTCACGAATCCACGCAAGTCCGAAGCATGAGCCAAGGTCAAGGAACTGGATAGTTATGACGGTACTGACCAGGCCAAGCTTCGCACCTTCTTCCTTCAATGCGTGCTCAACTTCCAAGATCACCCCACAGCGTTCAAGATTGGGGCCTCGAAGGTGCAGTATGCTATTTCTTACCTGTCCAGCTCAGCTTTACAGTATTTCGAGCCGGCGATCCTCGGCAAAGTCCAACCCGAGCCAGATTGGCTCGAGCACTGGGACAGCTTCAAGGCCGAGCTCGAGCTCAACTTCGGCTCATATGACAACGCTGCCCAAGCCGAGATTGACCTCGAGAAGATCGTTATGAAAGAGCACCACAAGACCGCGCGATTCTTTGCCCGAGCTTCGACTCGGACTCAGTGGAACGATGCGGCCCTCCGACACTTCGCCTACAAGGGCTTGGCCAAAAGAATCAAGGACGACTTACTTCACTTCCCTCGATTCCGCAGCCTCGCCGAGCTTAGGAACTTCGCACTGGAATGCGACAGCCATTACTGGGAGCGTAAGGAATATGACTCCATGATCAATGGTCGTAGCTCCCAGCCTGCACGCACCGCTAATCAGTCCAGCAGCAATGCCACTAACAACAACCAGTCCTCCAGCGGTTCCAATAACAATAAGAACCGCAACAAGGCTAACAACAGCGGCAAGGGTTCCAACAACAACTCTTCAAACAACAAGAGCCAGCCCGACATTCAAGCAAGCTCGGGAAGGATGGCAAACTACTTCCCGAGGAGCGCCAACGTCGGGTCGACCAAGGCCTTTGTCTGCTTTGCGGCACCAAGGGCCACATCGTCAAGGACTGCCTGAAGAACAAGTCTACCAACAGTAGCGGTTCTAACGGTCGGGCAGCGAAGACCCCTAACGAGGGAACTTCGGCCTCCATTACGGAGAATAGGTAGCAACCTCGGAACCACACGATCCGAGGATTGCGGTAACCTCACCCGTGTGCTCAGACTCAGTGCCGCTTCTCATTCATTGTCCAAGATTCCCTTAATGTAGATCTAACCTCGCCTTTGCTTCCCAACGTCACTTTTGTGGCATTAGTTGACTGCGGGTCCTCAGATTGTTTTATTGAATCCAGATTTGTCCAGAAGTACTCTATGCCTGTTTATCCTGTCTCTCCTATACCCTTGAAACTATTTGACGGTAGTACTAACACTACCATTACCCAAGCTCTAGACCTCTGCATTTACTTTCCGACTGGCGAACAACAATGGGTAACCTTCTACATAACCTCGCTCGACTCAAGTTGCTCGGTGGTACTTGGCCACAACTGGCTCACCCGCTACAATCCGTCGATTGACTGGGTAATGGGCAGTATTACTTTCAAGACCATCGACCTAACAACGACTCCAGCGACCCCGGCGACGTCAGCCCGCTCAGCTTCGGCTACGACTTCGACCTCGCCTACGGCATCTTCGCCCCCGCCTCCGACCTCGCCTCCAAACTCGCCTCCGAAGTTGCAAGCACCGCTCGTTTCCCTAATAAATGCACCCGCTTTCATGCACGCATCTAGATTGGAAGGGTCCGAAGTGTTTCAGCTCAATCTGGCTTCGCCTGAGCTCCTTGCCAGAGGGGCAACATCGGGAGAAAGTTCTTCCGAGCTTTCTGAGAACGTTAAGAAACATGTTCCCGAAGTATATCACGAATTTGCAGATGTGTTCAGCAAAGCACGCGCTGACACTCTAGCTCCCCACCGACCCCACGATATCAAAATCAACCTTGAAGAAGGGACCTCGCCGCCTATCATTCCCATCTACTCTCTCTCGGCTTCCGAACTCAAAGCACTTCGCGAGTTCATCGACGGGCACTTGAACATCGGTTTCATCCGACCTTCACCCTCACCTCATGGTGCACCGGTATTGTTTGTTCACAAAAAAGATGGCTCACTTCGGTTGTGTGTCGACTTCCGAGGCTTAAACAAAATCTCGAAAAAAGATCGGTATCCATTGCCATTGATTGCTGACTTACTTGATGCTCCAAAGAATGCTCGCATCTATACGAAGATTGACCTTCATCACGCTTACCACCTCGTACGGGTGGCCGAGGGTGACGAATGGAAAACCGCCTTCAGGACTCGCTATGGGCCTTTTGAATGGTTGGTTATGCCATTTGGTCTCACTAACGGCCCTGCTGCTTTCCAGAGATTCATGAACAAGATTTTCGCCGACCTTTTGGACGTTTGTGTGGTGGTATACTTGGATGACATTCTAATCTACTCCAGTGACCCCTCCAAACATGTTGAACATGTCAAGGAAGTCTTGCGATGACTGTGACTCAACAACCTCTTCGCCAAAGAAGACAAATGCAAGTTTCATTGCAACTCAGTTGAATTCCTCGGCTACATACTCTCTCCCGAGGGCCTCACTATGGCGGATGATAAGGTAAAGGTCATTCAAGACTGGCCTGAACCTCACAAAGTTCGCGACATCCAGTCCTTCTTTGGTTTCACCAACTTCTACCGACGTTTCATTCACAACTACTCCGACATCACCATTCCTCTCACCCGACTCACCCACAAGGGTACCCCTTGGAACCTTTCCGAGGATTGTCGGCAGGCCTTCAACTTGTTGAAGAAGGCGTTCACTGCCGCTCCTATCCTTACCCACTGGATTCCTGACCTTCCACTAATCGTAGAGACTGATGCTTCAGATTATGCCTTAGCGGCAATCTTATCACTGCAAACCTCGGAAGGCGAATTCATCCAGTCGCTTTCCACTCCCACACATTCACCTCTACCGAGCTCAACTACGATGTTCATGACAAGGAGCTCCTAGCAATTTTTGAAGCGTTTCAACGCTGGCGACACTACCTCGAGGGCTCTGGCGACCCTGTCGACATTATCACCGACCACAAGAACCTTGAATACTTTTCAACAACGAAGCTCTTGACCCATCGACAAGCTCGGTGGTCAGAATACCTTTCCCAATTCAACCTCGCCATCCGTTTGCGACCTGGTCGCCTCGGAACGAAGCCTGACTCTCTCACTAGACGATGGGATGTCTACCTTAAAGAGGGGAATAGCGACTATGCCACCATAAACCCACAGAACCTACGGCCAGTGTTTACTCAACACCAGCTGGCATCGTCCCTTAGAGCTACTAACCTCGCTCCCGTCATACTCCAAGCCGCTTCGATGCTTGATACCGAGCTGATCCGAGCTGACATACTAGCGAACCTTCCCTCGGACCCCATAGCCAAGTCGCACCTCGGCTTGGTTAATGACCCGAGGTGGACCACAGACCCCAGGGTTTTCTCAAGCTTGACAACCGAACCTATGTTCCAGCGGCCCAAGACCTTCGACTTCGCATCCTGCAATACAAGCACGACCACATTCTCTCGGGACACTTCGGGGTCAACAAGGCCTTGGAGCTGATCCGACGAGACTATACTTGGCCAGGGATTAGATCCTTTGTCAAGGAGTATTGCAAGACATGTACCACTTGTATGCGAAGCAAGCCGCAACGTCACAAGCCCTATGGTCTCCTCAAACAACTTCCCGTTCCCGAGAAGCCTTGGAATTCCATCTCTATGGATTTCATTGAGCAGCTTCCCCCTTCATCCGAGTTCACCTCCATACTAGTGATTGTTGACCGCTTCACTAAGCAGGTTATCTTCATTCCAACCACCGACAAGATAACCTCGCAAGAGCTCGCTCACCTCTTCGTCCTTCATGTCTTTTCCAAGCATGGAGTCCCCTCGCACGTCACCTCGGACAGGGGTTCCGAGTTCGTCTCGCACTTCTGGCGTTCTCTAGGGAAAGCCTTGGACATGCGGTTGCATTTCACCTCGGGATATCATCCCGAGGGTGACGGTCAAACCGAGCGTGCTAACCAGACCTTGGAATAGTACCTCAGGATATATTGCAACTATCAACAGTCCAATTGGGCTTCACTCCTTCCCCTCGCCGAGTTCGCTTACAACAATGCGCCTAGCGTAACCACTGGCATGTCCCCATTCTTTGCTAATAAGGGTTATCACCCGAACCTCGCAGTCCACCCCGAGCACAACCTCGCCTCGGCACAAGCTCGAGACTTCGTGGTTGACCTGGACGAGCTACGCCAAGAACTTCGCCACGCCATCCTCGAAGCTCAGAAGACCTACCAAGCCTCGGCCGATGTTCGCTGCAAACCCGCTCCTGATTTCCAAATAGGATCCCTCGCCTTTGTAAAGGCACAGTACTTCCAAACAACTCGGCCTACCAAGAAGCTCACCGAGAAGTTTTTGCGTCCTTTTGAGATCATTTCCCGAGCGGGTACTCACTCCTTCACCCTTCGACTTCCAGAACACATGCATTCAGTCCATCCAGTATTCCAGGTATCCATGCTCGAACCAGCCTCACCCAACACCATCCCGAACCAAGTTCAGCCTCCTCCACCCCCAGTCATTATCGACGGCGAACCCGAGTTCGAGGTTTCCGAAATCCTCAACTCGAAGATCGATAATAGACGCAAGAGCTGTAAGTTACTCTATCTTGTTAGGTGGACTGGTTACGAAGGTACCGACGAAGAAACCTCGTGGATCCTCGCTTCTGAGCTTGATCATGCCTCGGAGCTGGTCACTGACTTCCACGAGTCTTACCCGGCCAAGCCAGGACCTTTGACTGCCCTATGACCGTTTCCTAGTTTAACCCCCATGACCCCAGTAGTTAGATAACAAAAAAAAATCCTCGCAATCGAATCACAAAATCAATAAAAGACCAAGAAAAGATTCCATTATTCCATTAGTAGATTACTCTAACATCCTCACATCCTCTTCCGCGCTCTCCTCCCTATCTTTGCCCGACTCCTCCCCATTACTACTACTACTTCGCTCCACTAGACCCCCATATCCCCCATACTCCACCAAATCTCTCGCGTCCTGCAGACGTCTCAAGTAGTTCCTCTGCCTCCTTATCCTCATGAACTCTATGTCCGCCCTGTTCATCCTGTCATTCGCCGCTCTAAACTCCCCCAACAACTCGCACACCCTCTCCCCAACCTCGCCCACCTTCTTTCCCACATCCCTCACCGCCGCTATCAACTCCCTCATCTCCGCACTTCGCTCCAACCTTTTCGTCTTCTTATCCTTCTTCGCCCTCCGACCTTCCACCTCGGTTTCTTCCACCTCGGCTTCCTCTACCTCGGCTTCCTTCCCCTCACTCTGCCCCGCTTCCCCAACCTCCCTCCCCTCGCTCTGCCTCGCTCCCCCAGTCTTCTTTCCCTTCTCCTCGCTCAACCTCGGTTCCATCCTCTCCACCCTCGTCTCCAAGTTCCGCTCGACCCAGTCGCTTGAGTCGTCCTCCTCCTCAACCTCGTCCCGAGCCTTGGCCTCCTTCCTTGGCCTCGGCCCTCCTCGCTATCCTCGCTCCTCGCCCGCTTCTTGCCCACTGCGCTCACCTGACTTTTCCCAGGGGTCGCCTTGCTGCGACGACCTAAGGCTATACTACAGCCTAAAGACCGCGTCCTGCACCATATGCAGGCCCCCTGGTCGGCGACGCCGAAGTCGAGGCTCACCTGGCGAAGGCACGTGTAATCACACTGTTCGCAGCATGCGCACCTCGCCTCGGGCTTCACCCCAAGCTGCCATGCTCGAGGACCCCCGTCAGCGAGCTTGTACCCGTATAGGGTCTAGTCTGTCGGGTGGTAAGCGAAGAGCATTCGCTTGTACTACTCAAGTCAGCGAACAGCAAAATATGAGGCTACCAAACGACTCACCTTTTTGCCATTTGGCCCTTCCTGCCACGGCTGCCGCATGTCGATGGCCCCCGCCTCATCAAATGCCCCAACTTCGGGTCGATCCTCGGGCATAACCTCGCCCGAGGCTCCGTTCTCCTCAGACAGTAGTGTCTGGTCGAACACATTGTTCGTGCTGTTCTCGTCAACGGCTGAGTTGAAGAGGGCTTGAGGGCGCACCATATTTCGTTGGCACTTGGTTCACTGCCTCCTACCCACCCTTTTATCTAACCTCGGCTACGATTTAAGTTTCGCCTTTCCGGCTACTTAACATCGGGCCGGGATCTAGATTCGAGGATAGGCGAACCTTGTTCATATTATGGCCTCGAGGGTCTCGGCCATAAGGAGGGGATACTGTAAGAACCCGGCCTTTGGCCGGTTACTTACTGGTAGAACCTTCTTCCAAGCCCGAGCCTTGTGATATTCGTGCCGAGCACATATGATCCTTATCCTGCGCCTGAGCCCAAGCCCGAGCTTGAGTTCATATCCGACCTTGATCCCATGCCCGTATCCCCTTAGTTACTGATTCCGCTCCATCACGCATCATTCGTATATTACCTCGCCCTGACCTCGGCCTCCTGACCTCGCCCTGACCTCCACTCATATGTTCGTCCCTGACTCGTACCCTCGCTCCTATATAACCCCCCTTGTATGCATTCCTACTCCTCAGTCTGAAAATCAACTATCATATCCCTTTGATCCTTAGCTAGTTTCTAAGCCTCGCCTCTTAAGCCAAACATCGCCTTTTATTCGTTTGCCTCCGAAGTTGGGACTCATGCATAGGGTCGGCGCAGCACATAAGCTGAAGCCAAGTCCCTCTCCGACTTCCCCATCCAAACCTCACCCGGTAACCTCGGACCTTGCCTCGGGTTTCGTCCCCGACCTCGGTCAACCTTACGACGGATCGTATCGTAACAGAAAGACTAAGAGCTGTCGGTAGTGTGGTGAATTGCGAATAGGATTCAGACTTCTACTTGAAATCGAATTGAGTAGGATCGTAAAAGTAGAGAGTAGAGATGCAGAGAAAACACGGCGTGTGTATTCTCTTTAGTTATAGCTATGCAAGCCTGTGCATCACAGAGTTCCAAGACGTTTCGAAAGTGTGAGTTCTAATTAACTGACTTGATACGATACATGGATTGACTACTTATCTAAGGCGTAGGATGGGCTAGGACATATGGGGTTGGGGGTACATGAGAAGGAGTGTATGTGCGGCTCGGGGATTGATGTGCCGGGTGCTGCAGTGAGTGTGTATGGAACTAGTTGATAGAGAAATATTATATGTGATTGAGAGGATCAGAAGAGAGGGGAGTGTGTTTGGAATAGGGAATGGAAAGAGAGAAAGAAAGAACGTATGCGGCGGACTAGCCGTCGACTTGTTCCTCAGATCAGTGTGTCTCGGGCTCGGGCTCTATCTTGGTTCAGTGGTGGATCCACGGGCCGCTGAGTCGGCTGCGTGTTCGTGGGTCGATGGGGCGTTGTGGTGTATCGTGTGGATGGGTATGTGTTCGAGGGGGGAGCTGAAGATCAGTGGCACGGACGTGTCGCAGGTGGGAAGGATTGGATGGGGTGAAGTAAACTGATAGTAGTGTTTTGGAACAGGATTATGACATGTCCTACTACAACAATCACGTGTTCCTTATGTAAGTTCAACCGACATCCACGTGACTTCGGTTGGCTTGAGAACGCATACGCATGACTTCGAGCTTAGAGTTTCCTCTCCTTGAGGAAACATGGGATATGATTGACAGGTCTGTACTGTGCAATGAAGCAAGCCCAGTTACAACTTCCAGCTTCAAACGCTGATCTTTCCACCAATGAAGATCCTCGATCGACGGGGAACTCTTTCGAAAGGTCTGGCTGCCCTGCGAGGCATATCTTCATTCTCGCGGATACACGCTCGCGTATCCTGCTTCGGACGCGTACCGTTCCATATACCAGAACTGGCCTGCCATACCCAGGAAAGCGCGCCTCAGGATCCCTTCCATCCGCAGCACGATGAGGCGTTCTGCTTCATCCACGACAGACTCAAAACGATCCGAGCACCGGAAAACGTTCACGGCACGCTGTTTCCGGTATGGGAATGCTTGTTCGGTAATTCACACCGCACTCTGATCGAAAGAATCACCGCCCCAGACACCCTACGCGCACCCCGCGCTCGACTCGCGTGGCCGCAGGGTCATTCTCAAGGCTGTTCCCGCCTCAAGCATGGAGCTCAAAGTTATTCAACTCCTCTCATCTCCACCGCTGCGCGCGGACCCCCGGAATCACACCATCCCGCTCTTGGAGGTCCTTGACGCGAGGGAGTGGTCAATCATTGTCACTCCCGAGTGTGGGTTTGGCCACTGGGAACGGTGTGCATCCGTCGAGGAATATCTTGAATACGCGCGACAGCTCTTCGAGGTGCGTAAGCTTCGTAACCTGTTTCGTGGGCTACGCAGACTCACCGCCCCTGTGGCATAGGGCCTAGCGTTCATGCACCAGAAGGGGATCATCCACGGCGTGAGTCCCATGAGTCTGCTTATAATTTAATTTTAACACCCTTTATGCAAACCACCCGAACAGGATATCCACGAGGTGAACGTGGTCACAAACATGCTTGAAAACGACAGCTCTGGCGTCTTCGACTCGTTGCCAAGAAATTACGGTCCATGTGGAGCCAAGTACGCCTTCATTGACTTTGGCGAGTCGCATATCGTACGCACCGAGGACGATGCTATACGGCACCCAGACGAACTGTGCTTCTATCCCAAAGCGCCGGCGCCGGAGCTCCTCAAGGACGACCCTGTCAATCTCTTCTCTTGTGATGTGTACGCTGTGGGTGCCCTTGTGAGGGATCAATAAAAGCTTTTGGAAGCATAGTAAGTAGCACCGTTCTACTCTTGCTTCATGCTAGTCAACAAATGTCTCAAATTTGTATCTCAAGGAGCCACAAAGCTCTGCGTCTATCCTGATGAGTTCCCTGCCATACAAGCAGGTGATTGATGCCATTACACATGATGAGCCTCAGAGGAGACCTACTGCTGCAGAAGCACTTGCACTTTTCGAAGGGTTAATACACACTACAGATTTAACAGATTCAATTATAGTTGGAACTCAAGTCTCCAAATCCTCATAACTCTCCTGTAGTGTTCTTTGTCAAAATCTTTACCACGATGGATGAACCCCAGTGAGAATCATCTCGTCGCAGATTGTACAAAATCAACTTGCCAGCACAAATTCCAGGGGACATCTGCTCTCCTCTGATGACACTGTGACTTCGCGGAGCACTTGCAAAGACTTTCGGCTCTGGATTGCTATTTTCTGTGCAAACGCATGTTATGTATAAACTCGGCAGTACAAATCCTCCGGTTTTCCAACTAACTGGCCGAGTTCTGCTGAAGTATGTAAGAGCTATGCACTTCTGTCTAAACACCGGATCCTTATACAATCGTTATGATGGTCATACTTGTTGTCAAGCAAGAAACCGGGCAATTTGCAGTGTGACGCATGAATGCAATGTGACATGCACCTCTTGGCCACAGCCTTCATTACGGCTCCGATACACACCTAGCCCTTTGAATACTGGCACACGTCCCAGAACCAATATAGTATTCCAGTAGAAAAACTAGATCTGTCACATGATGCGTCCGGCAATGATGGGCAGCATCGGATAGCTCTTATTGAACCAGGTCGTGTCACCTTAGCCAGTCGGTCCGCTCAAACGGACATCACGAACATATTTAGCCACCTATTCAGGTGCTGTGCAGGAAGAGGATCCGGACTGGTTCAAGGAAGAACACCGTGCGCAGGTAAGCATGTGCTGACATGTCGCATTTGTAGCGAGGAACAACGTTCGAGGAGCTGTCCTATAAGATGCAGAGGGTCTTCCTCCATGCCATGAATCATCCGACATGTTAGACCCCGGTGAAGACATGTGCCGCCGCTATTCGGTCACGGTGCGCATCACGCTCTGGCATTGTCAGGCATACGACACTCGGGTTGGTGGTGCACCCCAGTCCTGGTCACTTAGCCATGTGCAAATTCGGTAAGTGTGATGATATTGAACACATATTTTGAGATAGTTTCGTACACTGGACCCTTTATCTTGTCATCTTGTTCAATGCTGTCGTCATCCCTACTCGTGCTGCGTTCCTCGCCACAAGTATAAGTGCGGCGTATCTTGCAGGAATAGGCTCACTCCATGAACATAGATATATGTGCCGCAATGATAGGTGGACATCCGTGCGTACAAACCTTGCGTCGGCTCAAACATCAACACTACAATCTCACTGTCAGGTTCAATGTGTTTTGCTTTGGTGTATGTCTTTCGATGTTCTTTCATATTTTTATTTCTAATCTGTGTATAGTTGTACAGTAGTGTAAGTATCGGCCACAAGCAAACTGTGTCGAACCGAGCGTGCACCGCACTGCTCGTGGCCAAGTTTTGCTTCATTGATCACCCTTGATCGTTTCTGTTGCGTGCTCGTACTTTTACTTGCGCCCATTTACAGGAATGGCGTCCTTGTGAACACGCTGACTGTGAGCAAGTACTGCTGGGATCGGATTATATTGTAACCAAGTCCCTAAGAAAATACAATAGATGTCGTCCGATCTCGTACTGTCAGAGCACGACTTCTGTGCCATTTCGGCGGACGTGGTCGGGCGTGCGTGTACTAATATTGCAGGTACCATTTGCGACGATGTCGTCCGAGCAGCGCAGTGTGGATTCTCACCGGGCTTAGGGCTCAGCACCACGAGTCGGGGTACTGATACGCAAGTGATGGTAGGGTAAGGTGCCGATCCTTATTATTTACTATCATTCCTCTGCTCGACGCATGCTCCAAACGCACGCACGCACACCCGTGTCCCGTCTCTCGGATGTCGCCATTAACTCAGGCATTCTGCCTGCCAGCAAAGACCTACATTTAACACCCTATGCTCGTGGAGGCGTCTAGTGAATTGGTGCGCTCGGATTTAACACTTTTTCACTGATTATATACAGGCGATGGGTGTCGCCGGGACCGCCAGTTGTGTTCCCGTGTGCTTACCGCAAGCACATGGGAACACAACTGGCAGTCCCACTCCTGCTCGCAGTGGGTTTTCCGCTCTATTCCTCATTGGGAATCTGGCCTCACCACGAGTTACTTGTTTGATGCACGCACAATCCAAGAACTCACTACGCCCCATGCACCCTGGACACCAATCTGGAGAAAGATGGCGCTAGCGGATAAACCTCCAAATCCGGACCACAAAGGTATGAAGGGTAAGACGATGGACAATATATATTATGAGTCAAAGTCTAGCTCACTGAGCTGCGATGAGACAAGGAAATACTGGGAGGCATATAAGTAGAGAGGGTTCAAACTTGCTCAGTTTGTTGGTCGGCGGCTTCCCATTGTGCGTAAGCTGCCGGCCAACAGACTGAGATATCCCTCCTGCGAGTGCACCGCCTCTGGCATGCATGTTGCCATGGTGGCCCAAGTCAGAAGAAAGCCCGGGCTTCCATCTGACTTGTCTACCACGGCAACAACAACGACTCGCTGCATCGAGTGAGCGCATATATGCACGTACCTCGGGCTGCACGGTGGACGCTGCCGAGTCCGCCATTCCCTTCAGCCTGTGGCGAACGACGAGCAACCAGCGCTGCTCATCGCCGCGGACAGCGTGCACCCTGTTCTAGGGTGACGGGCGACGTCAGAGATGGGGATTTGGAATCGAGGACTCGATGGCGTTTTTGAAGGGAGCGAGGCAGACTTTATACAGTTTTGGATGGGGCCGTGTCGCCGTGGCGGCAAGCGGAGTTACTAAACGGGAAATGAATGGCGAGGATCTGCGTCGATCGTGTACGGAGTTAGCCGCGGAGATACCGCGCACAGTCGTCTTCTATATTTAGACACCCCACAGGCAGTTCCCGCATCTGAACGGAGCGGCGATCGGTCATGTCAAGGGATGGTCGCCATTTATGGTATATGCATGTCCTATATCCGGGCCCACATAGGACGGAGCACACCCGGTTTTGTGGGGTGGATTGGTTGGGCGCTAACGCCCCCAGACCCTGCGTGTGTAAAATGGCAGGTGTGTTGCAAGCGAAGAGAAACTTAGCTGTCTGGGGCCTATACTCGAGCGTGATCCCGCTGGACGTGGAACCGACCTGCGCGCCCCGCGGATTTGGAGGTTTATCCGCTGGCGCCATCTTTCTCCAGATTGGTGTTCAGGGTGCATGGGGCGTAGTGATTTCTTTGATTGTGGGTACATTAAACAAGTAACTCATTGTGAGGCCATATTCCCAATGCGGAATGTAGCGCGGAAAGCGAGGGGTGAAAGTTCATTGAGCAAGATGCGAATTTCTCCCATCTTCCTCCGAGGACGAAATTGCACCCCCCGCTTTCCGCACTACATTTCCTAGCTGGCGCCAGAACTCACCAGAGGCGCTTTTCACTGGGACCGAGTGGCAATCACACACCTGGTAGGCTTCAGAGCGCGGGTCCTTCGTCGATGCTCCATGCGGACAGGCGCTGCGGACAGATTTAGTCAAACCAAATACATTAGGGCCTATCACAGTAGCGGTTTTGATGGGGATTTGGAGTGGTTTTGATGGGGATTTGAGAAGGCGTTTCGTGCCCGAAACTGACCCAAATTCCCAAAGCGCCTCTGGAGGCGATTTGGAAAAGTCGCGTCGTTTTGGATTTGGATTTCGGCCGGCACACCTAGCGGAGCTCCAAAGGCTGTCGCCATCTGCTACACCTTCTGAGCTGCCACATCATCGCATCGCCTTCCGAGATATGAGTCCCAGGAAGCGCAAACGTGCTGAACCTGTCACAACAGCTACGATAGACACCCTTTCTGTTCCACAGCTGGAAGCTCTGCTCCATGCAGCTAAGGTAAAAAAAGCTGACTCCTCCATGAACAAAAGGCCTCGTAAGCCCAGTGCGAAGGCCGCTGCTATGACCAATGATGATATCGAAGAACCCGAAGCAAAACCTGCCCTTGTTAAGCCGGGACATAAGGCGGAGGGCAAGAAACTCAGGGGAGATGAAGCCTCGATCCCCCCAGTGCCGTGAGTGTGATCTTCTGTAATGAAGCGCTGTTACTAACGTTGCCACCAGCTGGGCTAAGGAGCATGATCTCACAGACATGCTCCTAACGGTCCTTGAAGATGACCCAGTCATGCGAGCAGCGTTCAGTATGGACAAGGGCGCCGAGAGCAAGAACAAGAGCAGTGCGAAGACTGTTGCTGATCATCATCACTCCCTTGCATTACGAGTCCTTATCCCTCATCACTCAGGCTGCTGGAAAGATGCGTCATTGGTACAGATGGGGAATGTAGTTAAAAACTGTGTCAATGCGTAAGTTCTTCTGTTCAGGTAGCCGTTGTAAACTAATATCTTGATTTAGGATCAAGAAGTCTTATATGTCTGAAAAGACACTGCTTGGTGAGACTGGTGCTGGTCTGGTAGAGACCGAAGATACGGAAAAGGAAATCATAGTAGGTAGTGCTATCGACAACTTGTGGGGTGCGTCTAACTTTACCTATATCTGATTGCGTTCTTACTGCCTGCAGGGGAAATCAAGATCCGGTTCCCTTGGTTTCGGCGAATGCAGTGGCTTATGGGCACTAGTCCCTTGGTTATTCGGGATGCCGTTGCGCATTCCATCTCGCAGCTCAATTTAGACATCCTTGACCGTGTGTCTGCATCAAAGGTAGTGAAGAGCCCGGCAGAGAGCTCTCTGTTGGTATGTCACAGTGTGAATTGTGGTTATTGAGATAACTAACCAATAATGAAGGTAATAGACAACGATGGCGAACCCAGTATTGAAACAAGCGAAGATAACACACGGTACTCACCCTTTTCCTTTGATGCCACCCTTCCCTCTGAGGATCCCAACGATACCTACAATGAACAAAGCGGCTCCTCAAGCAGAAGCAAACAGGTCACTGTATCTATGCAGAAGGCTAACATGAAGCCCGAGACTGTCACACGGGTGGCATTGAATTCCACAACGGCAACCCGTCGCAAGGGTCTGCTTGATGGTCTGTCAGAAATGCAGGAGGCACGGCGAGCCACTACGGAGCGACTTGCAGGACAGCTAAACCGGTCCAGGGAGGAGCGGGTGAGAATACAGGTACTAGCTGACTTTGAGAAGGAGAAGTTAAAACTTGAACACCAAGCCCACAAGGAGGAGCTAGACCGTGCACATGCATTAACTATGCAGCGGGAGCACTATGGGTTAGAGATGTCAGCACGATATGGAACTATCAGGTCTAGTAGCCGAGTTCCCCTGTCAGCGTCGAGCTCCCGGGATGGACAAAGCATGGCTAACCACGGAATGTCAGACATGCCGGAGACTTTTACAGGGGAAGATTGGCACGCGGACTTCCCTGGAGGTATGTCAGGAGTATGGTACGTCTATTCATAATCTAGTCTTGCTAACAGAGCGTTCTTAAGGTCCTCTCGTTTAACTTTCCTTCCAACAGAGCTACCTCTGGAGTTGCCTCCTGTACCTCTGCCAGAGCCGCTTCTCCACCCATCCCTATAACACTCTCCTCCTCTATAATTCATAGTCCCTCACGAAAGAAATCATCGCTTGTGATGTCTGTACCTGCCTCATGTGACATAGCATACGTATGAACTGCAATACACGCAGTAATCCAAAATGTGGTGATACCCAATTGGTGAACCTGGTTTATTTGTACACGAAGGCCTTGCAGGGAGCCGAACCGCCCTTTGATGAATCCAACGCAGTGCTCAGACTTCACGCGTACTCGAGAAACCCAGTAATTGAACCGTGCATTCTCTGGGGTATCCTTCTCAGGTCTAAAGAGCACTTGTAAGGTACAGCTTAGAGATTGAGCTGGTAGCTTACTTCTTGTACGGCGTGCATAGCCACTTCTGCAATGGATACACAGAGTCCGCCCATATCCACTCACCTTCCCGCAATAATGTAGCATGCTCCTTCGGTAAGCGAGTCTCGTTCCAGGCACGAGCGTCGTTCTGACTTCCTGGTAATCCAACACCATAGTCAATGATGCGGAGGTCAGGGGTAGAGATGAGCTAGAGTAGCAGTTAGCTATACGCCTATTTATTTATGAGAGAACTTGCCTGCACGTTCATTGAGTAATTGCTCTTCCTATCGTACCACGTATTTCCGTAGAACCCTGGTCGCTGGAATAAGGGCACTAGCGTACCATCAACCATCAACCAGCCGTCACGCCACTCGGGGCCTGAAGCTTCCTCAACCCACTGCTTTGCTCTCTCCCTCTCTTCATCGGTTGGCCACTTTACAGCTACACGGCGGAATTCAGGGCGGCATAGAGCCTTGATTACACGGCGTGTGCTTCGGTCGACAGTCCCAAAACCCCAACCGGCCCACAGAGCGACCTCCTGCATACTCACTGCATTCCCAAAGTGGCCAAAGCGATAAAGTGCTACGGCAAGCTGATATGCAACGGGGAGCTGGGCGTTGTGAGAGTTGTTATTGAATACGGTGTCACCTTGTATCCTTTCAACGATGGCATCGAACGTCTGAGGCCAAACCCGCAAGTATTGTCGAAATATCTCGGGCCGGCTATATCTGTAGTCGGAGAGGGTGGTCATAAGGAGCGACATCGGCTTGTTGACTTTAACCCGGG
Source organism: Gautieria morchelliformis (assembly GCA_015179125.1). Lineage (NCBI taxonomy): Eukaryota > Fungi > Basidiomycota > Agaricomycetes > Gomphales > Gomphaceae > Gautieria > Gautieria morchelliformis. Next base: position 124,436 of record WHVA01000046.1, read on the forward strand.
AGTGAAGGTATCGTCTGGAGTGGAGGTGGGCCATCATCTCGAGAACCTCATCTGACTCTAACCGCAATTCGATGTTTTCATCTGAACTTGCACCAGTCTCAGAATCAGTAGTGTCTTCAAGGTAGACATCTAGCTCAGCATCTTCCTCAAGAAGGAGCTCCAACATAAGACACTGAAGGAGGGCATCGTTGAGCTCCATCCTATCAGTCTTTGTCATGGCGTTGGCAGCAGAGAACAAGAAGCTAGAGCCGCTCTGGCCGGTGACGGCAGGAGCAACAAAAGCCCCATCGAAATCATATCAAAACGTGAGTTCAAAACTAGCTTATCACAGTTAAAACCGGTTTTCGGGGCTTTGTCGGAGCTTTATAAATGTTTCAAATCCTCGTCCAAATCCGCTCCAAATCCCCATCAAAACCGCTACTGTGATAGGCCCTATTGTTGCACACGGTTTCAGCGCAATCGCATACATTGGCGAATAGTGTGGAATGGTCATAAGTGTGGAATGGTCATAAATGGCTGAAAAAAGAATAATGGTGGTATGATGGCATATGAAGTCCATTCGAGTCTGGAGCGTGATCCCGCTGGACGTGGACCCGTCCTCGTACGTCGCGGCCGCTGTGCTGCTCGCTGACCCTCACACTGACCTGCGCGCCCCGCGCGCTGCTAGGAGCGAGCTATGGCTGCTATGGTGGAGTGTGGAAGTGTTCGGCACGACGTGCAACACAGCACTGTCCGCTGACGTGGCGGCACCGTGATCTCGTCGCTGCAAGGTTGCGGTAACGTCACACACACCCCGAACACGCACACACGCGTGCTCACCGCACCGGATGAGCAAGGTGGACACGGCAAGGTGAGGGGTATATGTGGTGTGGCTGGGGTGGTTCAACTCCTGGAGTCGCTCGCGCACTGGCGAGGGGGCGTGCTTGATCGACAGGGAGGGGGGCGGTTTGGAGCACGGGACGAGGAGGGGAGGAGGGTGGCGGCGGGGAGGGGAACGGACAGCGGGTGGCGGACGGACGGGATCGTGGCGAGGTGCGTGGTGCAGCCTGCGTTGTGTGACGCATGACTCACGGGCGTGGCAGCAGCAGCGGGAGTGCGGTGCGGCGGCGGGGGTGCGGAAGCGTGCGCGGAGCTCGAACGCGGGCGGGGGAAGCGGAAGCGGCTGTCGGTGGCGCGGCGGGCAGGGGTCGTCGCGGCTGCGGGTGGGCCATGTTTGGGACCTACTGGGAGGCGGCGTACGGTTCGTGTGCACCGTGAGCCTAGGGGACGGTGATCCGTATGTGCAAGTGTATGAATAGAATACCCGTATATTTTACAACAGAACACCCGGAGTCTGACTCCTATCCGCTGGCCGACCTTCTTAGAGAAGATCTCGCTACGTCGGAGCCGTGACTCGGAACACTTATCAACTTCCCCTACCCCCTCTGCCCCGTAGAAATATATTAAAGAGCTGTACAAACCCCATCTGGTTTGTACGGGTCTGTAATATATAAATGATTTATGTAAGATATTAGATGACTTTCCATAGCCCCAAAATCCAAAAATCCTTTCCCTCAGCCGGTAGCTAGCCGATGACGGCCCATGGGGAAGTACATTGAAGCTCCGTCCCATACTTGAAACCTCCGAATCTACGCAGGGGTCAGACCCCCTTTCCAGCCATAATTAGAAAGTCCATAGGCTAATCGCTGACACATTCCGCCCAATTTGGACTTCAACACCCTCTACAACGGCTGCCGACCCAGGAGCCTGGCGGGAAGTCGGGTTGCCGAGCGCCACGCCGATTACGACTCTCGGAAACCTGGTCTAACCCAGACTGTCCGCGCTCTCCTATCGCGCCTGATCCTTCGGATCAAGACGCTACGTTATAATGCAACGGAATGACGGTGCCCATGACCAGCGCCGTCCCGCTAAAAGGGCTCTGCCCGGGTCTGGTTCCCTACTCTGTTCTGACAGTTGCCCACCATGGCACCTTATTTTCTGTACGTACCTCCTCACGCTCCCTGGCGTATCTATATCTATCATTGACTCTCAATCTTCCACTGGCAGTCGCAATTTCATCCCAAAGAAAGACCCGTCAGCTGAGGGCCAGAGACCCCTCTTTCGTGCCCTGCTGGATATTACGTGGATACAATGGTCTCTGGTCTTTTCAGGATGGCTTGCGTGGACGTGCGACGCCATGGACTTCTTCAGTGTCTCCCTTGCCATCCCTGTCCTGTCGAAGCCTCCGCCGGTTGGGTTTGGGCGCGATACAGCCACACTCGTCAGTCTTCGTACCTCCCCTTTTCGATTGCACTGACCTTTTTTTCAGACCAATGCAGTCACTTTGACTTTGTTATTCCGTCCCATTGGCGCTGTAAGATACGGTGCCGCACGCCCCATCAATGGTCTACTTATCTGCATGCGTCCATAGATATGTTTCGGCTTTGCATCGGACCGTTACGGTCGTAAATGGCCCCTTGTCTGGAACCTGCTCCTCTGCTGCGTCCTCCAGATCGGTTCTTCATTCTGCAAAACATATCCACAATTCCTCGCCGCGCGTTCGTTATTCGGTATTTCCATGGGCGGCATTTGGGGCCTTGCGATAGCAACTGCACTCGAAAACGTGCCAGTCGACGCACGAGGCTTCCTGTCAGGAGTCCTGCAGGAAGGATACGCCGTTGGGTACCTACTAGCAGGTGCGATTCGTTCTTCCTATGCGAAATTACCGATGGTTATGACGCAACAGCTGTGGTGAACCTCACGGTGGTGGCACGCTCTGTGCATTCGTGGCGAACACTCTTCTGGGTCGCCGCAGGCATCACTTTCTTTGCTGCTGGCCTGAGAGCCGTATTACCCGAAAGCGAGGTCTTCTTGCGAGCCAAGGAAGACAGACGAGCGCAGGAAACGCCGGGTACCAGTGCCGCAAGCAAAACACGAGTGTTCTTACGCGAGACAAAAGCCATGCTTATAAACCACTGGAAACTTTGCATATATGCCGTACTTTTGATGACTGGTGGGTAACCGTCAATCAGCTGTAATCTCACGGTGTTCCCTGAATAGTACCCCACAGGATTCAATTTCTTGTCTCATGGATCACAGGACCTATATCCTACGTATCTCCAGGATAACAAGGGGCTTTCTTCCTACTTGGCGACCACGGCAACAATTATTGGTAACTGCGTACGTAGTTTAGTTTATTCAACGTCGCCCCTCGTTGACTTGCCATCATGATGGATAGGGGGCTGTGCTGTGAGTTTCTTTTCATACTCATTAAGATTCATCTGATTCTAATGTTTACATCCCAGAGGAGGTGCACTCGCAGGCGCGATATCACAGTTTGTTGGTCGCCGGCTTACCATCGTGTAAGTTTCGACACCTCTTGCTTCCACATTTCATATTTACTTATATATGCCTTCCAGCATCTTCTGCTGTGTCATTGGAGGTGAGTGAGCTATACTTTGACTGATAATATATATGGCTCTTAACCTTGTCCATCGTCTCACCCCCGGTTCCGTGTGTCGTATAGCCTTCATACCTTTGTGGATTTTACCCTCCGGATTTGGAGGTTTATCCGCCGGCGCCTTCTTTCTCCAGGTCGGTGTTCAGGGCGCATGGGGCGTAGTGAGTTCTTGGATTGTGGGCTACATTAAACGAGTAACTCATGGCGGGCCAGATCCCCATCTTCCTCAACGAACTTTCGCCCCCCGCTTTCCGCGCCACATTCCCTGGCGTGGCCTACCAGGTCGGAAACGTGTGTGCGATTGTGACACTGAGCTATCAATTCGTTTCTCATTGGAACCTTTTTTTTTTTTTTTCCACAGATGGTTTCCTCCGCTTCTGCCCGAATCGAAGCTGGTTAGATATAAATGTTTAGTTTCCCCATTAGGTCTGTTTGCTGAAATTCCTGCAGTCGGCGGTCAAAACCTGCGCACTACGGTGAACGGCAGGAATGTGCCTGATTATGCAAAGGTAAGCCTCTTTGAGGCCCCCGTCTCAGGGCTCTGACCTGAGAAAAAAAAAACCATGACAGGTGCAAGGTATCCTAATGGGGGTGGTCGCGGCATTCATCGTGATCGTCGTCATCCTGGGGCCCGAGTAAGCGTCGTAATCTCAGTCACCGCGCTTTGACTCATTTTAAATCTGCTCGTAGGAACCATGGTTCCCACTTCGAGCAGCACCGCGTTGCCTTTGAGGAAGGCGGCGGGCAAGATGATGCCTATGTCGAACAGACAACACAGTCTCCGGCAGGGTCTGTTCACGTACACGTACACGAGAAGAAGGAAGATAGTCCTGCCTAGGTCTAACTGTGGTTGACGGGCTAACGGGAACCATTAGACCCATAAGGGCTTTCAGTTTTCAACGCTTCCTGCCAATGAAACAGCAGCACTGAAAAAAACCACTATAAAAATTATCAATAAATCTGTTCACTACAATAATCACTTGAGTTTTTTTTAAGTGGTTTCAGCAATGAAAAATTTCCATGATACTTTACATAACGATGTTTCAGGGCGACATGCACTGGTAATTTACACGTGCAAAGCATTATGGACTTTCAGTGAAAAAAAAAGCCATAGGAACACAGGATTGAGAAGCAAAAGGCTCTGGTCGAAGACGATTGAGTTGGGCTGATGCTTCAACGTAAGGATGTCAAAGAGCCTGGCTAGCAGCCATGGAATCGCTTTCATTATGGAGATTGTCGACGACATCTTGGTTTTCCAAGATTTTGGACTTGAGTAAATTTGCCCTTGATCAAAGCTCTCGATGGATGGACGAATGTCAATTAAAAAATGGGGCACAGTGGACGAGGGCGAACCGCTTCCAACGAGTCATGATTAGCTATTAGAGCTCATTGTCCATGCACTCGTTTGGCTTCGTAGGTATTGTCAAATCGTTGCAGTTAAAGTCGCATGATACAATCACGTGCCTGGAGTTTGAAAATAACCAGAGTTTGAAAATTTGGGTCGAAGCCGGCCATGAGGGCCCGAGTTAATGAACTCTGTAGCTAGAGTTGTTAGTAAATACTGAATCTTTCTTGGGACGCGTGGGGTCGCGAAGATCACGTAAAATGACCATGCACAACGTGTAATTTAGCACTGGAGAGCCTTCATGCACTCCTGAGACCTCTGTTTTGCCGGGATTTTGCGTGATTTACATTTCATATAACCCTATTTGGTGTTTAGTATGCCGGTGGCAGGGGGCTGGTGGGAGAAACAAGGGCTAGTCACGCTGCAGCTAATTACTCTGCGTGACAGGCGCCCGCGCGGCCGGATCTTGGCATGAGACTCCGACTCACTCCGCCGCCTTTTGTTCTCTGCCATCCACTGCCATCCACATCCGCGCTAAGTACTGTACCCATGCCTCAATCCAGCGGGGCGACCGCGATCTCGAGCCCTATGGACGAGGATGCGGGATCTCGAATGAAAGCAGCGTTAGTAGCGTTCCAATCAGGCCGGCACAAGTCGATGAGGGCGGCGGCGACCGCGTGGAATGTTAAGTACAGCACCTTGCGCAACCGTATCCAAGGTAATCACCAGGCTCCACGGGACGCTCATGAAAAGCAGAAATTGCTAAGCAGCCACGAAACCTCCGCGGTGGTCGACTGGTGCAAGTTCAAGGTGCTCAAGGGGGAGCCTCTCTCGCGCCTGGACCTGCAGCACACGGTTCACTCGTTGTGCGGCAAGGAGCCGAGTAAACGTTGGGTGGCGACGTTTCTCAAGACACATGCCGAGGAACTCGAGGCGCGTAAGCTCCGCACGCTGGACCCGAAGCGAGCCCGAGCTTTCAACAGGACGAACGTCGGGTCTCATTTCAAGCTTCTCAAGGAGGTGCTGACCGAGTATGATGTCCCACCCAAGAACATTTACAATGAGGATGAGAAGGGCGTCCAGCTCGGCGGTGGGAGGAAGGGGATCGCCACGCAATATATTTTCACCAAAGGGGCGAAGGATAGGTACGCTCTGCGATCCGACTCCCTCACCAACATCACCGTTTTGGAGGCCGTTTGCGCCAACGGCACCGAAGTTCCACCGTTGGTGGTGCTGACAAATGGCGGGGAGCCAGAAGGTTGGTGGAAATGCGCTGGATTGGGCGGGTGAGTCCTTCTGTACACATACGTCCTGTTCGCACTGATGTCTGGCTTCGTAGTGTTGCGTGTTCTCAGAACGGCTGGACCGACGATGAGGTATATTTGGGCTGGTTCAAAGATGTTTTCCTCAAACATGTATCCGCGAATAACCCTTCGGGCAAGCCTATCCTTCTTATTACGGACGGTCACAAATCCCATGAGACAGACGGCGTCCGGGAGTTAGCAACCAAGAACGACATCATCCTCTACTCCCTCCCTCCCCATACGACCCATAAACTCCAGCCGTTGGACGTCGCTGTGTTCGGCCCGCTTCAAATTGCGTGGGCCCTTCGATGCCAAAAGAGCGGCATTGAGTGGAGGCCAATCACGTGCCAAACCTTCGTGAAGGAATATCTCGCCGTCCGGGAGACGCCCATGATGACGAAGGTGATCCAAAGCGCGTTCAAGCGCTGTGGAAACCACCCGTTTGACGACCAGGTGTTCACGGACGAAGACTTTGGACCCAGTCTGTCTACATCGATGGCCGGTGGCGTTGTGCCTGACTTGTGGTCGGGGGATCTTCCCTCCTCCCCTGAGAGTGCGGAGATGACGCCCGGGGAGGATGAGGAGAGTCAGGATAGTCAAGCGAGTGGCGGGTCTCCAGGCGCGCGAGGAAGGAATGACAATAACGAGGAGGATGACGAGGAAGATCAGGGCGAGGGCGAGAACACCGAGGACGATGAGCACAACGACGAGGAGGCCGAGGCGGGGATGGTGGAGCAGCAGGGCGATATGGATGATAACGATCCAGATTACGCACCGATTGTCCAGGATGAACCTGTAAGTCAAGTGTATTTCATGTAACGTCACATAGGCTGGTGCTGATCAGCTATGGGGCGTGACACTCCCTAATCCCAAAGAGCCCCCTCCCGACTCCGTGGGTGTCAAGTCACCCATTCCATCCCTATGGGACTATCGGTTTCTCTCACCACCCTCATCCATGGATACCTCTTCCATGACAGCATCAGCACTCACAGGCTCCAGTGGCCATCGCCGTCACTCGTACAGCATTCACAGCATTACGCAGGACAAGACGCGCCGCCTAAAGCTCCTGGATCGACGTAATAGTGCGGCCCACTCCTCTGCCTCCTCATCCCAGCCCTCTGGCTCCAGTGCATTCTCTTCTCCTATGTCCATCCATGACTTTCCAGTTGAGAACCTGAGTGAGAGTCTCGTCAGCCAAATAAATGGCATGTTCCTTAACATGCGTGCCGCCCAGGCAGACGCCAAGGCGGTCCAGGAAGAGAACCAGCTCTTGCGGGAGGACAGCCAGGCATCACGGGCAGAGAACCAGGCCTCGCGGGCACACATCACACTTGCTGCCATGGAGATAGCTCATCTGCGCCAACTGATAGAAGAGGGCACCAAAAAGCACCCCACCAAATGGCGCAAGACCCACGCTGGCCCCCGGGTGATAACGTGCCCCGCACGGGCTGCCCAATTTGAGGAAGAACAACGAGGACGTGAGGCCCAAAAGGCTGAGGAAGCCACCAAAAAGCAAGAGCTGGAAGCGGCTGCCCGAGCATGAGAGCTTCAACGCTCTCACAATGTGGTTTTAAAGACGTTTGAACAACCCATTGCAGCATATAAACATAAAGACGACTTGAAAGACATCGCAGCTGCCTTCGCCCTCGACCAACAGGGGACTATCGCACAGTTGACATCTCGGATCAAAGAGTACATGACCCTCCATCCTGAACTTGCCACCAACCCTCGCTTCCAGGCACTTTTCTTAAAAGCGTGCCGAAGCCGCAAACGATGTGCATCCATTGGAGACTCGTCTGCGGAGGTAAATCCCCCTCCGCCTGCCCTTCCCCCTCTGCCTGCCGTTCCGCATCTACCTGCACATCTGCCCCACGTGCGCATGGCCCGTGGCTCGACCCCTGCTCATGACAGGTCATTCCCTGAGTTCGGCGGCGTCCCTCTCACGTGAAACCCAGTGTACGCGGGCACCCCTGTTCACCCTGGCATCCCCAGTCCCCATATGCCCTATGAGGACATGGCCCGTGGCTTGACCCCTGCTCACGACAGATCATACCGCGAGTTGGGCTCCGGTGTCCCTCTCATGCGAAACCCCGTGTATGCGGGCACCCCTGTTCTCCCTGGCATCCCCGGTATCCCTCTGCCCCACGCGCGCTCGGCACGTGGCTCGACCCCTGCCCACAACATGGCAGATCCTGAGTTCGTACCCGGCTCATCCAGTGTCCCTCTCACGCGAAACCCTGGGTACACTGGCCTCCCTCCCTCTTCCCTTCCCTTGACTGGTTTTGGTCCCTCTCAGGCCAATCCCTCCTCCGCATATTCCATGTACCCTGAGGCATCCAGACGCCCTGATCAGTCCTACGACCCTTTGTTTTGGCCGTACCATCACTATTAAGTGGGCCGCAAGTTCTATGTTTCATAGTACATGTATCAATATGTAGTGTACTACTTACTTCCTCATGTACAGTAAGTAGCATACTTCTATAATGTACTGTACTCTAATGGTGTGCCGTGACGGCACTCCTAGCCGAAAGAGACGGCAATGTGTGACCCAATGGTGACAGAACGTGACGGTTTGTGACGAAATCGCACGGCATCGTGTTCAAAGTCCTGTACAGCGGCTTCTGCTATGCAGGGCTCCCTTAAAAATTAAGAGAACCTTACGGAGAACAAAATAACATTTGTAGTTTATAGTCCATCCACTTTTCAGGTCTGCCTAGACTGGCATTCCGGTGCAGTAAGCAGTTTTATGCAATTTTCAAACTCCTGGTACCCGATAGTAGCAGTCAAAACATGATTTGTACTTCACCGACTGAGCCCTTTGTAACATGACATGACTGACATATCCCCCTTTTCGTATGATGTCAGAAAATCCCGAATTACCTGATCAGGCCTGTCGGCCTGATCAAGCGCTGCAATTACATGGCCAATCAATGTTTCCAGCTCCCTTAAGGTAGTACAACTCTGCCTTACACTACTCTCCATATTGTAATGTTATTTCCCATTGTAAAGCATGCAAAATACTGAGTGTTTGACCAAGTGTCAATGTTTAGTCACACATCACAGACTAGCCTTGGCACTACCCAGACACAGAGGCATATTTCACCAGCATGCTCTTTATTAATACTCATTGACTTGAGACTAAGTCACAACTTAAGATATATATATTAGGTAAATACTAAGTAATATTACAATAATACTAAAATCTATTGACAGGTGGGGTGCACATGCATACGATGTTAAGTTTTCGGAGCAGACCTTGAGAGTTAACTTTGTGTTTGTCTGAGCTCTGTCAAACATGTAAGGAAATCTAACTACGCTGGCCTGACTTAAATATCTTGAGAGCAAGCTTACTAATGTTCTAGTAGCTTCTAGCGCTTGTGTACTCCAACACATGAGATGTGCTGCAGCCTCACATGTGTATGGGGGGAGGTATGTGGGCATCACATGTTGTGGTGGTGCTGTGAGGGTGGAGGGGGAGGTGAGTGGTTCACATTGGGGTGGGCAGTGGCATTGCATGCTGGGATTGTGGCACATGTGCATAGATAGAGGTTTAATGGCATGTATGCATATGCATACAGGTGGAGGTGGAGGCAAGTAGGGAGGTGTACGTGTGTTCATGTGTGGTGTACATGGAGGTGGTGTACGTGGAGGTGGTGTATGTGGAGGTGGTGTACGTGGAGGTGGTGTATGTGGAGGTGGTGTATGTGGAGGTGGTGTATGTGGAGGTGGTGTACGTGGAGGTGGTGTACATGGAGGTGGTGTACGTGGAGGTGGTGTACATGGAGGTGGTGTACGTGGAGGTGGTGTACATGGAGGTGGTGTACGTGGAGGTGGTATACGTGGAGGTGGTGTACGTGGAGGTGGTGTATGTGGAGGTGGTATACCTGGAGGTGGTGTACGTGGAGGTGGTGTACATGGAGGTGGTGTACGTGGAGGTGGTGTACGTGGAGGTGGTGTATGTGATATGACTGGGCCTCAATTCTGGTCTCCCAACAGCTTCTAACTTCCAAGCCCCTCAGCCTCCTCACTGTGCACTTCTTCTCTTCTCAATGATGTCAGGGGGACCCACTCCTGATGGTATTTCTGGCCTCAGCTTCAATCCCGACCTGAGGTCTGGAACTGACCCGAGCACCTTCCAAGGGCCAAGCTGAGTTCTCGAACCTTCAGCTTCAGCAACCATCCCACAGCTGTGCCAAGGTTGTGGGTTGAGTCATGTGTGTTAGGTGAGTGCCGTGGAGGTTACAGACTTGTGTCAGGAGTGGAGGGGGTGTCCCTGACTTTGATCAGGGGCATGAAGGCTATAGGTAGTCTTTGGATCCTCCTCTACCAGGTGAGTTGTATGTCATGTAGATAGCTTTTAATCATACTTATTTAGATCCTCCTCTACCAGATCACATGACTTCTGCTGTCTAGGGAGAGTTGCCCTTACAGGTGAGATGTCTGTTAGCCTGTTGTCTAACTTTGCCAAAATAGTGTTTCTATCACATTGGCCTTCATCTGGCTAGTCCACACTCTATATTCTGAATACACTGGGATGATCCATCTCAGAAATTCTTTAATAGTGGCTGTCAGGTCATTGCATACTTTGGAAATGTAAGAATTACATGCTGGAAACACTACAAGGAACTAGTTACAATTTACAAAACATAAGAACATATCACTATCAATTAGGTCATTCAGATAGAACCTAGGTTTCGTACCAAATGTAGGAATCATATGGCAAGCTCTGAAAATATATTTAAGCAAGACAAACCCATAGTCTTTCTCCTCATAAATATGGCAATTTTTCCAGAGGGTATGTGGTGTCCATTTGCTAGGTTTTAACCGTCGAATCACTGCAATATCTTGGGGTCCAGTGTTTAGATGGCACCTGAACATAAAGTGCAACTGTCCAAAGCTAACTGGATCAGTGTTGATGATAATATAATCATAGCGAGGCTTGTTATGGAAGGATGGGTTACAGCGTGCAATGTCTTGAAGAATAGACCAGTCTTCTAGAGATTGATAGGAAATGTAAATGCATTTGTAAGGGGTTATCTAGCTTTGCAATTAGTTCCTATTTAAGATAAACCAGTTATATCATACCTTCATTGGCATACTATCTAGATTGTCTTCTGGGAAGATATGCCAAAGAAAACCAAGCAGGTTCTTGTGAAAGTTTTGAAAAACCATGTTGCCTTTGTTACTTTCCTCGAGTTTCATACTTGTGGTATGCTTTTCAGGAGACCCAAGCTTCCAATGTCCTTGAGGTTGAGCAGCTTGGGTATTATGCTGAGCCTTCTTCTCTTCTTCAGCTTCAGCATTCCTATCTTTGAGTTCCTTCTCATATGCATCAATAGCCATTCGAATGCGTGCAATCGCCTCTTGATTTTCATCAATCCTTGTCATCTAGTAAAATATCCAAGTCAATTTTATAATATGAGAGCAGTGTTATTCTATCAAAAAGACTTACTTGCTCTTCAACATTCTTAAAGTTAGTTAAATGGTATGCCTACTTGACCTCCTGTTGGAAACCTTCCCCAACCTGGGTATTGTAGTTGATTGTTGAACCTTTATGGATGATATCATATGTAAGATGTACCAGTGCATGTTGCTTAGGGAAATTGAAATTTTTCCCATAAAGTTCTATTCTTGCAACTTATTAAGCTGAAGCTCTGATATCATATGCAAACCTGCAATTAGCCGAATGCATGCATATGCTCGTAGGCAGTGAATGAGAGGTGAATTAGCTGGAAGCAGTTGAACAATGCATGGAAGGATGCACTAATTCAAATGATAATATCATAAACTATCCCCTCTAGAAATATCAAGCCTCACTTTTAAAGCCTCAAAATAGCTCTGACCATCAGAGAACTCCATGGTTGTTATTGACTGAAAGTGATTCAGATTAGGCCATGAAGGTACCATGTTCATACTAATGCTATGAATTAGTAAACTTATATAAGTTTCTCATTTTAATTATGATATACTTCTGTGAGTATTTGCCCTTCTTTGCTAAATCTCCCAAGACTTCAATTGTAAGTGGGAAGAGATGTTTCCCAAACTTGCCAGAATCATCATTATGTAGAAGATCATATGAGTGTGCAATATATGGATCAGAGTTAGCTATGAACCAAAATGTGTTCTAAGTGCATTGCATATTAGTATAGCTATCAAAATATAAAATAAGAATCCTTTACGAGAACTTTATGTAGTCCATTTTTCTTCAGGATCTCCTCTGATGCTGCTTTAGTGTGGGCATTTATAGCTTGCTTGTAAACACTTTGCATGGTTTGGTAGTCCGAAGGGTGAATGACTTGGTCACTAAATGGAGCTGGTGTTTGTGAACAAGACACCGAGTGCATGGATAATCAGCCGAAGCTGCCTGCGTTCCACAAGCACATGCTGCCTCTTCCATGATTGGATGGCAATGCCTGGAAAGAAAACATGATGTATCTCATCACCACATTTGACTGCTTCACCTTCATGTGAGATATGTTCAAGAGACCTGAGCATCTTTCGAAGGATCTTATGATAAATATCCTGTTTGAAGCAGCCAAATGCTACCTTCTCCTTTTGTGTACGGTCATCAGGATCACCTGGATCTACAATCTATATAATATAAAGTGTTATAGTATCTTAAGTAACAATCAAATAATACACACCCTTGGCATATAACCAATAAGTACAGCTCCTCCATTTACAGACCCATTTCAGATTGCTCTAGGAAGGAACCCAGGTCGAAGCAAGATTGGATGCATTGTAACCGTGCTTGAAACTTTGCCCTTATTTATGTTATTGAGGGACAAGGAGGGAGATGGAGACAGAGACGGAATGGAACACAATGCGCAATGCGCGAGATGAAACACTAGTGAGGACTGCTGTTAACTCACTCAACCGGACTCAAGCTATGTGAGTGGATGGGCTGAAACTGATCAATTCAATGTAACTAATGGTCTAGCTACTTATACAAGTCGGTCATAGGGGTGGGATACCGGCAGAAAGTCTTGGAACATGAGCGGGTATTATGACCGGTGATGAGTCACGGAAGTAGCACATGGATGTGACAGCAGACAGATCACTAGCTAGAAGAGTGGGGAAAATACTAGAAATCACGGGAAAAATACTACTGGATTCACAACAATCTAGCCACAGATGAAGTGGGAGGAAACAATGTGGAAGATCAGGATAGTATGGGAGTTGCTCCTTCCATATAATTTAATAATAAATTCCAGTATATCAGATAGACCAAGACATACTTGAATATCCCACCAAGTTTGTCCAGTATTTATTTCATCAAAAATCTGAGTGATCCTCCCATTTGCATGCAAAAACTTCTTTACTGGATAGAGGATGAGTGATGAGGATAGAGAGGGATCTGTTACAAGATCACGGATCCACTTCCATGGATCTCGAAACTGAAAATCAAAAGTGTATTCAATACCCTCATATGTTGCAGTAATGCTATCTTTCTGGAACTTTGAAAAAGGCATTCATATCTAGTATCCAATATCAAAGGGATAACACCTACTGGAACAACATACTTCCTTGCAAAGCCCATAGTATTGTCAAAGTCATTGATATCTTGAAAGGTAAGTCTGCTATGACCAGGGTCAGTCCAGTTATGTTTGATTCCCATAATAAGTCTCTTGATAGAATCCGTATGCATAGCAGATTGTATGGCTATTTCTGCAAACTCAAAATCTGCTCGGGTGTGAAATGGTGCCCAAGGTTTAGCAGTATTATAGCACTGCTGAGGGCTATCCCGATCCTGCTCAGAGACCAAATTTCCAGAAGGAAGGTCCCAAAATATAAATTCTGGTTCAAGTATGCCACTATGAGGATGATGCCTGAGCTCAATGAGTGTTGTTGAAGCAGGGGGATAGGGCTGTGGTGCAGCTTTATGGGTTGTCTGATCTGAAACAGTTTCATCCATAGAATCTTCAGACTCCACAGATACTGAGCCCTCAGATTCCACTGAGACCGTGTCAGGTTGCTCACCCAGATGTGCTGCCATCACTGAGACAAGAGAACGTGTAAGAAGTTAATTATAGTGTCAATGGTACTTTCGCGACACCCTCCTGCGACTGTTGTGGCCACCGATTCCACAGGCTAGACATCAGAGCACGTAAGTAACGATACACAGCGGCCACAAGCAGATCCGTAGACATCACATACCTGGTCAATATGACAACCCTCGGCCACAGCAGCCTCTTAAACTGTACCCTCTGATTCCGCGGGCTAGACATCAGAGCACGTAAGTAACGATACACAGCGGCCACAAGCAGATCCATAGACATCACATACCTGGTCAATATGACAACCCTTGGCCACAGCAGCCTCTTCAACTGTACCCTCTGATTCCGCAGGCTAGACATCAGAGCACGTAAGTAACGATACACAGCGGCCACAAGCAGATCCACAGACATCACATACCTGGTCAATATGACAACCCTTGGCCACAGCAGCCTCTTCAACTGTACCCTCTGATTCCGCAGGCTAGACATCAGAGCACGTAAGTAACGATACACAGCAGCCACAAGCAGATCCATAGACATCACGTACCTGGTCAATATGACAACCCTCAGCCACAGCAGCCTCTTCAACTGTGCCCTCTGATTCTGCGGGCTAGACATCAGTGCACATAAGTAATGATACACAATGGCCACAAGCAGATCTGTAGACAGAAAGGAACTGTCGAGTGACGACTCCATCCCTGGCCCATAGTATGTGCATCGTGGGGACAAGCATCACGTACCTCCAAGTGTGTTCCTTCACGAGACTACTTCTCCTCTGTATATACGTCAATCTGGGTTAACAACGTGTCTGGAGGCTTCACGTATCTCAAAGCTGTAATTGACGCTCCGACCGAAAACCGACTCAGGGGCTGACAATCGCTCCTTCGACCCCTTAAGGCAAAACAAGGTAACGCAACATTCCTGCACGCTCAGCCTACCTCGCAACTCAATTCCGCACACGGGACCACAATCACGTTGCCTCATGCCCACACCCACGCCATCCCCCACCTGCCATACGCATTCCCCCCACGCCTGCTACCGCAGCCTGGTCCAGGGCCTCTCCCTGCTGAGGGATATTCATTTGGGAATGCGAGTGTCGATGCATCTGGCTCTGGCTCTGGGGCCTTGGAATCTGTATCAAATGGCAGTCCGGGCGCCGAGTCTGTGAGGAATGGTGTGCGGGGCGTGGGCGAAGCGATGGATGACGACACGGATGCGGAGGCATCATATATGGGGTACTTGTCACGGTTTGGGAGTATTGCGAGTATCGCCAGTGTTGCAAGTGTTCCGAGCATTACGAGTGAGTGGGAGTGTGAGCTCGGAGTCGGGGTGGGATGGGAGTGGTGGGAATGGGAATGGGAATGGAAACTCAAATTCGAGCGAGTGGGAGGGGCGAAAGGGGTCTTGGCAGGCCAGATTTTTGTTTTTGTATGCTGGTAACTGATGGCGATGATATGTTCGATGAATACAGGACGGGGCAAGTTGCCGACATGTTCTCCGCGCTGGACGTTGACGACAGAAACAATGGCGACCTCCCACGCAAAGGGAGCATGCCGTATTCCGACCTACTCACGCTTGATACGCTAAATGCACCCGACATAGCCGTCGTGCGCAAAGCATCCATCCCGTACGACCTGGGTAGCCTCGATGCGCTGTGGGGTACGTCACCACTTGAGGGACTCGATAGGGTCGAGGGGATGGAGATAGAGTGAGATGTGGAGGTGTATGTGCAGCAGGGACATGCTCAGCAGCAGCACCGGCAGGGTCAACACACCCAGCAACACGATCCACGCACCGCAAGGCGGGAGGACGTCCCACATGCATATCGCAATGAGGGGTCTGTCCCGCACAGTGCACACACGTATGGCGATGATGCCTTGGCCGTACACCTGCATGCATATGACAACCCCTCCATCCCGCGGGGATACCTCGAGCACGACGTGCCTCACACTCACACACACGGGCACGAGCCCTCGTCCGGCTACCTCAGGCGCACACGGTACTCAATCTCGCACGTGAGTGAGTTAACGTATACGCTCTGTGGGACAGGAGGATCCACAGCCAGAGCAGCGGGAGATGCAGGGGCAGGAGATGCAGCAGCACGAGCAACGTGACATGTCACAGAAGCAGCAGAAGCAGACCTATTTTCCCGTGCAACATCAACAGCAGGAGCTGCACATGCAGGCTGATGATGACATGCTCAATATGAAAATGCACACCAACTCCCACACCTCCCACCCAAACGACTCCAGGCATACCCACACCCACACTCATCGCTCCCACCCACACCGGTGGAGACGGAATGTATAACACTTTTTAAACGCAACCTCGCTATCGCTGGCTAGCACTGCATGGCTGTGCCCGTTTGTCTGGCTAGGGAGGCTACACACTTTACACAACCCAGTCCTTTTCATTGTTTTCCTGCTTTCACTGGTTTTTGCTCTGACTATGCTGGTTTTTCGTTTTCTGTTCATTCGCCATCCAGTCTTGGCCTTTACGCCCTTCCTTCATCTTCACACCACACCACGTTCGCGTTCCGTGATCTTATTTTCTTCTGCTTACGCTCGTGCCCAAACATATCACCGAAGCTCGGCAGCTTGGCATGATGCACGAGTTGCCCAAAGTCTCTTTAACTTTGGGTAACTCGTGCGTCATGTCGGCACGGCAAGCATGTGGCCTGAAGTATTTGTCCCCCGTGGCCTATAACCACCCATAGCTACACATACCCCTTCTGCGTGTGCTTTTTCTGAGACTAGGGCGCCGCGCGGTCCCATTTTTGTCGCGCGAACACAAAATAATTCGAGTTTAAGAAGGTATGTACTTACACAAGGTGACTTCTTGGGCCGCCGGCTTAGTCATTGCACGGTGCCTAGGTCTCACAGATCCCGAACACAGGCACGGGTCACCTGGCTTTTTCCCTTTGCCCTTGTCTCTGTCTTTGTGGTCTCTAGTGTGCTACCCATTCTTGTTTCTAATTGGTGCTCCGCTGAGCACATCTTTGCACAAGCCTGAGTCCTGCTGGAATGAGACAGGTTCAATTTCGGAGTCATGTCGCCTTCTCCTGATCCGATTCTGGACCTGGTGCAGCGCAGCGACCTGGGGGATGCCGCGAACGGAACGAGTGATGACGCGTGGGATGAAAGGGCAGCATGGTATGCTCCCATGATCTACTCCCGTACATCGGGCTCACGTGGCATTGTGCGTGTAGAGATCCACCCTGCGACACTCTCCGCCATGGCCCGTGCGGCCGCCCTCTATGCTGTCCAACCATCCTCGACGACAACGGTGACCGCGACGACGGCTATGGCCATGATTCTCAGCAATGAACTTCTGCACACTTACATTTTGCGCTTGCCTATGCCCCCCGCCCCCACTCCTTTCACTCGCATCATGTGCGAATGCTTTTTCCCTATGGGGTTTTTAAACGCCTTGCGTCGTCGACAGGTTTTCTAGCCGTGTTTTCTTCTCTTCTATTTACATGTACTTACTGCCCCTGTAATACGGCCCTCGAAAAAAGAAATCCCCTTTATTTTCTGCTCTAGGCCATTCCTCCTGCGTGAGGAATTTGATATGTGCACGTCTGCCATACTGGCCAAGGTAGGTCCTACTCTAAAATAATCTAAGACATGTTACATAATTGCTGTGTTGAAGTTAGGCATATGCCGAAACAAGCATTTGCTTTGTCCCTATCAGCTTATGGCAAAAGCTCAAAGGAAATGCGCCATATTCCCTATAACCTTTAATTGTGAAGATTTTACTGATGATCTAGGAGCAATATCCACCAGCAGCTCAGAGGATGTTGATGATGAGGCATTCACCAAGTTGGGCGATGACAGTGGCTCTGGACTGGTGCCAGAAGGTAACAGACCCAAATTTCCCTCTAAAGTGAGTGCCCAAATTATATCTATGCCATACCTGACTGATTCAAGCATTGTCACTTAGCGCTCCCGTTTAGAACAGGCTCGAGTGAATGAGATTGAAGTTGACATCGCTAACCTTGGACATGAGCTTGTGGCACTCAAAAATGCCAATTCCCAAGGCTCCAGCTCTTCAGGTTATCCAAACTCTCATAAGGTGACCCAAGAAGATACTGGTTCCAAGCTCGATGGAAAGAATATCGAACATATTCGCCAGCTCGGTGGCAAATCTGCAATTATGGACATGCTGTGGATCAGCAACGCACAGGCTAGGCTGTGTTTCGTACACCGCTGAATGGGGCTTACACTCCAATGGACTGTTTCAAGCCAGGCATTGAGTGGAAGCGACAAGGGGAACAGGCCGATCTTCGACAAGGGCTGCCAGCTGAGTTACACAGCCAGTTCCAAAGTGATTTTATTCCTCCAGCTGTAAGTTATTACTTAGTCCATTTCACTGTGCTGATATATTTGTAGTTCACTTATGGTATGAGCAATGAACGCTCGAATAGCTCATCCAGAATCAGAAAACATCTTGGATCCAGAATCTTTGGATTCCCACCCAATCTCTTTGTCAAAGCTGACTGGCGACTTGCAAACTGTCATGTATTGGCTGGGTGGATGGAAAATTCTGACGGTACCTCGTTCTATACGCCGTTCACCCCTATTCTTTATCAGGATGGCCAATGTGATGTAAACCATGTTTTCCTCAATAAGGCCCTATTTGATGTATGTCTCTATTACATATTCTATCATTGGGGTTTTCTTATATATTTACACACAGGTTTTCAACGTTATAATTCGCGGTCCAAGCGCCCTTGACCATGAGCCTGGTGTTAGGAGTGGGAGTATGACAATGGATGTGATATGGGAGCTTACAGAGGTTACTCCTGGTGCCATAGCTGCTGCCGCTACATTTGTAAGCTATAACGCACTTCTACGATTATTGTTTTCTTTACTGATAGCCCTGTGATTAATCAGGCACGATTTGCATTGAGTCACGATGGTGCGTTTCAATGCCAAGGTGCTGCAACAAAAATCAACTATGAAGGAGACTTCAACATTTACCTCCGCTACCTCGTCTCTGGTTGTGAAGAGAATAAGCGGTCAGTCAAGCGGATTCTTAGAATTTGGAACGATTATTTCTTTCCTGCTACATCAACTTTCGACACCATGGTAGCAGCACCTGTACAGGCAGTCAACGATGCCTTCGCGATGCTTGAGGAAGATGAGGAGGTTGGACCCATTGATCAGCATGATGCCAACTCATGATAACGCTGCAATTCCTGCTGAACCACCAACAACCTCTATACCCTCCGACACATATCCTACCAGAAAATGGCGAGCACCTATACGAGTAGGAGACACAGTTGAAGTAATCAAGCCATCCAAAGGGATGGGAAACCCCCAAGAGCGAATAGGAAGGGGAAGCGGGGTGGGAAGAAGTAGGTTAGATGTAGTCCAAGTCATGTAATAGATGGCCAGCATGTGTTCAATGAGGATAACCTTTACTTTTTCATTCATTGCTCGGTGAAGAAGTTCACGGCTTAATTCTGAGTTTTTTTTTAAGATAGGATTTAAGGCATTGATATATTTCTGTAGTAGTCACAACTAAAACTACTATTGACAAGACATTTCTGAGCTAATACACTTGACTTGTGCAAACCGGTACCCTACTCGAGAAAACCGTCTGCAGGAATAAACCTTTTGAAAGCCTTGTAACATTGGACTATGATAACTCTGTTATCAAGTGGCATCATCCCCTCCTCGGTGCGCCTGTTCATCCTCGGGACATCTGGGATGTACTCCTTCACAACTGTCTTGACAGTGGGGGCTCTCCCAAGGATAACCGCCTCAGATAGCTCCTCTGTAACCGGTATCAAATAGAATATAGGTGCAGTGCCATGCATGACGATCCCGGGGAATACCTGTCCCGAATAAGCTTGGTAAGTTAAAAAATGTTAGAAAACTAATGAGCTTACCATTTCCTTCAGGGGATCAAGTTTGGCTCCTCTCCTCATCCTGTTTTTGTGTTGGAAAGCGCCAATGGCTTCTGCAATCAGCTGAGGAGTTGCGCCCGTACTACTTTGCATTGCCACGGTTTTATCCTCCTGTATGAGCATGAGGATGTTGCTAGAAATGTCGGACAAATAGACATCGGGCTTCACATAGGTTTGCTCCCCGCACATAGTGAGGGGGAGCTCTTTGTGGAGGCCTATAAACCATGTCTCGGGTGTGTAATGAAGATAAGACAGAAAGGTGCTGGCAAAGAGATCCACAATGGCCTCCTCAGGAGAAGAGGTGGCAATATATACGAGATTGGCGAGGTCCCTAGTGCGATGGTCGATGATATCTTTTCTGTCCGTCTTCGTCAGAATTCAGATTCGACGGGGATCTGAGGAAGGCTTGGAATTTGATAGAATGTGGGGACGTCGCAGGGTAGGATTTTAATGGAATAGTTCAGTAATTCAGCATCTGTCCAGTGACACCCTGATTTTGCTGTGCATATTATGCGATCGCTGATCATGGTAGTGTGGAAAGAAATCAGAATGTTATGGAACCTTCGTTACCGAGTAAATATTTATAGTGACTCCTGCCTCAGAATTATATTTCCTCTAAGCTGTACCTAAGCATCTTGTCTGTGTAGCTCAATGGTTAGTGCTTGTGTGTGCATATAACTTTTCTCACCCATCACTGCGCTTGTATAAGGGCAACCTGGGCAGACGCTCTACACTCAAGCGGCGAACTGGCGAAGGGGGATCCAAAGTGAGATAGAGAACTATATACAGGACATAGACATACCTGGCGAAGGGGGATCCAAAGAGAAAACTCTAAGGAACCCCTTCGCCACCTAACTACGACTATAAGCAAATGCGGGCATGCTAGCCTGATCACCAAATGCCCGAGTTACATAAGGAATCATGCCAGCGATAACAGGTCTGGACAGATAAGGAAGGAATGATGTCGGAAGGGGCCGGAACAGGAATGGAAATAAATGGAACACAAGACAGAAGGATGCTAAAGGCTAGGAGAAGCTCAGGTGCCACCAACAACACGCTGCGATGATGCAGTGTGCGACCACGCACAGTGCGATCATGCGCAGTGCGATCGTGCACAGTGCGATTGTGCACAGTGCGATTGTGCACAGTGCGATTGTGCACAGTGCGATTGTGCACAGTGCGATCGTGCACAGTGTGATCATACACAGTGCGATCATACACAGTGTGTGATTGGTGTTCCCCTGACATCACCCCCCCTCTAGAATGCGGCAACCCAACACATGAAGTCCCACTGGTGGAACAGGGATGCGATTCTGAAACGTGACAGCCTCCAAGGAGCGAATGTGACAAGGGGCACCTGGATGCGAACGGTAGAAGTCGGCAATGAGGTCAGGAGCTTGGACATCACCCTCATTTTCCCAAGAATTCTCTTCATAGCCATACCCCTTCCACTTGATGAGGAACTGGAGGCGATTTGCTCGCATGCGACTGTCTAACACCTGTTCAACTTCAAAGTGCTCCTCGCCCTCTCTAAGGATGGGTGGAGGTGGTGGGGATGGTCGCCGACCCAAGATTGGATCGGATGGAGCAGGAGTGAGCTTAATGACAGGGAAGACAGGGTGGAGGCGACTTAGAGACCTTGGGAGGCGGAGACGGTAGGCTTGTGACCCAACTTGGCGTTCAACAACGTAGGGGCCAAGTCACCGATGAGCTAGCTTTTTCAAAGGACGGGTGGTGTGTATATCGCTTGCATCGAGGTAAACCCTGTCACCTGGAGAAAATGTAGGTGCTGGTTCACGTCGGCGATTATAGTATGTCGCCATGTCCTCCTTCGACTTTGCCAGTGCCGACTTCGCTTCTGACAGTGACTCCTCCATGTGTTCCTTGAATTCGTTGACAGACTCAAGGTTCGATGGGGGTTGATGTGGTTCGAAGCCCATTCGTGGGTGCCGCCCAGTGTCCAGCATGAAGGGCGATTGACGAGTGGAAGCATGCACATGGTTGTTGTACTGGAACTCAGCCATGGGCAAGAGGTCATCCCAGTTGTCTTGTCGCTCATTGACAAAGAGTCGAAGGTACTGCTCTAGCTCTTGATTGAGTCGCTCTGTCTGCCCGTCAGTCTGCGGGTGGTATGCTGTGGAGGCTGCGATGTGAATTCCCAGCAGGCGATAAAGCTCGCGAGTGAATTCGCACACGAACTGGACCCCACGATCTGACACCACTGTTCGTGGGAGGCCATGCAGCTTCCAGACATGGTGTAGGAAAAGTCGCGCTGCTCCGGCTGCAGTGATCGTGGTGTTGGTGGGGATGAAGTGTGCCCGCTTGGAGACCGAGTCCACTACATTCATCACAGCATCGTAGCCATGTGCATCAGGCAGTTCCACAATGAAGTCAACACTGATCATGTCCCAGCGAGCTTCAGGGACAGGGAGTGGATGGAGTTCACCGAGGGGTGGCTGCCTTCGTGCCTTTGTTCGCAGGCATAAATCGCACATCTTGGAGTACTCGCCAATATACCGTGACATGTGGGGCCACCAGTAATTTCGTGAGACAAGTTCAAGGGTCTTCCATCGCCCAGGATGACCAGCGACCCGTGAATCATGGTGCTGGGCGACAATTCGTCGCCTGAGGTCCTGAACATCTGGAACGTAAACTTTACCTCGGAATGTGAGCAGCCCATCCATCTCAGCCCACTCTGCAGACACCAGCGATTTCCCACCAGACTCTCGCAGCTTCTTTACCGCCCCTGCGACCTCGTCCTCCAGGGACCCATCCCCAAATGCCTTCTTCACGTCGCGAACAATCCCACGTTCTTCCCCCGCCAGGGTGAGCCCCTCCAGGGCGCAAACAATGAACAGCTCTGGGAATAGAAGCGTCAAATTGCTGTTGTCACCTGATCCTGACCCATGGTCTGAGCGCTGCGACAGTGCATCTGACCTGCTCATTGTGACACCAGGCTGATGGTGAAGCTCGAAATCAAAACGCGACAAGTAGAGGGACCATCTAGCCTGCCTGCGATTAAGCTTCTTTGCAGTACGAAAATACTCCAGGTTCTTGTGGTCTGTCCAGATCTCAATGCGATGCTTAGTGACTTCAAGGAAATGTTAGGGCGCGAATAATCGCCAGCATCTCCTTGTCATGAATCTCATAATTTCGCTCCACAGGAGTGAGACTATTGGAGTAAAACGCAATGGGATGCCATTTGTCGTCATCTGGAGATAGCTGGGACAGGACTGCACCAGTGGCGACATCTGAACTGTCAGCCTCCACCCGGTATGGTTGATTGTCATCTGCAAAGTGCAGGATTGGCATTGATGTGAATTGCACTTTAGCCCATCAAATGCCTGCTGTTCGCAATCACCCCACAACCATTGTACGTCCTTCTTGGTGAGCTCGAACAGGGGTCGCGCATGATGTGAGAAGCCCTCGACGAACCGGCGATAAAGTTGGCAAATCCCAGGAAGGCCTCCGCCTCCTTGTGATTTGCCGGGGTTGGCCAGTCCATGACACCTGCAACCTTGATGGGGTCCATCTCCACCTTGCCATGTGGCACAATGAGCCCAAGGTAATCAATCTTCGTTTGCTCAAATTTGCATTTCTCAGGGCGAAGATAGAGCTTGTGCTGCTGTAGGCACTCAAGGACTATTCGCAGAAGTCGGCAATGCCCCTCAAGGGTGTCGGTGAAGATCAGGATGTCGTCCAGGTACACACACACATGCCCTTCCATGATGAGGTCTTTGAAGATGTCATTCATCATGGTCGGGAATGTTGCAGGGCTGTTTGTGAGTCCAAAGAACATGACAAGGAGAGGCCGCAATTAGTGCGGAATGCAGCCTTCCACTCATTGCCATCCTTTATTCGCACATTATTAAAGCCCCATAGCACATCTAGCTTGGTGAAGTATTTCTCTCCACGAAGCTGCGCAATGAGCTCAGAAATGATGGGAAGGGGGTAGCGGTTCTTCACTGTCATGGCATTGAGCACGCGATAATCCTGGACCAGGCGCAGCGATCCATCCTTCTTCTTGATGAAGAACACTGGGCTGGCCATAGGTGATTTCGAGGGGCGAATGCGGCCAGTGCGCAGGTTCTCCTGCAGGAATTCATCCAGCTGCGACTGTTCACTGGGGGCAAGTGGGTAAACCTTGCATGCAGATGGCTTGGCTCCTGGCTCAAGCTCAGTTACGTGGTCCCATGTCCTGCATTCAGGAAGTGAATCAAAGGACTCTTTAGCAAACACATCCTCGAAGTCACGGAGGTAAGGAGGGATGAGTTCCTTTCCCGCTGGGGGTACACTGCGAAGGGCCTTCTCAGCTAGCTGCTGTGAAGTGGTTGTGGCGGCTGCGATAATGGGTACAGGTACATTGGGCGTGGACACAGTCGCAAACAGGCAGTCGCCTGGCTCCAGAAGGGGCTCAACATCACCTGGCTCATCTCCTTCTGTGTCGCCCTCTTCCTCTTCCACCATCTGAGGCAGGGGGCCCCATGCGGCACGCACATATCCTCACCTCCTCTCTCCGCTCTTCCCGCAATGTCGCTCTGCAGGTGTGGCACTGCACAGGGCATCTATTCAGTGTCACCTCCTGCATTCGCCATTTACCCTCCTGGTTGTGCTCCTGGAGCCATGGATAGCCAAGGATCATCTTGTGCTTCCCAAGGTTTGTAACGGCAAAGACAGCACGTTCAGAGTGGTCGTGGAATCGCAGGATGATATCAACAACATTGCGAATTGCTCCACCCTCATTGGGAGTGCCATCAACATTGTACACAGGGGCAGGGCGTGTGAGTGATCGCATGGTTAACTTCTCAGTGGTGACAAATTCGCTGTCGATGAACAACCCAGTCGCACCACTGTCAAGGAGTGCAGTCACCCCTTTGACTTCAGCAGTGTCTGTTGTCTGGATCTCTACCTTGAGGTTCAGCGAATTTGGAGAGGGGACGGATGCGACCACGAAGTGCTTGGGAAGGGCTCGCTCCCAACGTTTCAATCGTGGTGAAGGACCTTTTGGAATGTTGGCGGTTCATGTGTCTTTATCGCTTGCTGTGTGCGACCCAGTCTTTGACACAGGAATTGTATCTTCAGTATCTGGGGATATTGACAGAGCAGCACAGCGATTGGACAGGGGCAGCGAGGGCACATCTCTCACTCGCTGCGGGACACAAAATCCTCCGCATCATCCTTCTCTACCTCTTCCTCAGCGACATCTCGCACATCTGCAGCGACCATCCAGTGCTCCAGCAGCTCCTCATGTTCATCAGCTGTCATGTAGCGGATGTCGTAGGCCTGTGGGCATTCTCGCGCAAAGTGTCTGACCTTTCCGCAGCGCCGACAGGTGAGTGGCTGTGGGAATCGCTTCTTCGCAGCATCCACGTCCATCGGAGCAGGCCCAGAGGCATTTGGAAGGGGCGTGGGCACTGGGATTATCGCTGGCCTCGAAGAGAGCTGACTGGTGAACCTGGTATGTGAGTCACCTGCCTTGCGAAAAACTGGCGGTGGGGAAGGGCCACTGTTTGTCACCCTAGGTCCCTGGAACGCTTCGTTGGCTGCACGCGTGAGTGCAACTGTTCTCGCCGCCCCATACCATGCAGAAGGGTCATCGTCCTTTGGCCTGCCATCCAACATCAATGCGATGCGACTTTGGATTGCAGGTTCGAGACCTCGGTGGAACTTCATCACAATTGATCACCCATCTGTGTATTCGGCTTTCTCAACCAGCTCTTCGAACCCATCGATGTATTCATCAACTGAACGCTTGCCCTGGTGGTACTGGCACAATTCCAGTTGGTTCATTGCATTGGTGGCCTCGTGTAGGGGGTAGAACTGCTGGCGAAATGCTTCAACAAAAGCCTTCCAGGTCGCATAGAGCGGCATGCCACGCTTTGCTTCGTGAGTGAATGCGTGAGTGGCAAAAGTCGAGCCCTGCCTGTTTTCATGAAGGACATCGCCCAAAGGATTTGCGACTGCTCGTCTGGGAAGTCACTCGCACACACGCCCAGGTAGAGGCTGCATGACTGGATGAAGTTGCGACCATTCGCACGATCCCCATCGTATTCAGAGGGCTTTGCTGGCTCAGCTGTTCGCTTTGAGGAGGCGCGAACACGACCAGGGAGTCCAGCCATCAGCCCAGTGGTCGTAGCCTGCAGGGTGTTCAACCTTGTCTCCAGATCTTGTTTTTCCTGCGTCTCCCTCATCAACTCTTTCTCTATTGCCACCAAGCGGTCCAAAACTTCAGCAGCAGATGGCAAGTCGTCCATGGTAAGTGTTAGAGGGTGTCAGGGTATGAGAAAGGATTGCTAAAATCACTGCTTTCGAAGGGTGTTCGATTCGAAGTCAGGCGATTTTGCAACCAGTGCTCTAGAGAGAGTTTTCTACTATAAGGGCAACCTGGGCAGATGCTCTACACTCAAGCGGCGAACTGGCGAAGGGGGATCCAAAGTGAGATAGAGAACTATATACAGGACATAGACATACCTGGCGAAGGGGGATCCAAAGAGAAAACTCTAAGGAACCCCTTCGCCACCTAACTATGACTATAAGCAAACACGGGCATGCTAGCCCGATCACCGAATGCCCGAGTTACATAAGCAATCATGCCAGCGATAACAGGGCTGGACAGATAAGGAAGGAATGATGTCGGAAGGGGCCGGAACAGGAAGGGAAATAAATGGAACACAAGACAGAAGGATGCTAAAGGCTAGGAGAAGCTCAGGGGCCACCAACAACACGCTGCGATGATGCAGTGTGCGACCACGCACAGTGGGATCATGCACAGTGCGGCCACGCACAGTGGGATCAAGCACAGTGGGATCATGCACAGTGGGATCGTGCACAGTGGGATCATGCACAGTGCCATACACAGTGGGATCATGCACAGTGCCATACACAGTGGGATCATGCACAGTGCGATCATGCACAGTGCGATCATACACAGTGTGATCATGCACAGTGCGATCATACACAGTGCGATCATGCACAGTGCGATCATACACAGTGCGATCATGCACCCGACAACACACTGCGATGATGCAGTGTGCGACCACGCACAGTGCGATCGTACACAGTGTGATCATGCACAGTGCGATCATACACAGTGCGATCATACACAGTGTGTGATTGGTGTTCCCCTGACAGCTCGTTCGATTGGCATTGGGCACACTTGTATATACCTCTACATACATAACAAATAATACTGTACATGACTGCATCACACTTTATATACCTACATAATAAATAGCAATACATGCCTGACTGTAACATTTTACAAATTTACTGAACTTAACAAAATGCCATAACATGTAAACTTATTATGCCATTGGCACCTTAACACTTATGTAAGTTGAAGCTGCATGAATTGCAGGGTAAGGTTGAACAACAATGTAAATTGATTTAATGCATAGCAATTAATCTCTCAACATTACTTATAATGTTACCTGAATCCTCTTTCACACCAGAAGGACCATATGTTGATAGCTGTCTACCTGGTTGTTAGGTAGTTGTTAGGCCCTAGTCAGTAAAGATTAGGACATATCTAGTTAATCAGTACATGTCACTGCATGCTGACTCTATCAGTAAGTATCTACTTGATCATTACTTGTCAGTATAGTGCAAAACTGATCAGCTACCTCTTCATTATCAGGTCTGATAAGGCGGTACCACAGCCTGATGGCTTGATGAGCCTTGTCGGGCCTGATATGGACTTTTGAGTTTTTCTGACAGATGTATATCTGTGTAAACGCTTAAAGTGCATATTCCGCGTCATACGCCTCAGTCATTGCACTCATCATTCTTCCTTACGCAACAGAAACGTGTCAGTTCTCTTTCCAGTTAACTATGTACTCGAACTGAGGATACATACAGTGGCAGCTCTGGTAGACGTAGGGTTACATCATTAGACAAAGAATTGGCGCGGGCTAGAGTGGCAAGTCCATTGTGTACTAAATTTAACGTACATATTTGTGGACAATCAATAGTCGTTTTTGACCGTCAGAGCTAACTCGTCTATTGTCCTCGGAGGAATCGGGATGTCACTAGGGCTGGGCGCCAAATTCGCCTAGAACAAAAAAGACCGCCGCTGCACATCAAAATGGCTCAATTATTGTATTGGATATGACAGAAAAGCTACGGCGAAGGACAAAGTACATGTCCGAGGGTATGTAAGCAGAGGAGAAAAAGAACTAGCGATACATGGGCGATGGAATCCGGGGCCGATGCCAAACAAACAAATAAAAAAGAAGCACAACACGAGTCAGGTGGGAATACAGGGTATGCGGCGCCTTTATCTTCGTTACCGCCCCTACTGTGCCGCCAGTCCCACGTGTGTGTCCGTCGAGATCAGATACGGCCTTGCTACTTGTACCTCGTCCCCTCACAGCGTTTTCCTGACCAAAAACAGTTCTAGTAAGCTTGGAAACCGTGAACGGGACTCTAGCGTCCTCGTTAGCGCGCCTACTGGCTCGCGCTTGCGATGATGGTACATTGCGATGTGGCCAGGCTCTCCAGGAGGCTGGAACACGCATTCAGTGCGGTAATGTCCCCGATAACATGTCGGGCCCCATCGAGACTTCGATCTCCCGAGTGCCATCAAATGCATCAAAGTCGAGACCAGGAAGGCTGAAAATAAAGGGGTCGTCCGTGGGGGACAGCGCCGGGTGTAGAGGGTCAACATTGAAAGCCTTGTCATCTTTCCCCGGGTCGTTGGGGGACCAACCGAGTGGATAGTTCCCGGCGTTCGGGACTGGCAAGTATTGCTATGCACGTCGTCAATAAAACGATTTTGAGGTGCAAAAATACGAAATAAACCAACCTGTTGACCTGCAAAGTCTGGCATGTCAGGAAGCCCATGCCAAATAGCGTTGACCTCTTGGTCGTCCAGTTGGTTATAGGGCCAGTCGGACGCCGAGTGTGGCAGTAACAGCTCACTGTCCAGAGGAACAACCAGCGATGAGATTGCAGCAGTGGCAGGGAAAGGTGGGCATGGGAAGGGGCTGGCAGAGGGTAGGGGAGAAGGGTGATCGCCGGGTGGGGTTGGATAGTCAGTGGCAGGGGTGAACCGTGGCGTGACGGCAGGAAGCTGCTGTGCGTGGAATTGGTCCACTGGAGGCCTAGACGCCTCAGACGGAAGAAGAGGAGATGGTCCGGCGGGGCCAAAACGCGCTTCGGTGGTGTACAGCGGCGGGGGGTCCTGGGTGGCACTGGCCCGGGCACGCGTTCGAGCCCTTGGTTTACGCGTAGCGCGCTCTCGCTCCTTCTCAGCTTGCTTCTCGACGCGCAGACGATCTTTGTCG
Source organism: Gautieria morchelliformis (assembly GCA_015179125.1). NCBI lineage: Eukaryota > Fungi > Basidiomycota > Agaricomycetes > Gomphales > Gomphaceae > Gautieria > Gautieria morchelliformis. The sequence goes on from WHVA01000046.1 coordinate 153,719, forward strand.
GCCTTCTTCATGGGGCGAAAACGATAGTCGGGATAGGCCATCTGGTGCTCGGCCTTTTCGATGTCGCTGAGCCGTTCAAACTCAGTGCGAACTTCTGCCGTTTCGTCCCTCCACATTTTACCGACTATCTGTGATATGTCGGATTGACGCATCCCACGGAGCTGGGTCAACTCCTCAACCTTGGCACAACGGTAAATGATCCATGCATTACGTGGACGGGGTGGATTGGCCCTAGACCCCGTAGGAGAAAAGTGATGGCTAGAGGTAGCTGTGCGCGCTGGAGGCATGGAGGGCAGTGTGGTGTGGGAGAACGCGGATGAGGACCGGGCGTCGTGGTAGTGGTAGAAAGAAGGAGACAATGCTTTGCACCAGTAAGGTTCAACAATAATAGCCGTCATAGTTCGAGAAGGTTGACTGTGTAGGTCCATGTTTTTCAGTTGGCCCCCGGAAAATGAGGTCAGCGCGGATCCTAAGCGAGGCGGGCACATACCGTGCATGGACTGAACAAGGCAAGTTATAAGCAACGGCCGTCGACTACGCTTTGTTGCTGTGGATGCTGTGGAAAGGATGAGACGCCTGGAGGCGCGACAACGCCGAGCTGAGTGCTCAACTGAGCGAGACAATGGATGGCTGAGGCGGTGGAAAAGCTGGACGCTAATCGCGTCCATATAGGTGCAGTGTCTGAGATCCAGCGACGATCCACATTTATAGCACCTTCTTGTCTCCTCTTTTGCGTCTCACGCAGTGCTGTGGACATTGCTTTCAAGGTCCCGCACAAAGTATGGTGACCGCAACTGGTCTAGAGAGCTAAAGCCTTATATGATATAGTGGCCATCAACGCCCATATCGGTCATACCCTTGTCTCCACGAGGCCATTGCCTTGACCACGCATGCTGGCAGCAGCGGAGATCAAACAGTCGCTTACGCTTGGTTTCCGGCCCTCGTGCACGATGTCTCCCAGGCCCAGTATTGCGGGTGCTCAGTACCACTGTGCACCTATCTATCTATTATCTGACCCTCGTTCTCCGAGGTCTGGCTGTCATCGGGAAGAAAATTGAAGATCCTACCTCAGGCCGCTCTGTCGTTGAAGTTCTCTAGCCAGTCCTGTTGCTACCGTGCTCGCTTCCCGAGGTATTCACCGCGATTCAATCTCACCAGGGTATCTATTTGCGTGCTGTCCCATTCGACTCTCTTAGCCAAGATCCGGATCTCCCTGCTACTAGATGACAGCCGTCCCCGCCGCTTGCTCGTATTATCTGCTAGTACCTCACGCCAACTTATCCCCAAACAACCTCCACCTTCTCTTTTTGTTGATGTCCGTGCTCTTTATGTGGGCAACGAGAAGTGAAACTTAGTGAAGAAACATTCAGGGAGAAGAGGGAAAAGGGGAAAGTATCGACGGTATGTCTTGTCTATTTCGATGTAAAATTCCCTCTCGTACTCATTCTAGAGAACAATCGGCTCGATCCTGCTCTCGTTCTTCCCATCGAAGTCATACCCAGCCCCTCATCTTCAAATGACCCACCCAATCCCGCTCTCGTTCTTCCCATCGAAGTCATACCCAGCCCCTCATCATTGAACAGCCCACTCGACCCACTCTCATCCCATCGAACTCATACCCAGCCCCTCATGTTCAAACGACCCACCCGATCCCGCTCTCGTTCTTCCCATCGAAGTCATACCCAGCCCCTCATCATTGAACAGCCCACTCGACCCGCTCTCGTCCCATCGAACTCATACCCAGCCCCTCATCTTCGAACAACCCACCCGATCCCGCTCTCGTTCTTCCCATCGAACTCATACCCCATCATCCTTGAATGATGTGCCCGCGCTAGGATGTACATGAAGACAATTCACGGTGCTTGGTACGTTGTATGTTCCAGTTCTCAAGAATCGAATACTTGACATCGCTTGCAGGAGGGAACAAAATTCTGCAGGCTCTCCAAACTTCAGTGGGTATCACCAGAATCCATCTATCAAAATGGCTGTCCCGACTCCTATGCATATCATGTACGTTCGTGAAACTGTGCCAGGGATCAAGATACTTATTGCAATATACAGGGTTCACATGCAACTATCGCATGCATCACAGGTTGAATGACCCACCCCATCTCGCTCTTGTTCTTCCTATCGTCGTTCTCCCTCGTGGCCATTTGGAAGCAATCTCGCTACCGGTAAGTGATGGCTTTCACCTTGAGGATATACTAAATTGGAGGCCCGGGTAATATTTTAACTGTCGCAGATGACCTCCTTAAGAATAATGTAACTCCAAATGTATACAGCAAATGAGCTCAACATATACAGCTGTGAAATACGGTACGGTAACAGCGACGATGACAGCGACCTTCCTTTTCACGGGCAGTGTTGTCCTCATGAAATGAATCACTAATGAACGGAAGGTTATATTACTAATATTAGTTCAATAATTGGTACAGATATGGTGCTCTAGCCAAACCACCATACTGAGAGATTATCATGACCAAAGGTTTAGAACATCGATAAATAATGTATTAATAATCTGGTATCTCCCATTAGCTATATTCGGCTTCTGGCTAAAAGCCAGCTTTTAACCAAGCCAAGCTGCGGTTCCTCGGCTTGGCTTAGAGCTATAATGATAATAGCCAGCTTTGGGAAGCGTGGCTCGGCGCTAAGCCAAAGCCGCGCCACGGCAACACTACTTGTAGGTTGTCACGTGTTCCTTATGTAAGTTCAACCGACATCCACGTGACTTCGAGCTTAGAGTTTCCTCTCCTTGAGGAAACATGGGATATGATTGACAGGTCTGTACTGTGCAATGAAGCAAGCCCAGTTACAACCCAGCTTCAAACTCTGATCTTTCCGCCAATGAAGATCCTCAATCGACATCGAACTCTTTTGAAAGGTCTGGCTGCCCTGCGAGGCATATCTGCATTCTCGCGGCTACACGCTCGCATATCCTGCTTCGGAAGCGTACCGTTCCATATACCAGAAATGCCCTGCCATACCCAGGAAAGCGCCTCAGGACCCCTTTCATCCGCAGTGCGATGAAGTGTTCTGCCTCATCCACGACAGATTCAAAACAATCCGAGAACCGGAAAACATTCACGGCACGCTGTTTCCGGTATGGGAATGCTTGTTCATTAACTCACACCGCACTCTGATCGAAAGAATCACCGCCCCAGACCCCCTACACGCACCCCGCGCTCGACTCATGTGGCCGCAGGGTCATTCTCAAGGCTTTTCCCACCTCAAGCATGGAGCTCAAGGTTATTCAACTCCTCTCATCTGCACCGCTGCGCGCGGACCCCTGGAATCACACCATCCCGCTCTTCGAGGTCCTTGACGTGAGGGAGTGGTCAATCATTGTCACTCCCGAGTGGGGGTTTGGTCACTGGGAACCATGTGCATCCATCGAGGAATACCTTGAATATGCGCGACAGCTATTACAGGTGCATAAGCTTCATAACCTGTTTCGTGGGCTACGCAGATTCACCGCCACTATGGCATAGGGCCTAGCATTCATGCACCAGAAGGGGATCATCCATGGTGTGAGTCCCATGAGTCTGCTTATACTTATAATAACACCCTTTATGTTGTCAGTAATAGTCGAGTACATGCCCCTAAGTCATTCACCGGACACCCTGGCGGAGATGAGGAAGATCGAGCGAGAGTTGAACCTCCCTGACGGTTCGCTGCTCTCAACTTGTCAGATAAAGCCAATACACAGGAGATCACTGGGCCAAAAATCCGCCCACATCATCACCAAATTCACTACCACCAAGGCTGCAAATCAGAGCATAAGAGATGGAATAATTGTAGCTGGAAAGTGTACGTGGGCTAGGAGAATGAAAAGGGAACCACATCAATGCCTGAAGTGCCAGAGGTATAACAGCAGAGTGCACCAGCCAGGATAGACGTGTAACGTGCAGAGACAAACACATAACCGCCAACTGCAAAGAGAATGACCCAAGCAAATTCCACTATGCAAACTGCAACACCCATGGGCACACTTCATGGGATAGAACATGCCCCATGTTCAGAGAGGCATGCGCAGCAGCAGAAAGGAGCAATCCAGAGCATACCTATAAATATTCCCGGATGAGAGTCCGTTGACATGGGAGCAGCAGGGTGATATGGTGGATGTGGTGGACGCAGGGGACCTATTAAAGAAAGTTATTGCCCAAGAAGACAGAAGGTGGTGAGCAGCGCAGGAGGCGTGCCACAATGGGGGACGGATATATAATGGGGGCCAACAAGAATGGCAAGAGAGGCAAGACAACCCACAACTCCAAAGGATGGAGGGTAGGGAAGGTGCATGGGGAGAGAGGAGAGGTGCCAACCCACAAGTCGGGAGCAGGGACCAAGGCTGGCAGAGGCTAGAGCAGGGAGAGGCTAGACAGAGCTGCCTAGATGATTATGGGATCAGCAGCAACAGTGATCAAGCACGGGCAAGACGGTGAAGCGACAGTGAAAATGACCTATACCAAGGATGAACAATGAAATCCCATAGATCAAAACATGGAGAATCAGACAACAGAATGTAAACAAATCGCTGACAGCAACAGCAGAGATACTAGCTAAGTGATCACATGACCAATATGACATTCTTGTGATACAGGAGCCATATATTGATTTGTGGGGGAACACCAGAGCCATGCCCAGATGGTACACAGTGTACCGAAGACTCATTACCTTCACAAAGGAGAGAGAATGAGATCAATGTTGTTGATAAGCAAAAAAGTGGTCACAAGTGCATGGTGCAGTGAACATAGGCTCGCCAGACGTCATGGTGGTGTGAGTGAAAATGAATAACGGTGACATGCTAATAATCAATATCTATTCAGACTGTACAATATCTGACCGTATCAGAGCCATCCAACATCCTACAACAAAAAGCGGCAGAAAGGGGAATGAGGGAGCGATAAATAGAAGGGATAGGGATGGTCTGGATGGGTGACTTCAATAGACATCATCCAATGTGGGATGAGCTACGAAATTCACACTTGTTCACTAGGGCCAACCTGGACGAAGCACAAGTGCTGTTGGATGCCATAGCAGAGCAGGGGATGCACATGGCACTCCCAAAGGAAGTGCCAATGCTCAGAGCCATGGCCACAGGAAATCACACGCACACAGATAATGTTTTCCTATCACCTTCACTAGTAGAGAACCTGATTAGTTGCAGAGCAGCGCCAGAGGACCAACCTCCAAAAAACAATCACTTCCCCATAGACACCGTACTAGACATGACAGTTAAAGCTAGAACCCAAGTCCCAAAGCCAAATTACAGACAAGTCGATTGGAAAAATTACAACATACAGCTCAGGACGAGGCTTGAGGAGAGAATCAGTAAGCCAACGCTGTCCACCCCACAACAGTTCCACCACCATCTACACATGCTCGTAATGGCCATAGAGGATACTGTCAAGATTGGTTTTTAGGTGTTAATATCATGTATTAGTGAACACAGAGAATGCCCGAATAACCTGTGCGAATAAGTATGCCGTTCAGCGAATAGGTGAACCAATAAATGTTCACAAGATAAGAGGGTTGCCCGAACGGAGCTCGCCCTATCTACAGGCATAGCGAAATAGCCCGTGGCACTTGACGATGTAACGTACAAGGTGTCACGGAAGGGCTGTCTGAGTAGTGACAATCCCTTCGCCGGCGAAGGTGTGTCATGACCTGTCTATTTCTCTTACCCCGCTGCCTCTACGTGCCCCCTCGTCACTCCCTAGCATCTTCACCAGAGTTCGCCTCACCCTCCGACCACTCCTCCTCTACATCCACTCTATTTGCTGTTCGCCCCATTCTCCGAACCACTATTCGCTGCTCGCACATTTCGCCAGCAGGCATGCCATCTAATACGATTGATACCATTTACCCGGCATGATGGTTCATCACTAACCCCATCATCTTCTTAATCCAACCCCTTTGGGTGTTCATATGGCCAAAGTGTGTTTGTGGGACATCCCTGCCATAGGTCGTGTGGGATCAACCCAGTGGACGAAGAGTCCATGCAGGGTGGCATGTATGCGGGTCCCAAGACATTTCGTACATAAGTACCTTCGCCACCTTTACTCTCCATCGTTTCATGTTCGCACTCTTCCCTCACTCTATTGTATGTTTATTCCATCTACTTAGTATCATGACTGCGCACCCCTATCCAACCCTGACTCACGACCGCCTCTGTCCTATTCGCTGATACCTTACCAGCATTCAATATAAGTAGTTTACATTCACATGTATATTCTCCAGTTCAATTATCATACGTCGTCCATCTTGTGCAAACTTGACCTTGCTGTGATCATCGTCTCGAGCCTTCTCTTGGAGATTTCTATCTTCGACCAGCAGAGGACTTAGGCATCACTGGTGAGTTCTCATACTTCATCTTCATTACCTTAGCCTTCAAACTATTTTCTGTGCTGTCGGCGAAGGACTCTGAAGGAGCACCTTCGCTGGCAAAGGGATTGTTGCTACTTAGACAGCCCTTCCGTGACACCTTGCATGTTACATCATCAAGTGCCATGGGCCATTTCGCTATGACTGTAGATAGGGCGAGCTCCGTTTGGGCAACCCTCTTATCTTGTGAACATTTATTGGTTCACCTATTCGCCGAATGGCATACTTATTCGCACAAGTTATTCGGGCATTCGCTGTGTTCACTAATACACGATATTAACGCCTAAAAACCAATCTTGACAAGGTGCTCCTTCGGAGCCCTTCGCCGACAGCACAGAAAATAGTTCGAAGGCTAAGGTAACGAAGGTGGAGTATGAGAACTCACCAGTGATGTCTAAGTCCTCTTCTGGTCGAAGATAGAAATCTCCAGGAGAAGGCTCAAGACGATGATCACAGCGAGGTCAAGTTTGCACAAGATGGACGACGTATGATAATTGAACTGGGGAATATACATGCGAATGCAAACTACTTATATTGAATGCTCGTAAGGTATCAGCGAATAGGAAAGAGGCCGTCACGAGTCAGGGTTGGATAGGGGTGCGCAGTCATGATACAACATAGATGAAATAAACATACAATAGAGTGTGAGAAGAGGGAGAACATGAAATGATGGAGAGTAAAGGTGGTGAAGGCACCTATGTACAAAATCATGTCTTGGGGCCTGCATATACACCACCCTGCAGGGACTCTTCGTCTACTGGGTTGATCCCACATGACCTACGGGTAGGACGTCCCACGAATGCACCCTGCTCATATGAACACCTAAAGGAGGTTGGATCGAGAAGCTGATGGAGCTACTGATGAGCCATCATGCCGGGTAGGGATGTCGATCGTGTTTTGATAGTGTGCCTGCTGGCGAATGATGCGAGCAGCGAATGGCTGTTCGGCGAAATGCGGCGAAGGGCGAAATAGAATGATCATCGAAGAGCGTGGCCCAAGGGGAGGGCGAAGCCATGCGAATATAGAGGGGGACTGGGAAAATGGATAATGGGGATAACTGGGTATAAGAAATAAAATGAGTTGCACCACCCGATCAGAGGAGCATCCGACGAGGTTTGAGCAAGGGAGGTGAGAGGACCCGCGACAGGCAATCAAGTCGTGGAGGAGGTGTTGATCGAGTCCAGGTAGCGCTGCTATGTGCGAATGATGTGAAAGCCAATAAATGTTCAACGCATTCGGCGACAAGCAAACAGGGAGAACGTGGAAGTGGTGTGTCGAGGTTACTGGGTATACAAAATAGACATGTCATGACAGATACCACCAAAGAGTTAGTACCTAAAAGCAAGCCGTCTGCATACATGAAATGGTGGTGGTCCCTGCAGCTGATGCATATCAGGATGGAGACAAGGTGGCTGAGAAGGCAGTCACATGTGAGGTGGAATGACTTGGCAGATGTGGTGCACGAAGAGTACAGGACAGCCAGGAATCGTTATACAGAAGCCATCAAAAAGTCAAAGAAAGAGCACTGGAGGGACTTCTTAGCACCATAGACCAAAAAATGATTTGGACAGCACACAAGGCACGCTCACATCCCAACATTGGTAGCAGAGAGTCATGATGTGTTTGTTTCCTATACTCAGTGGCTCTGTCCCTCCCTTCACCGCTCCACCTCCGTGTTCGCTCCGATCGCCCTTCACCGAGTTTGCCGAACGATCTTGGCTACTCGTGTCACTTGCGATGGCCACGCCACCAAGCACGATCAGCATCCTTTGACTGGCTGGATGCTCCATCACTGGCCCTCTTACCTGCTTGGCTCAACCCCCTTTTGGATGTTCCTATGGCCGGATTGTCACGACCCATGTATTTCCTGCACCCTGCCAGATTATTTTAGTAAGCATGCAATTCTTGAAACTCAGAATACTTTTCCCAAACCAGCGAGAATTGTGTAAACATTGAAGAAGCTCCAGGAAAAAGTTCCATGAATCTGAGAATTTGACAGGTAGATATTTCGTCGAAGTTGCAAATTGAAATAAGTCATTTTGAGCCCAGCCGGCGTATATAGTTCACGTGTGGAAGTTTGTTTTCATTTCCCCCTTCTCTCCACGTCACCCACCACCATGCCATTGCTAGTTCACTACACACAAAGTCGCCGCCCTGTTGTCATCGTCGTTGAGTCTAGTACACTCTGATCTCGTGTATCACTACACCCCTGACCATGTATCTCCTCAGCAGCCTCTGCATGCTCGCTCGATAGCGTAGCTCTCCGGCTCCACAGTTGCGTGACTCACTTCACTATGCAGCTGCGTGATCCCGAGATTGTGCCGTCAGCAGCTGTAGTGCTCGGAGGCCTCCGCTGGGCCGTCTCTCTTCTCTGTCTCGTGCGCATATCCTAGCTGTTGGTCCCTGCTTTCTTGCTTCTGGCACCTGTCTTTTCCTCTGCACTAGTCTCAGAATGAGCATCACTTCACCCCCGCATGCGCTCCACGCTAAACGCAAAACGTCCCTCAGCCAGCAGCAAATGTCTGAATGTGAGGTTGACGTTCACTGTGGTGGTCCGCAGTAATACCCAGGTATGCGGCGTTGGATGGTGAGCAGCTGTGCATATATAGCATCTCCTGTCAATGGTATTGTTACTCACACTCTATTCCTCCGCTGCAGATTCGTGTGCGATGAGTCACTAGTCATCAGGCGCATTGCATTGCATACGTTTGTGTGGTGCGTTAAAAGGGAGCATATATACATGTTATACTGACGTTTTCCCTTGCCTTTCCCACCTCCTTTGCCTGCCTCCGTTTCTCCTGGATTTCAGTCCAGATTTGTTGCAGCAGGACTTGGCGATGTACGGATATGGGATAGCGGTAGGCGGTAGGTAGCTTAGCTACTAGTTGACCTTTCTAGTCCAATGTATCTATTATGAAAATATATTATATTTTCAACTATTAAATTGTGACCAGATTCAGCCATACAGCGCCATATACTGGACTATGGTGCGCCAGATCTGGCCAGTTCTCGAAGCAAATCTGCGAATTTGCCCGATGGAATAGTCTCAATTATCTGGCCATGTCCGGCAAGTGCGGGGCAGCCATTTGGCTGCCATATCTCACCATATCTGGCCAGAGTCTGTTTTCACTGGGCATGGAATTGCTTTCATTATGGAGATTTTCGACGACATCTTGATTTTCTAAGATTTTGGACTTGAGCAAATTTGATCGCTCTCGATGGATGGAAGATTGAATGTCAGTTAAAAAAGGCCATAGTGGACGAGGGCGATCCTCTTCCAACGAGTCATGATTATCTATTAGAGCCCATTGTCCGTGCACTCGTTTGGCTTCGTAGGTATTGTCAAATCGTTACAGTTAAAGTCGGATGATAGCAGTCAAAGCATTATTTGTACTTCGCCGACTGAGCCCTTTGTAACATGACCGAGATATCCTCCTTTTCGTATGATGTATATCTGTGTAAACGCTTAAAGGGCCTATTCCGCGTCATACGCCTCAGTCATTGCACTCATCATTCCTCCTTACGCACCAGAAACGTGTCAGTTCTCTTTCCAAGTTCGCGCATTCTCGAACTTCAGATATCTCAGTTTGTTGGTCGGCGGCTTACCGTTGTGCGTAAGCCGCCGACCAACAAACGGAGATATCCCTCCTGCGAGTGCACCGCCTCTGGGATGCAAATATTAGAATCAGATGAATCTTATGAGTCCGAAAAGGAACTCATGCTGGCAAGTCAACGAGTGGAGACTAAAGTACGTACACAGTTACCAACAATTGTTGCCGTGGTGGCCCAAGTCAGAAGAAAGCCCGGGCTTCCATCTGACTTGTCTACCACGGCAACAACGACTCGCTGCATCGAGTCAGCGCATATATGCACGTACCTCGCGCTGCACGGTGGACGCTGCCGAGTCCGCCGTTCCCTTCGCCTGTGGCGAACGACGGACAATCAGCGCTGCTCATCGCCGCGGACAGCGTGCACCCTGTTATAGGGTGACGGGCGACATCAGAGATAGAAGGTAGGGATGGGGGGGATTTGGAATCGAGGACTCGATGGCGTTTTTGGAGGGAGTGAGGGCAGACTTTATACATTTTTGGATGGGGCGGTGTCGCCGTTGGGGCAAGCGGATTTCCTGAACGGGAAATGAATGGCTCGGGATCTGCGTCGATCGTGTACGGATTAGCCGCGGAGATACCGCGCACAGTCGTCTTCTATATTTAGACACGACATCACCGATGTCGGCCGACACGGCGACGCACCCCACAGGCAGTTTCCGCATCTGAACGGAGCGGCGATCGATCATGTCAGGGGAAGTTCGCCATTTATAGTATATGCATGTCCTATATCCGGGCCCACATAGGACGGAGCACACCCGGTTTTGTGGGATGGATTGGTTGGGCGCTAACGCCCCCAGACCCTGCGTGTGTAAAATGGCAGGTGTGTTGCAAGCGAAGAGAAACTTTGCTGTCTGGGGCCTATACTCGAGCGCGATCCCGCTGGACGTGGACCCGCCCTCGTACGTCGCGGCCGTCACCCTCACACTGACCTGCGCGCCCTGCGCGCTGGTAGGAGCGAGCTATGGCGGTTATGGGGGACGGCGGAGGTGTTCGGAACGACGTGAAACACGGCACTGTCCAGCGACGAGGCGGCACCGTGATGTCTTCGCTGTAATTGAAGGTGTGCAACGTCACACACACCGCACACACGCGTGCTCACCGCACGTGCACATGCAGCGCGGGACGAGCAAGGTGGACGCCGCAAGGCGACGGGGGGGATATATGTGGCCTGGCTAGGGTCGTTCCTGGAGTCGCTCGCACACTGGCGGCGGCAGGCCGGGGGCGGGGGCATGAGCAGGGGAGGGGGAGGGAACGGGGACAGCGGGTGGCACACGGATGGGAGCGTGCGTATGTGTTGCGCGCGACTCACGGGCGTGGCAGCAGCTGCCGGAGTGCGGTGCGGCGGCGGCGGTGCGGAAGCGTGCGCGGAGCTCGAGCGCGGGACGCGGGGTCGCCGCTAGCGAAGGGGAAGCGGCTGTCGGCGGCGCGGCGGGCGGGGGTCGTCGCGGCTGTGGGTGGAGCATATTTGGGACCGCACTTGCAGGCGTACGGTTCGCGTCCACCGTGAGCCGAGAGGCGACGGACGGTGCATGTGCACCGTCAGCCTAGGGTACAGTGATCCGTATGTGCAAGTGTCTGAATAGAATACCCATGTATTTTACAACAGAACAGCCGGAGTCTGACCCCTATCCGCTCGCCGACTTTCTTAGAGAAGATCTCGCTACGTCGGAGCCGTGACTCGGAACACTTATCAACTTCCCCTACCCCCTCTGCCCCGTAGAACATCAGGAAAACGCCGAAAACCTGGTAGCCGAGGCCCAAAATACATCGCCCGACAGGCGCTACTGCTGGTCACGGAAATCGGGCCTTCTATGTAGTCTGCGTAGGCCGACATAAATTGCGGCGACCTGTGTAGGCCACATAGGCCGATGTACTAAAGCCGTGCAGCATTGTAGCCTACATGTCGATCAGTCAACCGAGCCTCCGATAACTTGAGCGTATGGTGAAATATGTGAGTTCACTTGTTACAACGCAGCTAGCATCCTCTAACACACGCTGCCGTCGCATGTTGAAGTCCATCGCTCAACCATTCCTTACTCATCTATGGTCACTCGTGGTTCCACCAGTTCAAGCTCCTCTCGAATCCCATAGTTACAGTAGCTAGTCAACTGTATATTTTTCTGAGACCTCGCGAGTCGAGGAAAATTATTCTTGTCCATTTAATATCACTGCGCTCAAGAGGTTATGGGCCCCGCGCTCTAAACCGTAACCCGAAAGTCAAGTAAAAGATCTGTAACAATCGCTGATATGTCTGCCCTCATACAGCCGAGTTCACTATATCGAATCGAGCCGCTTACCGGGGATAACTACCCGCATGGAAGGAGAAAATGTGGTGGATCCTGCTAGAACAAGACCTGTGGGACCACGCAGTGACGATGCCAGTGCCAGCCGACGATAACAACGTCACCGCCACTGAAAGGCAAGTGATCGCAGACTGGACTAAAATAGACCAACGAACATTTGCGGCAATCAGCCTTCGTATTAGCGACGAATACCTGGTATATACATATGCTGCCTCGACGGCACACGAGGTATGGCAAGCCCTGCTTATGATTTTTGAGGCAAGAGGGCCGTTAGGCATAATCAATGTGCGTAGGGATTTTTTCCGTACCTTCGCAGGAGAGGGCGGCAACATGGAGGAGAATATCCGAAAGCTCCGTAGCCTCCAAAAACAGCTGCACGCACTTGGCGACTTGGTCAACGACCACGATTTCTGCAACACAATACTCACCTCCTTACCCAGTTCCTGGTCCACCTTCCTCACTGCCATCAACCCTACTCTCCCCGTGCTCACCTCCAACACCCTGATTGCGCGCATCCTCGAGGAGGACCGTACTCGGTGTTCTACTCAGAGCACCAAGACGGCCCTGCAGATCCAGGACAGAAGCCACGGAAAAGGCCAGAATGGATGCAGTGATGGCGCTACGAAGGGTAAATGCAACAACTGCGGAAAGAAGGGTCACTGGGTCAAGGATTGTTGGGCTAAGGGTGGTGGCACGGAGGGGGATGCACCTAAATGGTGGAAAGGCGACAAATCTAATAATTCCACTAAGCAGGCTACCGAAAAAAACGGGGCTGCTGACGAATTTGTTTTTGCCGCCATAGAGTCCGTTGACAACGACGATCACTCGTCCCTTGGTGAAGACCTGAGCTACCGTGCTGACATTTCAGCGTCTGACTGGCTGGCAGATATGGGGTCAACGACCCACATAGCCCGAAGCAGGGACCATTTCGTCGATTTTAAGGCGCAACCATCCAAGATCGACGGTATCACACCCAGGAGCCCATTGAAAACCCTAGGGCATGGGGTTGTTCAGATGGAGTTCAGCACTGGTAACCACACGTTCACGGTGAGACTCACAGACGTGAAGCATGCCCCCAACGTGCCGAACAACATACTCAGCGTGGGACGGCTCACAGACATGGAGCACGTCGCCTTGTTTACTAACGAGGGCGTGAAGTTCCGCTCCCAATCCGGAACCGTCTTCGCTGAGGGGCCCAAAGTAGGTCATGTTTACCTCATGCGTGCCCAGATCCATCCTGGTATCCAGACAGACTTCGCCGCTGTGGCTAAGCCCAAGTCCTGGGATACCTGGCATTGGATCCTCGGACACGTGAATGTTAGCACGATCAAAGCCATGAAGTCACACGACCTGGTCACTGGGATGGAGGTAGACACATCTGCGCCGGTCACGCAGTGTGCTGCTTGCATTCAGGGCAAGCAGCATGTGGACCCGTTCCCCAAACGTTCGGAGGACATGATTGCACATGTGGGTGACTTGTCCATCTCCGATGTTTGGGGGCCAGCAAACACTGAGGGCCCAATGCGAGAGCGGTATTTCTATTCCTTCACCGATGTTAAAAGCAGGTACACTGTGCTTTATTTCAGGCAGTCCAAGGACAGCGTCCTTGATCGATTCAAGGAGTACACTGCCCTGGTTGAAACACAGACGGGACGTCCACTCAAATGCTTGCGAAACAACGGTGGTGGCGAGTATATCAGCACAGCATTTAGACTTTTCTGCGCTGAAAAAAGGGATCATCATGGAGTCCACTGCCCCTTATTCCCCAGCTCAGAACGGCATCGCAGAACAATTAAACTGCACCCCGCTAGAACACTCACGCGCGATGATATTTGCGAAACAACTGCCCAAGACCCTATGGGCGGAGGCCGTCACTTACGCCTGTTATATCAAGAACAGCTCGCCCACGCGTGCGCTTGGCACGGATATGACGCCCTACCAGGTGTTCTTTGGCAAGAAACCAGATGTCGGGAAGTTGGAGGAGTTTGGTAAAAAGTGTTGGATTAAAGTCCCTGACCAACGCCATACTAAACTAGAACCAAAGTCCAAGCAACATGTCTTCACCGGTGTTGCCCCCAATGCGAAAGCCCGGAAATATTATAACATACACTCGCACCACATCCAGACCTCCCGCAACGTCATTTTCGACCAGACCGACACTGCCATCCATCCTGTTCCTGATGACGACGACTTGGAGGCCGCACCGATCATCGGGAATGCCCCTGGGGCCGCCCAGCTGGCTCCTGTCCCTGCACCCACTGCCCCTGCACCAATCACCATGCCTCCAGGTGGCGTCGTCACAACTGGCGCTGTGGCTGCGGACCCGGGGACTGCGGCGCAGCACCAGGATTGCGGGTAAACCCACTCCTGACTATCGTCACATGCATGAAGGCGAGCGGACTCTGTCAGCAACGGAGATCGTGACAGAGCCGACCTCCTATGCAGAGGCGTTATGTCGGGATGATTTCCCAATATGGAGAGCGGCGATGGAGACTGAGATGCAGCAGCACGCTGAGGTTGGGACATGGGAGCTGGTTGAGTTACCAGCAGGGAAGAACGTCGTTGGAAGCCGGTGGGTATACGCGGCCAAAGCAGATGCAGATGGCGCGTTCAAGCTGGGAAAAGCGAGGCTGGTTGCGCAGGGGTTCACGCAACGTCCTGGCATGGACTACTTCGACGTCACATCACCGGTTGTCAAGCTGGACAGCCTGCAGCTTATCCTCGCGCTCGCTATCCAAAAGGGATGGGAGATTGAGATGATGGACGTGAAAGGCGCGTATTTGAACTCTACTCTAGACAAAGAGATATATATGCGCCAGCCGGACAGCTTTGATGATGGGTCGGCACGTGTACTAAAGCTGCGTCATGCCATTTATGGCCTGAAACAGTCAGGTCGTTCTTGGTACAAAAAGCTCACCACAGTCCTCACTGACGATGGATTCATGCCTAGTCACACCGATGACTGTGTTTTCTTCAAGAAAACCAGCAACCGACTCACCATTATCACCATCTATGTGGATGACCTCGGGCTGTTTGCGAGTACCAAAATGCTAATGGCGAGTGTCAAAGCCCTCCTTCATTCTAACTTCACGATGAAGGAACTCGGCGAGATGCTCAAGATCCTCGGCATCAGGGTTGACATTGACCCTGGTCATGATTCCATTAAGCTCTTGCAGGGTCATTATATTGATGTCATCGTCCAATGGTTCAACCTAGTCGAAGCTCCACCTGTTGACATGCCCGTCCTCCATGACATCAAGTCTTTGCCACCGCGTTCCACCGATGACCCCGCACCAGACGCACCTTACGCTCAAGCGGTTGGATCCCTTATGTACGCCATCTTGGGTTCCCACCCTGACATTGTGTTCGCTGTCCAGCAGCTGAGTCAACACACACATGACTACAGCGAGGCTCACTGGACAGTGATTAAACATGTCATAAGGTATTTGAAAGGCACACGCGACGCGGGCATTGTATTGCCCCGCTCATCTTCCACTCCCCTCATCAACATCTACTCTGACACCGACTTCGCTGGACTGGCCGACTCACACTCAGTTGGCGGCTATGTCTGTCTTTATCACGGGTGCATCCTCGCATTGGTTTCCAAGAAGCAAACTCAGATTGCCCTCTCCACCACGGAATCCAAGTCCATGGCTTTGATCCCTGGTGTCAAGCACGCCCTATGGATTCGCCACCTCATCCAGGAGCTCGGGATGCCCTGCCCTGAACCGATCCACATCTACTGCAACAATATGCAGACAATCTCCAACATCCACGACATGTCCCACCATCCCTGCACCAAACCCTTGCGCGTTGAAGGACATTGGGTTCGCAAGCTCGTTGATCATGGCGACGCAGACATTACTTATGTTCGATCCACTGAGAACATTGTGGACATCTTCACGAAGTCTCTGCCGCTTGCGCAGCACAAGTTTCTGTTTCTTAAATTAGGCATGTTGTGATTTTTCCCCTCATATATCCATCATTTTTCTTTGATTTGTTTCGCTCAGGGGGGGGTCTGTTGAAGTCCATCACTCAACCATTCCTTACTCATCTATGGTCACTTGTGGTTCCACCAGTTCAAGCTCCTCTCGAATCCCATAGTTACAGTAGCTAGTCAACTGTATATTTTTCTGAGACCTCACGAGTCAAGGAAGATTATTCTTGTCCTTTTACTATCACTGCACTCAAGATCGCACAGGTGTTGTTGTGCATACAGGATGATACACATATATTTTGTACTCCAAAGTACAGGCTTTCTTTCCTGACAGACGTGATGGGGTTGACATGAGACTGACACAGATAGGGGAGGAAATCACTTCACTTGTCGGTTTTCTGCAGCAAGTATATGGAACATTCGCGTTCGAATTCCAGCTCGAGTTGTCCACCCATCCCGAAAAATATCTAGGAGAAATAGAGATGTGGAATGTTGCAGAGAAGGATGCTATCGGCTATACCATTGTTGTTGTCTTATGGATGTCTTTTCTCTCCTTCAGCAACTCTCAGAAGCCCTTAAGAAGTTTCATCTTGGCAAATGGGAGCTCAAGGAAGGTGACCAATTTGAACCGATTTGTGCAATCATCTGATCTGAACTGCTCTGAACTGATAGCATCATATAAAAAAATTGTATTCATCCGGCCTGAACATACATGAACCGATAAAAGTGGTTGCAAAACTCAGATCAAGCATGATCAGACCGGGGCCATGGTTTTCACCGACCTGAACCGCTCGGACCCGGGTCATTTCTCACTGGGAATGAGGATTGAGACTGGTTGAGGTCCCATTTGCTAATTTATTCGCCAGCGGGTCATAGTACGCGTACAGTATAAATGAGATATATTGATTCCAAATGAGCTTGAATTGAAGAAATACAGCAGACAGCCTATAGCGCAACTACCTCGCTGCTACCTACACCGCTCAATGTACTCTTGTGTGTCCACTACGTAGGCCTACAAGACAGCTACATGGGCCTACAGTACCACCGTCGAACTACGGTATGCTACATAAACGGCCAATGTCCTACAGGCCTATAAGTCCTACATAGCCTACATAGGACTGCGTAGGACTGTGTATCACCATGACTTTTTCCTGATGAAATATATTACAGATCTGCATAAACACCATCTGGTTTGTACGGCTCTGTAATACATAAATGACTTATGTAAGATATTACATGACTTTCCATTAGCCCTAATATCCTAAAATCCGACGGGGAAGCACATTGAAGCTCCGTCCCATACTTGAAACCTCCGAATCTACGCAGGGGTCAGACCCCCTTTCCAGCCATAACTAGAAAGTAGGCTAATAGCTGACACATTCCGCCCAATTAGGACTTCAACACCCTCTACAACGGCTGCCGACCCAGGAGCCTGGCGGGAAGTCGGGTTGCCGAGCGCACGCCGATTACGACTCTCGGAAACCTGGTCTAAACCATTTAGACCGTCCGCGTTCTCCTATCGCGCCTGATCCTTCGGATCAAGGCGCTACGTTATAATGCAACGGAATGACGGTGCCCATGACCAGCGCCGTCCCGCTAAAAGGGCTCTGCCCGGGTCTGGTTCCCTACTCTGTTCTGACAGTTGCCCACCATGGCACCTTATTTTCTGTACGTACCTCCCCAAGCTCCCTGGCGTATCTGTCATTGACTCTCAATCTTACACTGGCAGTCGCAATTTCATCCCAAAGAAAGACCCGTCAGCGGAGGGCCAGAGGCCCCTCTACCGTGCCCTGCTGGATATTACGTGGATACAATGGTCTCTGGTCTTTTCAGGATGGCTTGCGTGGACTTGCGACGCCATGGACTTCTTCAGTGTCTCCCTTGCCATCCCTGTCCTGTCGAAGCCTCCGCCGGTTGGGTTTGGGCGCGATACAGCCACACTCGTCAGTCTTCGTACCCCCCTTTTCGATTGCACTGATCTTTTTTTCAGACCAATGCAGTCACTTTGACTTTGTTATTCCGTCCCATTGGCGCTGTAAGATACGGTGCCGCACGCCCCATCAATGGTCTACTTATCTGCATGCGTCTTTAGATATGTTTCGGCTTTGCATCGGACCGTTACGGTCGTAAATGGCCCCTTGTCTGGAACCTGCTCCTCTGCTGCGTCCTACAAATTGGTTCTTCATTCTGCAAAACATATCCACAATTCCTTGCCGCGCGTTCCTTATTCGGTATTTCCATGGGCGGCATTTGGGGCCTTGCGATAGCGACCGCACTCGAAAACGTGCCGGTCGACGCACGAGGCTTCCTGTCAGGAGTCCTGCAGGAAGGGTACGCCGTTGGGTACCTACTAGCAGGTGCGATTCGTTCTTGCTATGCGAAATTACCGATGGTTATGACGCAACAGCTGTGGTGAACCTCACGGTGGTGGCACGCTCTGTGCATTCGTGGCGAACACTCTTCTGGGTTGCCGCTGGCATTACTTTCTTTGCTGCTGGCCTGAGAGCCGCATTACCCGAAAGCGAGGTCTTCCTGCGAGCCAAGGAAGACAGACGAGCGCAGCAAACGCCGGGTACCAGTGCCGCAAGCAAAACACGAGTGTTCTTACGCGAGACAAAAGCCATGCTTGTAAAACACTGGAAACTTTGCATATATGCCATACTTTTGATGACTGGTGGGTACCCGGTCAATCCGCTGTACTGTGTTCCCTGAATGGTACCCCGCAGGATTCAATTTCTTGTCTCATGGATCACAGGACCTATATCCTACGTATCTCCAGGACAACAAGGGGCTTTCTTCCTACTTGGCGACCACGGCCACAATTATTGGTAACTGCGTACGTAGTTTAGTCTATTCAACGTCGCCCCTCGTTGACTTGCCATCATGATGGATAGGGAGCTGTGCTGTGAGTTTTCTTTTCATACTCATAAGATTCATCTGATTCTAATATTTGCATCCCAGAGGCGGTGCACTTGCAGGCGCGATATCACAGTTTGTTGGCCGGCGGCTTACCATCGTGTAAGTTTTGAAACCTCTGCCTCCACGTTCATATTTAACTTATATATGCCTTCCAGAATTTTCTGCTGTGTCATCGGAGGTCAGTGAGCTATACTTTGACTCATAATATATATGGCTCCTAACCTTGTCCATCGTCTCACCTCCGGTTCCGTGTGTCGTATAGCCTTCATACCTTTGTGGATTTTACCCTCCGGATTTGGAGGTTTATCCGCCGGCGCCTTCTTTCTCCAGATCGGTGTTCAGGGCGCATGGGGCGTAGTGGGTTCTTCGATTGTGGGCTACATTAAACAAGTAACTCATCGTGAGGCGAGATCCCCATCTTCCTCAACGAACTTTCGCCCCCCGCTTTCCGCGCCACATTCCCTGGCGTGGCCTACCAGGTTGGAAACGTGCGTGCGATTGTGACACTGAGTTATCAACTCGTTTCTCACTGCGACCTTTTTTTTGGCACAGATGGTTTCCTCCGCTTCTGCCCGAATCGAAGCTGGTTAGATATTAATTTTTAGTTTCCCTCTGTTTGCTGAAATTCCTGCAGTCGGCGGTCAAAACCTGCGTACTACCGTGAACGGCAGGAATGTGCCTGATTATGCAAAGGTAAGCCTCTTGGAGGTACACGTCTCTGGGCTCTGACCTGAGAAAAAAAATTTTCATAACAGGTGCAAGGTATCCTCATGGGGGTGGTCGCAGCGTTCATCGTGATCGTCGTCATTCTGGGGCCTGAGTAAGTCGTGATGCCAGTCACCGCGCTTTGACTCATTTGAAATCTGCGCGTAGGAACCATGGTTCCCACTTCGAGCAGCACCGCGTCGCCTTTGAGGAAGGCGGCGGGCAAGATGATGCCTATGTCGAACAGACAACACGGTCTCCGGCAGGGTCTGTTCACGTACACGTACACGAGAAGAAGGACGATAGTCCGGCCTAGGTGTAACTGTGGCTAACGGGAACCGTTAGACCCACAAGCCGGACTCACCGGCTTTCAGTTTTCAACGCTTCCTGCCAATGAAGCAGCACATACTGAAAAACACCACTAAAAATTATCAATAAATCTGTTCACTAAAATAATCACTTGAAGTTTTTTAAGTGGTTTCAGCAATGGAAAATTTCCATGTGCAAAGCATTGTGGATTTTCAGTGATAAAAGCCATAGGAACACAGGATTGAGAAGCAAAAGGCTCTCTGGTCGAAGATGATTGAGTTGGGCTGATGCTTCAACGTAAGGATGTCAAAGAGTCTGGCTAGCAGCCATGGAATCGCTTTCATTATGGAGATTCTCGACGACATCTTGATTTTCTAAGATTTTGGACTTGAGTAAATTTGCCCTTGATCAACGCTCTCGGTGGATGGAAGAATGTCAGTGAAAAAAAGGCCATAGTGGACGAGGGCGAGCCTCTTCCAACGAGTCATGATTATCTATTAGAGCTCATTGTCCATGCCCTCGTTTGGCTTCGTAGGTATTGTCAAATCGTTACGGTTAAAGTCGCATGATAGCAGTCAAAACATGATTTGTACTTCGCCGACTGAGCCCTTTGTACTAAACATGACCGAGATATCCTCCTTTTCGTATGATGTATATCTGTGTAAACGCTTAAAGTGCATATTGCACTCGTAATTCCTCTTACGCACCAGAAACGTGTCAGTTCTCCTATTACAGTACACTAAGCCAACGAGGATCGTTGCAAGCTCGTAATATGATGCTCAGGTAACATCATTAGACAAAGAATTGGCGCGGGCGAGAGAGGCAAGTGCATTGTGTACTAAATATAACGTACATACCTGTGGACAATCAGTGTCAGAGCTAACTTGCTGCACTCGTCTATTGTCCTCGGAGGAATCGGGATGTCACTAGGGCTGGGCGCCAAATTCGCTTAGAACAAAAGACCGCCGCTGCAGATCAAAATGGTTCAATTCTTTGATTGGGTATGACAGAAAAGCTACGGCGAAGGACAAAGTACATATCCGAGGGTATGTAAGCAGAGGAGAAAAAGAAATAACGATACATGGGCGATGGAATCCGGGGCCGATGCCAAACAAACAAATAAAAAAGAAGCACAACACGAGTCAGGTGGAGATAGAGAGTATCCGGCGCCTTTATCTTCGTTACCGCCCCTATTGTGCCGCCAGTCCCACCCGTCGAGTTCGCTACACCGCCGGCGGGGCATGGGCGTGTGTCCGTCGAGATCAGATACGGCCTTGTTACTTGTACCTCGTCCCCCCACAGCGTTATCCTGACCAAAACAGTTCTAGTAAGCTTGGAAACCGTGAACGGGACTCTAGCGTCCTCGTTAGCGCGCCTACTGGCTCGCGCTTGCGATGGTGGTACATTGCGATGTGGCCAGGCTCTCCAGGAGGCTGGAACATTCATTCAGTTCGGGAATGTCCCTGATAACGTGTCGGGTCCCATCGAGACTTCGATCTCCCGAGTGCCATCAAATGCGGCAAAGTCGATACCTCCAATGTTGAACTCATAGGGATCGTCGGTTGGGGATATCGCCGCGTGCAGAGGGCCAGTGTTGAAAGCCATGTTATTTTTCGAGTCGTTGGGGGACCAACCGAGTGCATAGTTCCCGGCGTTCGGGACTGACAAGTATTGCTATGCCCGTCGTTAATAAAATGATTTTGAGGTGCAAAAATACAAAATAAACCAACCTGTTGACCTGCAAAGTCTGGCATGTCAGGAAGCCCATGCCAAATAGCGTTGACCTCTTGGTCGTCCAGTTGGTTATAGGGCCAGTGGGACGCCGAGTGTGGCAGTAACAGCTCACTGTCCAGAGGAACAACCAGCGACGGGATTGTAGCAGTGGCCGGGAAAGGTGGGTATGGGAAGGGGAAGGGGCTGGCAGAGGGTAGGGGAGAAGGGTGATCACCGGGTGGGGTTGGATAGTCAGTGGCAGGGGTGAACCGTGGCGTGACGGCAGGAAGCTGCTGTGCGTGGAATTGGTCCACTGGAGGCGTAGACACCTCAGACGTAAGAGGCGGAGGTGGTCCGGCGGGGCCAAAACGCGCTTCGGTGGTGTACAGCGGCGGGGGGTCCTGGGTGGCACTGGCCCGGGCACGCGTTCGAGCCCTTGGTTTACGCGTAGCGCGCTCTCGCTCCTTCTCAGCTTGCTTCTCGACGCGCAGACGATCTTTGTCGGCCTTCTTCATGGGGCGAAAACGGTAGTCGGGATAGGCCATCTGGTGCTCGGCCTTTTCGATGTCGCTGAGCCGTTCAAACTCAGTGCGAACTTCTGCCGTTTCGTCCCTCCACATTTTACCGACTATCTGTGATATGTCGGATTGACGCATCCCACGGAGCTGGGTCAACTCCTCAACCTTGGCACAACGGTAAATGATCCACGCATTACGTGGACGGGGTGGATTGGCCCTAGAGCCCGTAGGAGAAAAGTGATGGCTAGAGGTAGCTGTGCGCGCTGGAGGCATGGAGGGTGGGAGAACGCGGATGAGGACCGGGCGTCGTGGTAGTGGTAGAAAGAAGGAGACAATGCTTTGCACCAATAAGGTTCAACAATAATAGCCGTCATAGTTCGAGAAGGTTGACTGTGTAGGTCCATGTTTTTCAGTTGGCCCCCGGAAAATGAGGTCAGCGCGGATCCTAAGCGAGGCGGCGGGCACATACCGTGCATGGACTGAACAAGGCAAGTTATAAGCAACGGCCGTCGACTACGCTTTGTTGCTGTGGATGCTGTGGAAAGGATGAGACGCCTGGAGGCGCGACAACGGCGAGGTGAGTGCTCAACTGAGCGAGACAAAGGATGGCTGAGGCGGTGGAAAAGCTGGACGCTAAGAACGCGTCTTTGTAGGTGCAGTGTCTGAGATCCAGTGAAGATCCACATTTATGGCACCTTCTTGTCTCCTCTTTTGCGTCTCACGCAGTGCTGTGGACATTGCTTTCAAGGTCCCGCACAAAGTATGGTGACTGGTCTAGAGAGCTAAAGCCTTATATATAGTAGCCATCGACGCCCATATCGGTCATACCCTTGTCTCCACGAGGCCATTGCCTTGACCACGCATGCTGGCAGCACCTGTACCTTACACTAGCGCAGCGCTAGTGTAAGGCCAAAGCCGTCGGCGCATCCGGCTCCATGGCCCGGCTCAGGTTTTGCCAGGCCAAAGCCGAGCCAGGAAGCCGTGGCCTGGCGAGCGCCTAAATTAATACAAGATCTTCGGTCACAAAAAAGGATATGTTTGCACTGGCGAACGACACGTCCAGCGTCTACACCAGGCTTGTAGCGCGAGGCTTACAGTAAGACGGATACGTAGAGTGTTAGAATAAGAGAGATGCACAAGTAAGAACGCGAGAGAATGAATTTGAACGTTTGTCCTGTGAGCTCGTTGGGGCAAACGGATGGTTACATACATGAAAAGTAAAGACTTATAAAGGTTCTCGGAACCAAAGGAAGGTAGAACAATAAGAAAAGCGAGAACAAAGGGGTTTGACAATCGTACACGCAAGCCTTGGATTAGATAAGCGGAACGAACGCGTAACCAGCTTGTCATAATTCCAACATAGAGTCCAATCCGATCATTCGTGTCAAATATGAGCAGTTTTCTACGGGATTACATAAGTCTTGCAGCTAAAACACGCGCAAAATCAGCACCCGCCTTATGTACTGCAAAGCACTGTAAGAGTATGCTGCACGGAGGGAGACGGAGTAAGCAGTGGTGAGATCTTGAGATATCATGGACAGCCGAATTGGTCGAGATGCTGCCATAGACTCTGAAGACGACTGGTCCTCTGCAGGAAGCGAGGGCAATTACTTTAGTTTGCTTTAGGGATTTCGAGCATGCAAAAGCTGGGTATACTGTATTGGTGTATAATCAATCGGAGCCAACGAGAATGCATCACACATGAATGTAAGCCGGCACCTTGTGATTTCAATTGCTCATCATATGCTCCAGCAACGCATTTGTGTCAGATGCTCATATTTTAACTATTACATGCTGATCCATGCCTTCTGCCAGGACATAATGTTTTCACGTGAATCAACTTCTCTTGTTGATAAACGTTGAAACCGTCATGTTCTTCTTCTCCGGGACCTCCTACCTTGTAATGGAAAGGCTTCTACTACCAAGGCTTCGATTGCCTTGTTGTCAAGCCTTGGCTTGTCATCGATGCGCCCCTTGCAGGACTCCATGAGGTGTTTCCGCAGAGTACATCATGGTACTCTGCGGAAACACCTCATGGAGTCCTGAGGATCTTGAGAGAGACAAATTGCATGAATTCTGCACCTCGGAGGGGCAGGTAAATACATCTCCTTTTCACCGTCCTCTCCCACCAGCAGGCCACGGCCCAAGCCAAGGCCAAGGCCGAGCCAAGCCAGGCCAAGTGCTAACGGCCTGGCTCAGGATTTTAGCAAGCCAAAGCCAGGGCGAGCCAGGCCAAAGCCACGGCTTTCAGGCCAAGCCAGGCTGTGCCCATCACTACTAGCACTTGCTATTTAGGTGGTGACAGTCGGTGTGTAGTCCCGGCCTAATACGGCCTCATTCGAGAGGTAAGCTATGACGCGAGACCAATCTCAAGAAAACCTTCACCCCGTAGTAATATTGCGTGACTGATCCTTGGGATAGGTCCAGGCTCCCAAAAGGTCACATGACCGGTCCATTGTGTCAAAGCCAAGACCTACCAGCCTAAATTTAGCAATGAAGTAGATAGCCATAATAGGATATGTTTGGCCCATCGCTAGTAGTCCCTCCTCACCACTGCACATGACGGCAACCTATAGAGGCCATCCCCTTGTCTCAAAAAACCCTAATAAATCTTAAAAATATTCGGGTCTGTCATTCAATTCCCACAGATCTGATCTGGTGTCACAAGGAAGTGCGTGCTCACTGTTGCACATGACGAGCATGCAACTTTGCTCTACAGCTTCCAGAAAATTATGAAAAATCACCAGAAACAAATGATTTTATGACTAACAACTTATCACATTCAAAAGTCATCATTAAGAACTCTGTGTTGGGGTGAAAGGGACTGCTGCTGTCCCTTCTTGGACATCAGCAATAACCTCAGCCTCCTCCCCCTTCTTTCTCTTTCCTTTGCTCTTGCCGTTGCCTCGACTGTTACTCTTTACCTTGTCCAATGGCTCATTCTCTTTATCAGTTCTTGCCTTAGATTTCTTTGTCGGCTGTGCTGTGGTATCGTCTGTCGATTTGCACTTCTTTGAAGCAGTTTTCGAGTTCTGCCCTCTGCGGGGCACATAAGGATCTTCCCTGGCATTGAGCCTTCGCAAATTCTCTGCCTTGTGAGTGTCTTGTTGTTCCTGGGTAAGGTGTACCCAATTACAAGTTCCCTCACTAAGTGCGGCATGGACTTTATTTAAGTTGGCAATCCGGGTGATCTTTGAAGGGTTCGCGAACAGGATGTCCTTGGGCCAGCAAACCAAGTCAATGCCATGGGCTTCAACAAGCTGCCGTTCAAACTGAACATATTCCATATCCAGATCTGCCCCAGCTGCTGCAGCTAAAGTGACAAATTAATAAGTAAAATGGACGTCTATCAATCAGAACGTACCAAGGCCAGTTCTAATCAACTGCCATATTTTCAGCCTTAGTTCACCAAGCCACTTGTTGTGATTTAGTACCACTCCTAATAATGTTAAAAAATCAGCTGTTATGTGGTGCAGTAGCAGTGATAGGTCAGGTCCTTCTTACCTTCAGCACTTTGCAGTGTGTACATTTTGAATTCCCTTGACACCCTATCGGGGTCAAGTTTGAGAATGTTGACAAGGAATGACTCAGCTGTTGGCATCATGATCACCGTCCCATCTTGGTGATGCTCATCTTTACCTTTGACCGTAAACATGAATACCTCCGTTGAGGTGCGAGCATTGAGATGATGCAATTAGAGATACCAATTAGCACAAGGAGATAGCTGATTGAAAATGAGTGCACCTCTTCTTCTATGCCAGTCAATACATGACGGGTGTCATGGAGTACACCTATGGGGCGAACATGAGGAGCCATGTGGACATGGGCCTGTGTGGCTGTCAACCTGTTTGTAAGCAGCTTGTGGTCCTCTGCAACCAAGTCCTTGGCAAATTCTGGGCCACCAAGCCCTCGGATCCTCTCAACGACAAGTTTGATATGCTCATAGTCTTCAGGTGAGATTTCCAAGTCTGTCCTGAAGTCAGTGCACCACTATACATGTACATTATTGGATACTCTTACCCTGTTTCTTGTTTTCATTTTCTACCAGACAAATGGCATGTTGTGCCACATTGAAGATGTTAGGGCTTCTTTTCATCCGGGAGAAAAGTTCCCCTTGATGGACTTGCTCGAGGAAATATCTAGTGCTCTTCTTGTGTTCCAATGCGAGACGAGCCACCTCTCTGTCAACCATATCAAGGACCTCTTTTTTTTTTTTTATAATCCAATTTTATGTCTTTTGGGGCAAGGCCCTATGTAAGACAAATTCTACAAAGCCCCGGTCTACAATGTTATTCTATCCGCCCTTTCTACCTCTATCTCCGCTTGCGCTCCATAGGTGAGGCCCCGAGCTTGTCCATGCCTAGGTTGGCGAGGGGTTCATTCTTCACTCTTTGTACTGCTCTTCCTTTCACTTCTTCGAACGCCTCCCGCTGTCCTCCCGTTGTGGCAGCGTTGTCAGCTCCCCATGCATTTTGAAGAACCTCTTAGTGTCCTGCACATACTTGAACAGATGCTTCATCGCTTTCGGCTTGCCCATGACAGTTGCAGGCATCGTGGCTCCTCTTCGGAGCGCTTTCTGTAGCTCTTGTCACTGTGTTTTGTACGCTGGGCATCTGAACAGGTAGTGGTACACTGTCTCCTCCACTTTTCCGCAGGCTGGGCACATAGGCGAGTCTGCCTTGCCTATTCTGTGCAGGTGTTTGTTCAGTGCCACGTGTCTGGTTCTGAGTTGCACTAGGACGCTGGCATATCTGCGCGGTAGGTCTTGGCTGAGTCTGGCATAAGCTGTGGAGGGCATGGATTGGTCTATTTTGTGGGAAATGTGTGCTCACGGGGATCGTGGCGCGCAATATCGCCTTGGCCTCTTGCCACATAGCTTTTTGAAAGCACTGCAGCTCTGCCGCCTTGCTCCTGGGCAGGGTTCCTCTGCACTCGATCAGTACAAACCTCTCCTCACTTGACTCCCCTCTCGCCGCCCTTTTGGCCTCCTCGTCTGCCCTCTCATTTCCTTCCATTCCCTCGTGCCCCGGCACCCACCTCATTACTACTTTCGCCCCTGGCTGCTGCTCAGTGACTCCCTGGATTTGTCTGTGCAATGCGTTTACTATGTATTGCGCCAAGATCGCCTTCTCTTGTCTGGTGGTCTGCAAGGCCGCCTGGTTATCGGCCGCTATGACATACTGTAGCGCCCTTTCAGTGTTTAACAGCTTAGCTCCCATTGCTGCTCCCACCAGTTCAGCCTCGAACACGGTGGGCTCGTGTTCTGTTCCCAGGTACAGCCTGACCACCTGTCTTTCTACGCCCCCCCTGTATAGCACCGCTGCTGCTCCTACTCCTCCTTCGATACACGACCCATCTGTATATACCTTGACTTCCGCAGGATCTATTGTGAGTTCGTCAATCGCCTGTTGCCTGTCTTTAGGTATATGTATCTGGAAAGACGGCCTCCACTTTGGCCCATGGACTATGTAAGGGCAACCCTGGCTGGTTGTGGAGATCACACTACCACACAACTGACAAGGGGAAATCCAAAGTATGTATAAATGAACAGAGTATACAAGAGAGGGGATTCTCACCTGACAAGGGGAAATCCAAAGAGAAAAGTCTAAGGACCCACAATGTCAGCGAGCCCGTATTATACTACGCTGCGCAGCCAGGGACAACACTTGGCACCCGCCATCAACCCTGCATCTCTTTGACCACCCTGACCGTTGATCGACCCTTGATGCCACCTATTACGTGAGTCGCTTGATTTCCGACACTGTTCTGAGAGTGGAAGTCGGAAATTGGAGTGGAACTGGCAAGGCGAACGGAACTGGTGGAAATTCTCCCAGAAGCGGAATCATTTCCAAAAGCAGAGGCGGAGATGGAATTGGAACCGGAACCGGAGTCGGAAATGGAGTCGGAACTGGGTGCGGTGTCAGAACTGGAAATGGAAAACAGGGTGTCCCCTGACATCACCCCCCCCCTAGCGTGCTGCATCCTTGAAGCACGGGACACGAGGGATTGAAATGCCAGCGAGTGGATTTGGCGAGGGGCACTGGGGTGTGTCCTATAGAACTCACGGAGTGTGTCTGGAGCGGAAACATCTTGCTCCGGGACCCACGAATTCTCCTCATACCCATACCCTTCCCATTTCACGAGGAATTGGAGTCGTCCTCGCACAAACCGGCTGTCCAGGATCTGTTCCACCACGTAGTGCTCTTCCCCATCTACAATTTCTGGCGGAGGTGGCGGACGAGCCTTCCGACATGGAATTGGGTCCTCAAGCATAGGGAGTAACTTCACCACGTTGAAGATGGGGTGGAGGCGGGACATGGACATCGGAAGTCAGAGGCGGTATGCATTCGTTCCAACCCTCCGCGTCACTGTGAAGGGCCCAAGGTAGCGGTGGGCAAGCTTCTGTGAAGGGCGTGTGGTGCGGATGTCACTTGCATCTAGATACACCTTGTCTCCATCTTGGTACTCCAGGGGAGGAACCCAGCGTTGGTTGTAGTACCTTGCCATGTCATCCTTGGCCTTCGCAAGGGCCGACTTGGCTTCCGAAAGGGTGGAGTCCATGCGGTCTCGGAACTCATTGACCGTCTCAAGTCGGGAGTCAGCCTGGCGTGGTTCGAAGCCCATCCGCGGGTGTCGTCCGGAGTCAAGCATGAAGGGAGTCTGTTGTGTGGCGGAATGGACATGGTTGTTGTATTGGAATTCCGCCAGTGGGAGTAACTCATCCCAGTCATCCTGCCTCTCATTGACAAAGAGGCGGAGATATTGCTCCAACTCCTGATTGACCCGTTCTGTCTGTCCGTCACCCTGCGGATGGTACGCTGTGGTGGTAGCCAGCTTTATGCCGAGCAGGCGGTAGAGCTCCCGAGTCAATTCCGCGACAAACTGCGGACCTCGGTCAGAAACAACTTGCTTCGGGAGCCCATGCAACTTCCAGACATGTGCAAGGAACAGGCGGGCTGCTCCGAGGGCTGTGATTGTCGTGTGCGTCGGAATGAAGTGGGACACCTTGCTTACCGAATCCACGACGTTCATGATCGCGTCGTAGCCATGAGACTCTGGGAGTTCAACGATGAAGTCGACACTGATGGTGTCCCAGCGGGATTCGGGAATCGAGAGCGGAACAAGTTCTCCGACGGGCAGATGTCGTTGTGCTTTGGTTCGGAGACAAAGGTCACATGTCTTCACATACTGTCCAATGTAGCGGGACATCTGAGGCCACCAGTAATTCTGAGCCACTAACTCCAGCGTCTTCCACCTGCCAGCATGCCCAGCGACCCGTGTGTCATGGTGCTGGGACACAATGCGGCGGCGGAGGTCCGCCCCACCTGGAACATAGACCTTGCCTCTGAAGTGGAGCAGTCCATCACGTTCTGACCATTCCGCTGCCTGTACAGACCGTGAGTGCCCTTTCCGAAGTTCCTCCACTGCCTTCACCACCGACTCCTCCTTCTCTCCATTCCGGTACTGCCTCCGGATATCCTGGAGCATTTCCGCTTCCACCCCAACTGCAGTCACTCCTTCTAGGGCATGGATTGCAAAGAGACTTGGGTGGATCAGTGTCATATCCGCGTTGTCTCCACTTCCGCTTCCATGATCCGCACAGCGGGATAGGGCATCGGGCTTGCCCATGGTGCGGCCGGGGCGGTGGTGGAGCATGAAGTCAAACCGGGACAGGTGTAGGGACCACCGTGCTTGTCGTCGGTTCAACTTCTTAGACGTGCAGAAATACTCGAGGTTCTTGTGGTCTGTCCAGATCTCAAATGGGCATAGAGCACCCTCGAGGAAGTGTTGCCACTCCTCCAGCACTCGGATGATTGCCAGCATCTCCTTGTCATGGATCTCATAGTTCCGCTTGACCGGACTAAGGCTCTTAGAGAAGAAGGCAATCGGATGCCACCCCCACCATCTTCCGATGACTGTTGTGACAAGACCGCTCCGGTAGCTGTGTCGGAAGAATCCGCTTCAACTCGATAAGGGCGAGAGTCGTCAGGAAAGACCAGGACCGGGGCAGAAGTGATCAGCTCTTTGAGTTTGTCAAAGGAGGCCTGTTCCGGCTCTCCCCACAGCCATCCAACCTCCTTCCTGGTGAGGTCGAAGAGGGCACGGGCGTGGCAGGAGAAGTCCTTGATGAACCGCCGGTAGAAATTGACAAACCCAATGAAGGACTGGACCTCCTTCTTGTTTCGTGGCACGGGCCAATCCAATACCAGAAACTTTGACCGGGTCCATTTCCACCTTTCCTTCTGACACAATCACCCCAAGATACTCTATTCGTGTCCGCTCAAATTCGCACTTTTCTGGCTTGAGACACAGGTTGTACTCCCAGAGCCGTTCCAGCACTCTCCGCACGACTTCCCGATGTTCGGACATTGTTTTTGTGAAGATGAGGATGTCATCGAGGTAGACGCAGACAACCCCTTCTGCTATCATGTCACGGAAAATGTCGTTCATCATCATCTGGAACGTGGCAGGACTGTTGGTGAGGCCAAAGAACATGACCTGTGGCTCAAAGAGTCCTCAGTTGGTGTGGAATGCGGCCTTCCACTTGTCTCCCTCCCGGATCTGGACATTATTGAAGCCCCAGCGGACATCCAGCTTAGTGAAGTACCTCGCCCCGCAGAGTTGTGTGATCAGTTCAGAAATGAGTGGAATGGGGTACCGGTTCTTGATCATGATCGCATTCAAGGCCCGGTAATCCTGCACAAGTCTGAGCCAGCCGTCCTTCTTCTTGATGGAGAACACCGGAGATGCCATGGGCAACTTGGAGGGGCGGATCCTCCCTGTACGGAGGTTTTCCGCAAGGAATGCATCGAGCTCTACCTGCTCCTTGGGTGACAGCGGGTAGACTTTGCAGTTGCTGGGCTTTGACCCAGGCTCCAACTCGATGGCGTGGTCCCACAGCTTCCATGGAGGCAGGGCATCAAACGACTCCTTGGAAAAGACGTTCTCGAACTCCCGCAGGTACTCCGGAATTTCCGCCTCCACTCTATCATGCCTCTTGGAGGCTTCAGCAAGGCATTGCGAAATATTTCCGGTGGCGCGGATGTGTTCCGCTTCCGGCGGAAGGTTTACGTACAGCAAGTGCTCCCCCTCCGCCAGAGTGTCTTCCGGGTGGAGTCGGATGACGTCGGAGTCGGAATCGGAATCGGAATTGGAAGTGGGATCCGGTTCAAATTCCGCTTCCGAGTCTTCTTCTTCAAGCAGTGGATGGGGGCCAGAACGACATGTCTGTATGAGCCGTTTGGTCTTCTGCTGCTCCTGGCGCTCCTTCCGCACTTCCGACCGGCACATGTGACACTTGGCTGGACATCGACTCATCAGTACCTTCCGAGTCTGCCAATTGATCTCCGGGTTGTGCTCCTGAAGCCAGGTAAACCCGAGGATGATGTCTTGCTTCCCCAGGCTGGTGACTGCAAAGGAAGTGCATTCTGAGTGTCCATCATAGCGGAGAATTGTGTCTACTATCTCCGTGATGGACCCTGCCTCATTGGGGCTTCCATCCACATTGAACACCGGGATTGCACGTTGCAACTTCCACGTGGTCAGTCGGTTCCGTTCCACATAGTCCCAGTCTATAAACTGACCAGTGGCCCCGCAATCGACAAGGGCGGGTCCAGATTTGACTTCCGCCGTATCTGTCGTCTGGATCTCCACCTTAATGACTAGTGACTTGGGGCCAGGGGTGGCAGCAACAACATAGCGCTTCGGAAGGTGTTTCTCCCAAGGGCGGATGCGGGATGGACGGGGTGTCGGATTCAGCTTTTGTGTGACTTTATCTGGTGGGTCTGTACGAAGTGAGGGGAGTGGGGGCTTTTCATTCTCTACTTCAAGACAGGCAAACCGGTTATGTACAGGCAGCAGGGGCACACATCTCACCCGCTGCGCGTCACAAAATCCAACGCATCCTCCGCTTCCGGTGGACCATGTTTCGCATTTTCGGAAACTTCTTCCGCAGTGGGCAGTCCACTTATGTCCGCAAGTGCAAGGAACTCTGGAAGGAGCTCGAGTTTCTCCTCTGTGGTCATAAGCTGGATATCAAAGGCTTGGGGGCACTCGCGAGCATAGTGGCCTGGTTGTTGACATTGGAAGCAGGTGATAGTTCCGCGGCCTTTTCCGCGCATGCGGTCAACATCCATTGGGGCAGGGCCGCTCTTCGAGGGAGGAGGGCTATGGTTCCTAATAGGAGCAGGCGGAGCAAGCGTCGGAAATATTTTCTGTGTGGGAATGAATGCGCTTCCGGGTTTTGGCACAGGTGGAGTAGGACGAGTGGAACTGCGTGTCATGTTCCGGCTTGTCTCCACGAAGGCCTCATTTGCTTCCCTGTTCCGGGACACCCTCTGCACAGCTTGGTACCACACTTCCGGGTCATCGAAATCTGGAGCTCCATCCCCAAGCAGCGCGACTTGGTTCTGGAGTGTCGGATCAAGTCCTCGTCGGAATTTGATGACGATCGTCTTGTCGTCGTCATACTCCGCAAGGTCGATGAGCTCCTGGAAGCAATCGATGTAGTCATCGACCGGATCCTTGGCCTGGTACCAGCTTGTTCCCTCGAGCTTCGTAAGGGCTGTGAGCTGCTCGTTTTTTGGGCAGAACTGGTCGGAAAATGTTTTCTCGAAGGCGTCCGAGTCCCGGAAGTAGTTCCCCTTGCCCTTTGCTTCATGTCGGATCACCTTGTTTGCAAAACGGGCTGCGCGGTCCGACTTGAAAAAGGACAATGCCCAGTGAATCCGAGCCTGGTCGTTCAGAAAGAGGTCTCCGACAATTGCAAAGTAGATGCTGCATGTGTTGAAGAATGCGCGTCGCTTCTCCTGATCTCCGTCAAAGTCTGCCGGAGTTGCGGGTTTGACCTTTGCTAACTTCGCCGAGACCCTCTCTTCTGCTACTTCCGCTTTTCCGAAATCCGGATCGTCCAGCATTTCATTTCCACCACTTTGTGGAATATCTAACTTAGCCAAAATTGCTTGTAAGGCTGTTTCAATCGTGTCGGTCTTCATCCGGTCGCGTCAATTCCTCCTCCATATTCCGAAGACGATCGTCTGGATCCATGTTGGAAGGAGAAATATGGGACGGGATTTCCGGGGTTGGGAGCTCGACATAATAAGAGGGGCTGTCGTATGCTGTGTGTGCGGAAGAGGTTGCGATCTCCGAGTCGCTGTCTCCGATTCCGGATGCACCTATGGCGAATGCAACGCGCAGTACGACCGCCGGTCCTCTAGGGAAGAGACTTTTCTGCTGTAAGGGCAACCCTGGCTGGTTGTGGAGATCACACTACCACACAACTGACAAGGGGAAATCCAAAGAGAAAAGTCTAAGGACCCACAATGTCAGCGAGCCCGTATTATACTACGCTGCGCAGCCAGGGACAACACTTGGCACCCGCCATCAACCCTGCATCTCTTTGACCACCCTGACCCTTGATCGACCCTTGATGCCACCTATTACGCGAGTCGCTTGATTTCTGACACTGTTCCGAGAGTGGAAGTCAGAAATTGGAGTGGAACTGGCAAGGCGAACAGAACTGGTGGAAGTTCTCCCAGAAGCGGAATCATTTCCGAAAGCGGAGGCGGAGATGAAATCGGAACCGGAACCGGAGTCGGAAATGGAGTCGAAACTGGGTACGGTGTCGGAACTGGAAATGGAAAACAGGGTGTCCCCTGACAGACTACCATCTCGATTTTTCCATTGCTTCTGGTTGGATATCGAAGGCGTGGAGTATTTCGTGTAGTGGCGATCAATGCCTCTTCACGTATCTCGCTGCTGCTCTGTGCACTTTTGGTGTCAGAGGGTGGGTCGACAGTAGGCAAGCGATTCTTAGTTTTTTTTTTTTTTTTTTTCGAATTCCATTTATTATACTGCCACCTTGGGGCCAAGCCCTATATAGGCAGTCTCTACCCGGAACACGGAATAGAGTAATCAAAGTGTTTTACATGCTAGGGTATCGTAGTTACCGAAGTAAGCCAGAGATATGCTGGCACCAACATAGGATACTTCCTGTTTGTCTACAATGCCTAATCACCTTAGATACATATCAGTACCGGTCAGTTTCAGTAGGTCTTATATGCCGGGTGGAAGTCCAGGAGCCTCGTAATCCTAACACTTATTGACACCTATCGGAGGGGTGAACCATTGTAGTAATTACTACAAATGGGGAGGGGGGGGATTCGAACCTGGAGGCTCTCCCTTCGCGTGATCCCAAACGGGCGCTTGGTTTGGGTCAGTTCCACCTGCGCTAACCCACCCCAGCGATTCTTAGTGCCACCCAGTGTACTATCTTCGCGACTAGTAGGGGGAAGGGGTGTAGGTTGGCGTGAGCGTCCAGTATATCGTTCGCTGTCATGCTCATAGCTCCTGTTATAGAGATCGCAGCCTGTCTCTGGACTCTAGCTAGCTTGTTTATGTTCTCCTTCGTCCCTTTGCTGTGCTTTGTGCCTGGAATGAGGAATACGTCAGCGGCGTAGAGCATTCTCGGGATCGCGACGGCCAGGTAGTATCTTCTCATGTACTTAGCTGTCACGCCTTTTGTTGGCTTCGTGAGCCTCCTGTACTGTGCGATGTACATATCGCCCTTCTTGAGCGTGTAATTGACGTGCTCTTTGAAACGCAGTTCCTGGTCAATGGTTACCCCCAGGAACTTATGGGTGGCTACAGGCTTGATGACCTGCTGTCCTATCGTTATGGACAGCCTAGTTATTGGTCTGTTTTTCTTGGGCTTTCCCGGGTCGTGCTCTTGCCTTCTGGTGAGTCCCATAAGCCCGAACCTGTCCACCATGAACATGCACTGGTGCTGTTCGGCCCAGTCGCTGGCTCCGTCGTTTCTGCACATGATGCCCTTTAACTTGTCAAAAGCCTCTTGTATATCTTTCCCTTCCGCTATCAGTGTGGTATCATCTACGAAACCGACGCAATCTTCCTCGTTCTTCCGTTTGACCGTTTCGAGTAGATCTGCATTATAGAATTGGTATGCTATGGCTGAGATTGGGCATCCCTGGTCCATCCCTCGGCCTACAAGCCTGGCTGGGGCGCTGAAGTCATCGAAACTTATTGTGGTCTCCCTGCCTTCCACTCTTCTTCGTATCCACTTGGTGTATTCTTGCGGTATTCCCCTGCGATGCATATTATGTGTCAGTCGGTCTAATACAACGCTGGGGAAAGCCCCCTTGATATCCAGGAACAACAGGCCGATTACCCTTCCCTTTCTCCAAGCATCCTTGGTTGCAGCAATGGTGTAGTGGAGAGCGTCGGTGGTGGTGCGTCCCAGCCTGCAGCCAAAATGGTTCTCTGGGAGCAGGTGGTGCTGTTCTGTCATTTTGACGATATCTTCAGCTATGCAGGCTGAGAGGACTTTCCCTAATGTATCTAGCAAGGCTATGGGGCGGTATGACCCTGGCAGCGTGTAGTCACTTTTTCCTGGCTTGCAAAGCACTCAGGTGATTGAGTTTCTCCATTCTGCCAGGTAGATGTCAAGCTCGAACGTGGCACGATATAGCGGTCCTATATAAGGTAGCAGCGTGTCAACGCACTGTTTTATTAACATGTTGGGAATACCGTTCGCCCCAGGGGCCTTAAATGGATTGAGCCTTTCTACCGCTCCCTTTATCTGTTCGTCTGTTATCGGTGCGTAGTCAAAAGCCAGCTGTGGGTATTGATAGCCCTCCTGTGCTGCCTCAGCGTCCGCTCTCGCCTCTGGGAAAAACGTGCTGAAGAGCATGTCCGCCTTCTGCTTGTTTGTGTCTGCCACCCATTTGGACCCATCTTCCCTTTTGTCTGTGAGGGTTGGTATGCATGTCCGCGCTGTGTCGGTTGGGTCTGCTGAGGCATATTTGTGAGCCGTCCACACCATCTTCTGATCCATCTCCTCCAGGAATGCTTCCCAGTGATGCTGCTTCGCTTTTTATATCTTGCTCGCATATTGGTTCCTCGCTCTTCTATAGTCCTCATGTACCCTGTCTGCTGGGTCGTGTCGCTTGGAGTACGCTTTCCTTCCCACCCTCCTAGCGTCCACCCTGGATTTGGTCAGTTCCAGCGACCACCAGCGTTTCATGTACGGAGATGACTTAGTTTTGGGCACTAGTTCCTCTACCATCTCCAATATGACTCCTGTGAGTGTCTCAAGGCTTCTTTGGAAGTGCGCCTTGTCCCCTGGTGTTGGGTCACTGATCCTATTTTTCAGGCGTGCCTCGAGCTCCTTGTTGAACTCCTTCCAGTCGGTCTGTCTAAAATTGGATTTGGGAGCAAACTCAACCCTTCTGAGTGAGATGTCTATCGTCGTGTCGACCGGGAAGTGGCCGCTTCTGGCTGGTCAGTCTTCTGGAACTGTCATGCAGCTGATGATTTGTTCTAGCATTTCTGTGGAGATAAACACATTGTCAGTTCACATGTGGTTCCCAGTAGTCATGGCTCTTAGCGTTGGTATTTCTTTCGGCAAAGCCATCTGCATGTCGTGGTCTGCGATCACATTTAGTAGCAGCTGCGCTTCGTCTAGATTGTTGCGGGTAAACAGGTGTGAGTTTCTGTTCTCGTCCCACATTGGGTGATTCCGGTTGAAGTCACCCAACCATACGCTCCCACATATGACATCGCTCTGCCCCTGTCCTTCTTTCTCCATGTTTCGTATATGTCTCTGTAAATCTCTTATGCTGTCAGAGTGGGTACAATCACAATATATGTTGTATATTAGCACGTTACTGGCGCTGGTTCTTATCCTAACTGCTGTGACGTCTGGCGTTCCTACGTCCACGGCCGCCCAATCATTTGTGATCGTATCCTTGTTGATGAGTATCATGGACCTCATTTGTTTGGCCCTGTCCTTGAAATGCGTGTTGGGGTATATCGTGTACCAGTGCGAGGTAGCCCTGGAATTTCCAAGAAAGTCAATGTACGGCTCTTGTATCGCTATTATATCATATTTGCTGGGGTGGCACTTAGCTAGGAGGCCTGTGGTCGCCGTGAGCAACTTGTTTACGTTCTGTTGTCTGACCCGCAAGTATTTTCTGAGTGTGTCCTCTTCACTCATCCCCGATATAAGTCCGCATCGTTGTCCTCTCGCTGTTGTCCTTCTGGTGGCTCTCCCCCTATGCCGTACTCATCCAAGCGTGCCTGTCGTCCCTCTCCACTTGCCCAGCCAGTGTCGCGATGTCCTCTTGGTGGGTTGCCTCCTCTGTTTCCCTCACGCTGCCCCCTCCCCCCTCTAACTACATTCCACTCCCCGTATTGTTGCATTTCTGCATTCTGTCTCCTGATTGTGTCCTGCTCGTTGAATTTCCTAAGGAGCTCGCCTGCGTCTTCAACCTGCCTCCCATCTCGTTGCTGCTCCCAGGTCCAGGGGCTGTCTCCAGGGAAGTATTTGTATGTATGTTCCGCGTCTGTTCTTTCTATCGCTTGGCATATCGCTTTGAATGCAGGACAAGTCTGGTCCCAGGACACGTGCACATGTTCGTCGCAGTTCACGCACTTAAACTTGCTCGGGTCCGTTTCCTCGCATTGCGCTGTCCTGTGGGGTTTGCCACATGTGCCGCACTTCTCCATCTCCGTGCACTCGGCAGCCATGTGCCTGGCATTGTGCTTCTGGCATTTCAGGCACCATCGGGGTTCCTTTTTCATTCTCCTTGCCCAGGTACGCTTGCCTGCTATTATCATTCCGTCTCTGATACTCTGATTTGCTGCCTCTGTGGTTGCGAACTTCGCTATGATATGCGCCGACCTTTGTCCCTCTGTTCTCCGATGTACCGGTTTGATCCATCTTGTTGATATGAGAGTGTTGTCCGGCAGCATCGAGTCGCGCTCGATCTTTCAAAGTTCAGCGAGGGCATCTGGTGCATGGGTGAGCAGCACGTACTCTACTATGACTGATACCGCCCTGTCTTTGATGACTGCTGTCCTGCTGAACTTCTCTAGAAATTCCCCTTTGTGAGCTTGTATCCACATCGCCACATCTGCCGTGCGCAGCTCAAAGACTATCCCTCCGTTGGCTAGTTTCTTGGCCCCCACGAAACACACCCCGTTGATGTCGTCTGTCCGATCGAGCTGGTCTGCGGCTTCGTTGGCTTTTGCCACGAGTTCCTGTTCCGAGAGAGTAGCAAGTGCGTTTTGTTCGGCTCTCGGGTCATTGTCAATCAGGATCTGATGTTGAGGTGCTTTTGCCCTGGCCAGGTTGTTGGGGTGTGATAGTGGGACATTGCCCCTCAGCGCCGCCGCGTACGTCGTCCTTGGTGCCCCTCTTCTGATCTCTCCCTCCTCCCCCCTTTGAGCTCCGTTCTCCTCCTCCATTCACCTAGCCACTTCCTTCAGCACCTCCCGAGCAAACTCCATTAAGTTCCTCGCTGTCTCCATCACTGCTTCTACGTTGTCTATGGTCGGTCTTAGTTTTTCTTCGACATAGTGTTGGGTCGACCCCTTTGGCCGTCTCATCCATCATTAGCACTGCTACTGACCTTATGCCTTCCTGTAGAGTTTTCCCCGTCGTACTGTGTGCCAGCGACAACAGTATGTAGCTAAGCAGCCCTGTGGTTAGGTCGTCCTCCTTTGCGCAGAAACTGTGCTTGTCTAGGAAGCTGTGCGCTCCTTCCTTGGTTCAGACTGCCATGTATGGGTCCGCTAGGAGTTCTGCCCTGGACTTTCTGCCACCCTGTTGGTTGTTGGCCCGCGTTCTGTGTTGGGACACAGTGTGCGTCGGTGGGTCTGTGCTCGGTGGCATGCCCCTTTTGGATTGCTTCTTTTTGTAGAAGCGTTTTTTAGAGTCGCTTTGGTGTGTCTATGATAGCGTTCGTCCTTTCTATCTAGTGTGTGTGTGTGAAAAAGTGTTTTTGGGTTTTGGGATGTTATGGTGGGCCAAGGACCTCATTGACTGAATCATGGATATTCTGTCGTCTCGTCTTGGCAGCCTTTGAGGCAACTTTATGCTGCTGATACGAGAGGTTCTTGGATGGCCCTTTACAGGTTTTCAGGCATGCCATTGGTGTGGCGAAGGTGTGTTGGGAGATGTCTTCGTGGTTTAAACCAAATTCAGCAGGCACGTGACTTGCAATAAAATAAAAGTGATCCAAACTCAATTCAAGACTATCAATTTCATACAAGTTTCTAGATAACTATTCCCAATTAGATCACATCATCAGTGGCAATGACAGTCTGAGTCAGTCTGACAAGGTCATCTATTTTATCAGATGGGATGCACAGTACTCGCTCCATGTGGTTAAACATATCGGGCGTCCAAGAAGCCTGCTGGACAGCCTGCTGTGGCCAACATACCGCATTGGTAAGAACCTTCTGGCTACTGTAGATCCTGTAAGTCTCCAAAAACTCCACCAGGGATGTTACAGCCATCTCATTGGCATGTAAGGCTTCAATCCTGCCAAGATCGACTTCCTGCATTGCAGCCAATCTCTTGGCATCGTAGAGTTTGTCCAAGCTTGATGGACTAGGGGCCTCGGCTGGGACGAATTGGCTGGTGCGGTATGCATTCAAGGTCTTGTGGAAAGAGCGTGTAGGTGCCTGTAGATTCAGGGGCACATAAGAGTGGCTGGCACCTTTGCCGGCAAAGTTTGAGGACATATGAGGGTAGGCCTTGAGAGACTGGTGGGATGAACGAGAGGGGGTAATAGTTGTCAACTTGGGTTGTCAGCTGTGGTGGGATGAACGACAAGGTGTAATAGTTTGTAACTCAGGTTGTCGGCTCTGGTGAGATGAATGAGAGGGAGCAATAGTTGGTGACTCAGATTGTCAGTCTCGTGTGTGGGAGTGAGAAAGCCCTATGGAATGTACATTAGCAAATGCTGCAACATGAACATGAAACTTATGTTTGAAGTATCCTGTATTTACAGTTCGCCGCTCCCACTCCTTAACCCAGGGAATAGCAAGTGTTGTCACAAAATGAACACCAAGGTCATCTATAGCCTTGGAGACCAAATTGTCAGTCTTCAGCTTATGGTTGAACCAATCGGACACCCCAATAACTAGGTTCTTGCGCAGGGTGGCTGCGTCCAATTGGTCTCCAGGATGGGATTCTGGGTGTAGTGAGAAGAGAATGCATGCTGAACCACTGAGGCGGCTGTAGATGGCACACTGGCCACTTCTGTTAGTGTGCAACCCTAAATGAACAAAATAATTCTTACCGCGTCATCAATGTCTTGAAGGGTAATGGCGCGGTATTGCCTGCGCTCATAGCATTGGAAATCCAACCCATTGGAAGCTCTTCAGCACTCATTCCAAAATCGTACAAAGCTCCCTGGCCAAAGCGATGTCGCGCCCGTTCTATGGCCAGGTCCAATGCATCCACTGTTCGTGGCTCATTCTCCTGCCATTTTCATAGGGCAGATGGATGGGAGTGCTGAGGGTGGGTCATGAATTCTGGATCAACTGAGGAGCGGTTGGCAGCACAAGACGGATAAGTCTGTCAGAGCATATTGAGGTTCCAGACAGCCTTGTTTGGCAAACACAACCGCCCACATGGACCAACATAGCTAACTACACAGCCGGGATGGCATCGGAGCTCCTTAGTAGAAATATAATAAATTGTTGGTTACCATCCCCTGCCATTCTTTGAATGCGATGTCTGGAATTTGACAAAGGGGCTAATTTCACCATTCTCCATTGTGTTGGAGTAACAAACACGTGACTGTCCAAACACGTGACTACCCGCACATGATGCTGCAAGCTCATTTGTTCTCTATATTTAGGTATATGTGTCTCTGCTATGAGACACCCCTTTTGTTTTCTCTAACTCAGACAATAGCGATAGAAACTATAAGTAACAATAGTTAGGACCACTTTCCTCAGTCGTTTGACACGCCATCGCATCCAAATACTGAGATTACTGTATGGCGGATGCTCACAACTTTTTATTACCTGTAGCTTCACCCATTTTATTCTCAGATTATAGAAAAGAAGAGGACCAAAGTATATGCCAATCTTATTGTTGGTCTATAAATAATTTTACTTTTGTCCCTCCCAGAGCGGCCGCTCCGCCGACGAGAACGCCTCTTCTGATTTTTATGCCTCTTCTTATTTTAATTTTTAAAAGTGTAGTGGCTTGAAACCAGAGAATTGATATACCTTCTCAACTCTCAATAGGTGTATGGCTCCTGAAAGCTCAATCACACATGTTGGTACACTCTTCTTTATATATATATATATATGGAAAAATGAATATTGTCTCCTGCAAATGCAATTCTGTCTCCGCCAAACAGCCTGGTGTCACGGCATGGTGGGGTCTTTGTCTCATCCACAATGCATGCCTGTCTCAACTTTATGTAGCTTGCCATGTACTCTACCAAAAATTATGAATGTGGGATTGTTTTGTTGCCAGGATCAAGCACACCACAGCCAAATTATCGACCTCTTGATCAGCACACAGTGGCACTAAGCATGACCCAATTTCAACGGTGCCTTTTCTAAGGTATGGGATGTCCATGCATGGTTATGTAATTTACATAACCACTGACTGTCCCACCGTTTCTATTTTGTTGCACCTAACACACTTGTCTTGGTGGACAATGTGGGACAAAGTCACTGTGGTGTTCTTGCTTTGATTTCTCTCAGCTATATAATGGTCAGTCATTATTATGAGCTCTCTTCCCATCTCAATCACCATGCCATCTGGAAAACAACGTTACATGGAATCAGGGATAGGGTTGATAGGGTTCCCAGACTCAGTAAGTTTCATGCGCAATACATCCTTCTTCGACTTATCTCTTGGATTCCCGCACACTCATACTTGATGTGCGTGATTTCTCCCAATAGGGTGGCTCGAGTATTTGCTAGTCAACTGCCATACATAGACTTCAGTATACTCCAGGTCGCAACAGGATCACCATTGTTCCTGATGGGGACGCTCTCTTGGTCCTCCGCTCGTAAGTCAATTTCCATGTATGCGCGTATTCTGCGTCACTCCCATGCCTTTTCCAATTGCAGCTCCTCATTTGTAGGAGCCTCACAGAAGGCACGCACGGGGAGAGGGTAAGTCCCCATCACTACTTCCCACTGGTTTAGCAAACGCAGGACTGATTCCATGCTCACGCTCCTGGAGAAGTAGTTATCACCACGAAGCTTTGGGAACACCTGAAATGTACGGCCAGAGCTCGTTTGATAGTCTTTCATCCCATTGAGGCTTGACATTTGCGATTTGTTATGCTAATAGGTAGGGCCGGGGCCCATAACCTAAAGATACAAGTAGTAAACTACAGAACTCGTCAGCGACTAATACTAGTACAATTGATAGGACCACTTACCCCCTAGCGTCGAAGACAAACGCTAGGGAGTAGTACATAATGTACAATACGCATATATGTACCATGTTTCCGCTACAGGGGTTACGGGCACGGACACCTTCTCCCAGCCCCGAGCCCTGCCGAGCTACTCGACGCTCATTTCCTCACAATCTTCCTGATCTTTCCATATAGGGCATACCCCAGAGAGCCTAGCACGCCGCTCCCCACGACGCCACCAACGACTCCACCTGGGTTAAAAGATGCAGTCGAAGAATGAGTCGTGAAAGTGAAGGTTGTTGATGTTGATGTGGATGAGGCGGTGGTGGATGTAGCCGTACCTGAACCATCAGGAATGCCTACACCAGGCCGTCCAGTGTTAGCAATACGTGGCCAATGAGGCACTGGGAAATGAGTATCCGCACCAGAGTCATGGCTGTTTAACGATGCAGTCGCGTTCCAAGTGCCGCTAGCCTGAGATAGAGTCAGATACGGCCAGAAGACTAAACATAATGCTTACAGTGACATTGAGATAGGCCCATGCCGGGACGGTCAAACCGGAAGGAAGTGAGGGTGGAAACCTAAGAGCGAAGAAGATCAACAACACGCTATCTGGGAAACACCAGCCATTC
Source organism: Gautieria morchelliformis (assembly GCA_015179125.1). NCBI lineage: Eukaryota > Fungi > Basidiomycota > Agaricomycetes > Gomphales > Gomphaceae > Gautieria > Gautieria morchelliformis. Next base: position 196,945 of record WHVA01000046.1, read on the forward strand.
GCCTTACCTTGAAATAGATATATCACTAGCCGAACAATTCGTCATCCAGTCTGTCCACCTGCAGGAATTATATATTAAAGGTAGAAAATGCCTTGGACATTATAATTGTACATACGGATTGAACAGGGCGCCTTGGCAGGCTCCACAAGCAGAAAAAACGGAGTACACCACGGTGCTGCATTGGCACGGGGACGACTCTCCCATTTTGGGTCCCGCATACGCTTGGTCAGAGGCAAGGGCTGGAACTGACCACTCGATGGCGCGGAGGTATGGTATGAGCGTGTGCGTAAATGCTACTGTTCTGGAGCGCACGTACTCCCACTGTTGCATGCGCTTTGAAAGGCAGCAGCGACTAAAGGCGGCATGAGCTCTGGATTTCTAGCCTCATTCGCAAAAAAAAAGTACCTAAGCAAGGGCTTTGCTGTTCTTGGTTGTAAGTCTGTGCGACAAGGCTGTTAGGTTGGCTTAGTCTGTACTCGGATGTGATGCTACGCACCCAAAAATCAGTGATACAGGTCGCAGTGGTGGTCTGGCATGGGAATATGTAAATACTACCAGGTGGCTTTCCATAAGGAAGTCGACATACTACTTGTGCAGCCACCTCCCACCTCAGCGCGATACCAACGATGATGGCGACCAAGTCCAAAGTACCACGCATTATGGTGTTCCAGAAGTAAGTATGGGGGTGACCAGACGCTTGAATGGAACATGACCACCACAGGCCAAAATATGAAATTGCATCCCAACAAAGGGCATACTGGCACCGGCACTCTCCGAAGTTACTGCTTCTGCCTTGGCACTGGTCGCTGTATGTAGGTGTCTACATCTGAATCCGACACGTTTGATGTGTCCCATATGGGCCCGGGAAGTTTAGCTCTACGGAAAGTCACCCAGTACTATGTCATAACTCAATGAAAGCAAATTTATCTCACACCACATTCAGGCGATATGAACCGCGACAAATTCAGTCGGAAAGGGCGTGTACAAATTTATATTGTCCTCGGAGTGTGAGTCACTTAAGTAAATGAACTGGCAGCGCTGGGCGCCAAATTCGGTTAGAACAAGGGGCCGCCCCTGTCAAAATGGTTCAATTCTTCTTTATTGGGTGATAAAGCTACTACCACGGCGAAGGACAAAGTACATATCCGGGGGTAAGTAAGCAGAGGAGAAAAAGAAATAGTGATACATGGGCGATGGAATCCGGGGCCGATGCCAAACAAACTAAGGAAAAAGAAGCACAACACGAGTCAGGTGGGAATACAGTATGCGGAACCATTGTCGTTCGTTACCGCCCCTATTGTGCGGCCAGTACCACTCGTATAATCGCTGAGCTCGCTGCACCACCGGCGGGGTATAGGGCGTGCGCCTGTCGAGGCTGAGCTCAGATACGGCCACGCTTGCTAACTGTGTTTGGTCAAATACCTCTTCCAATCACAGCCTTTGCCTGTCCACCAACCAATTCCAGTACCCTGCAAGTTTGGAAACCGTGAACGGGACTCTAGCGTCCTCGTTAGCGCGCCTACTGGGTCAGTTCGGTGATGTCCCTGATAATATGTCGGGCCCCATCGAGACTTCGATCGAGTGCCATCAAATGCGGCAAAGTCGATACCTCCAATGTTGAACTCATAGGGATCGTCGGTTGGGGATATCGCTGCGTGCAGAGGGTCAGTGTTGAAAGCCATGTTATTTTTCGAGTCGTTGGGGGACCAACCGAGTGGATAGTTCCCGGCGGTCGGGACTGGCAAGTATTGCTATGCAGGTCGTGAATAAAACGATTTTGAGGTGCAAAAATAGGAAAGAAACCAACCTGTTGACCAGCAAAGTCTGCCATGTCAGGAAGCCCATGCCAAAGAGCGTTGACCTCTTGGTCGTCCAGTTGGTTATAGGGCCAGTCGGACCCCGAGTGTGGCAGTAACAGCTCACTGTCCAGAGGAACAACCAGCGATGGGATTGCAGCAGTGGCAGGGAAAGGTGGGTATGGGAAGGGGCTGGCAGAGGGTAGGAGAAACGGGTGATCGCCGGGTGGGGTTGGATAGTCAGTGGCAGGGGTGAACCATGGCGTGACGGCAGGAAGCTGCTGTGCGTGGAATTGGTCCACTGGAGGCATAGATGCCTCAGATGTAAGAAGAGGAGATGGTCTGGCGGGACCAAAACGCGCTTCGGTGGTGTACAGCGGCGGGGGGTCCTGGGTGGCACTGGCCCGGGCACGCGTTCGAGCCCTTGGTTTACGCATAGCGCGCTCTCGCTCCTTCTCGACGCGCAGACGATCTTTGTGGGCCTTCTTCATGGGACGGAAACGGTAGGCGGCATAGGCGATCTGGTGCTCGGCCTTCTCAATGTCGCTGAGCCGTTCACACTCAGTGCGAACTTCTGGCGTTTCTTCTCTCCACATTTTACCGACGATTGTCGGTAAAATGTGGAGAGAAGAAACGGCTCCGTGGCATTCGTCAGTTTGAAATCTCAGAAGCTGGGTCAACTCCTCGACTTTCGCACACCGATAGATGATCCAGGCATTATGAGGACGGGGTGGGTTGGCCATAGACCCCGTAGGAGAGGCGCGATGGCTAGAGGTGGCTGTGCGCGCTGGAGTCATGGAGGGCAGTGTGGTGTGTGAGAAAGCAGATGAGGACCGGGCGTTGTGGTAGTGGTAGAAAGAAGGAGACAATGCTTTGCACCAATAAGGTTCAACAAAGTTTGTTGAGTCTGCACTCTGATTAGCTCAGGCGTTTAGATTAGACAATATTAGTTTGTAATATATATTAGCTATGGAGTATGCCGAACTTATAATCCTATACTACCAGGAGCGTGAGAATATATTGTCACAAGCGCATCCACTCCAGCCCACAACCATTTGTCCATTCCAGCCGACGCCCACCGCATCATATGTAAGTATGCCACCTATCCCCCTCACAGTCTTTTATACACTCCTATAATTTCACAAGCAGGCTAGCTTGTCTGGGGCATTGCAGTGTCACTATCAGGGCAGCTGGATGCAATCCAGAATCTCAGGTTGGTTGCAGTTGGTCGCAAAAGAGACCAAGGAGGAGCAGAAGGAGCAGGAAAAAGAAGTGAGTTAAAAGGGCTTGATAGAATATCTTCATTATATAATGAACAGGCTCAGAATGTGTCTGAATCTGTGCGACTGGCCATAGTGACTGGCGAGCGGCCAAGGCACAAGCGCCGACGTTTAGTGATGGGCACGGCCCGGCCCAGGCCGCGGCTTAGCCCGAGCCGAGCCCCCGAAAGCCCGAGCCGGGCCAGGCCCAAGCCGTTGACCCGCCGGGCTTCCGGGCCTGGCTCGAGTTTTGACAAGCCCAAGCCGGGCCCTGAAGCCGCGGCCTCGTAGGCGCCCGCCGGCACCGCTGCCGCCCGGCGCTTCTCCTCCTTCCGCCCCACCATCCCGCCAGCGCCTTGAAAATCCCGCCCCCACCCCCGCCATCTCCTTCCTTCACCTGTACCCTGCAGCGAGAGCAGCGCGGTACGGGCCTTGCTCCTCCGTGTGGGTGTGCGGGTGCGTGTGGGCGTCTGCATGGGGGTGGGCGTGCACATGCGGCTGCGTGTGCGTGTGCGTATGGGGCTGCAGGTGCGTGGAGGGGGGGTGGGGGGATGGGCATGCTTGTTTGGCCGTGCCAGCGGCGGCGGCGGCGGGTGGTGGTGCTGTTGTTGGAGGTGCAACACATGTCTAGTTCCCCACCAACAGGCCGCGGCCCAAGCCGGGCTTAGCCCGAGCCGAGCCGGGCCTGCAGGTGAGGGCCTGGCTCAGGATTTGGGAAGCCCGAGCCCGAGCAGGCCGGGCCCAAGCCCGGGCTTTGGGGCCGAGCCGGGCCCTGCCCATCACTACCGACATTCACAGTCGCCATCATGTGATGATTCTGGCGAGGAGAATGAAGGGAGCGCAGTGGTGAGAACATGTGGGACAGAGACATGTGAGGGCTCAGGATGCAAACATTCACGTCCGAGAACCAGGCGAAGGACAGAAATGGCACAGATGGTGGAGTTCCTGGAGGAAGCGCGTGCAGAGGAGAGGAAAGCGCGTGACGAGGAGAAGAAAGCGCGTGCGGAAGAACGTGAGGAGGAGAGGAAGGCACGCAATGCGCTTCTTGAGGAGACACGTCGCGCGAATGACCGGCAGGAGAGGACAAATGCGGCCCTTCTGGATATCTTGCGGCAAGCGCTCCTCAATTAGTTTTCGATTGTTTTAGATTCTATCATGTGGGAAATATTAGTTCATTGGGCGGCAATATTACTGTACGGTAATATGAGATTATCGTACATAATATATACTACAAACTAATATACTCTATTGACATGAACGACTGAGGAGGGACGGCGGGGTTAGAAAAGGATAAGCCGCCACGTATGTGGGTCCGTGTGGACCGTGTGACATCGTAGTTCCAACAAGGTTCCGAAAATGAGTCCTGAGCGAGGCGGCGGGCCACATACCGTGCATGGACTGAACAAGGCAAGTTATAAGCAACGGCCGTCGACTACGCTTTGTTGCTATGGATGCTGTGGACAAGATAAAATGCCTGGAGGCGCGACAACGGCGAGGTGAGTGCTCAACTGAGCGAGACAAAGGATGGCTGAGGGTGGAAAAGCTGGACGCTAAGAACGCGTCCTTATAGGTGCAGTGTCTGAGATCCAGTGAGAATCCACATGTATAGCACCTTCTTGTCTCCTCCTTTGCGTCTCACGCAGTGCTGTGGACATTGCTTTCAAGGTCCCGCAGAAAGTACGGTGACCGCAACTGGTCTAGAGAGCTAAAGCCTTATATATAGTAGCCATCAACGCCCATATCGGTCATACCCTTGTCTCCACGAGGCCATTGCCTTGACCACGCATGCTGGCAGCAGCGGAGATCAAACAGTCGCTTACGCTTGGTTTCCGACCCTCGTGCACAATGTCTCCCAGGTCCAGTATTGCGGGTACTCAGTACCACTGTGCACCTATCTATCTATTATCTGACCCTGGTTCTCCGAGGTCTGGCTGTGATCGGGAAGAAAAGTGAAGATCCTACCTCAGGCCGCTCTGTCGTTGAAGTTCTCTAGCCAGCCCTGTTGCTACCGTGCTCGCTTCCCGATGCATTCACCGCGATTCAATCTCAACATGGTATCGATTTGAGTTCTGTCCCATTCGACTCCCTTAGCCAAGATCCCGATCTCCCTGCTATGACAGCCGTCCCCGCCGCTTGCTCGTATTATCTGCTGGTACCTCACGCCAGCTTATCCCCAAACTGTAGAACGAAGGAGTAAATATGATCTGATATTCTACCTTGATCTCAAGTAGATCGTTCCTTTATATACAAATTATAATGTCCATTATATTACCAATCCCTTCGAGCTGCTGTGCCGATGCGATGCCGGCGCACCAGCAACCCGGGGTCGAGAGCGATCTCGAACCTCCGGCTAAATGCGTGCCGGCTCTGCCTCGGCGGTGTTATCGTCCCGATTACTAACACTCCCCCTCAGCGAGAAGTCCCTTCGGTAAAATCCCAATTTCCCTAATAGATACCTATGTTGGTGCATGTCTAATCCCTTTGTAAATATGTCCGCTATGTTCTCCTTCGTCGGTACGTATGTAAGTGATGCCTCGTGAGAGGCCACTTTCTCACGGATAAAATGATATGCGACATTGATATGTTTGGTACGCGCATGATACGTTGCGTCATGCGATAGTGTAATGGCGCCTAGATTGTCTGATCGAAGTGACGTGGGCTGGGTTTGATCGATTCCAAGTTCCTCGATGAAACGCCTCAGCCAGATTAATTGCTTGGCGCCCTCGGTAAGTGCCATGTATTCGGCCTCCGTGGTAGATAGCGCGATCGTTCGCTGCTTCTTCGAGCTCCATGCAATGGTTCCTCCTCCTAGCATAGCTACATAGCCACTAATAGATAGTGCGTCGTTTCTATTAGCATAATCCGAGTCGACAAATATTTCGAGGTCGAGACCAGCGTCTCGTCGGAATGTTATGCCGTCGTCACGTGACCCTTTGAGGTACCTGAGCGCGTGTTTGATCGCCGTCCAGTGCTCGGGTCCATAAGTAGTAGTGAATTGGCTCAAGTGTTGTACGGTAAAAGCCAAATCAGGTCGCGTGCTGAGTGCTGCATACATGAGTGATCCGATCGCTTTGGCATAGGGTACTTCGGCAGTTGGACCTGTTGAGTCCATGGGTGTCGTGAGTTTGATCATTTTATGCAGGGGTGTAGATACCGAATGAGCCGTTGTCATGTTGAATCGATCGAGTATGATGTCGATGTAATGTCCTTGAGACATGATCAGTGTTCCCTCATCCCTATTCCTCTCAACTCTAATTCCCAAGATTTTCTTCATTTCTCCTAGATCTGTTAAGGGGAATTTTCCATGAAGCTCCCCCTTGAGCTTAATCATCCCTCCCTTGGAGTCAGCAAATAGTCCGAAGTCGTCCACATATACTGATATGACTTCGATTGAGTCCTTATCTTGTCTGATGTAGACGCATTCATCGGCTGTACTTTGATGGAAGCCGAGATCGAGTAGTAATTTGCGTAAGCGCTGATGCCAAGCTCGTCCCGATTGTTTGAGTCCGTAGAGCGCTCTGTATATTCTTAGAACGCGTCCAGATCCATCATCAAATCCGTCGGGCTGGCGCATGTAGATCTCCTCATCTATAGTTGAATTGAGGTAGGCGCCTTTGACATCCATCATTTCGATTTCCCAATCGAGTGTGTTTGCGATCGCCAATAGAACACGTAGTGAATCGAATTTGACCACGGGTGAAGTTATCTCGTAGTAGTCCATTCCTGGCCTCTGTGTGAATCCTTGAGCCACAACCCTTGCTTTAGCCTTATCGAATTGTCCGTCCGGTTGTGTTTTGACAGCGTATACCCATCGGCAACCGATAGCTACTCGTCCGGGTGGTAGTTCTGTTAATTCCCATGTTCTTAACGTTTTGTGTTGTTCCATCTCAATTTCCATTGCTTTCTCCCAGATCGGCGCATCATCACGTGATACCGCCGTTCTGTAATTCTCAGGTTCAGTGACGATTTCTCTCGTTATGTAAACCTGCTCGGTGCGTCCTGAATTATTCAGCTTCCGGTAATCCGGTCTTTGAGTGATACGCGCGCTCCGTCGGATCTCTGGAGCTGGCGCTTGTTCAGGTGGATCAGGAACGGGTGTCGTGTGGGGTGATGACGTCTGTGGGGTAGATGTGATCGGGTCCGGCACATGCTCGCGCGGTGAGTGCTCCCCCTCGAGCGGTGCCGTGTCGTCATCGTCGTTATCTGGGATAGGGTAGAGTCGGTTGTCATTTTCGTCGAATGTGATATTTCTCGAAATTTGAACATGTTTTGAGGCTTTATTGTAATACCTCCATGCTTTTGCATGTTCTGCTACTCCGACGAAGATGTGTTCTTCTGCCTTTGGATCAAGTTTAGCTCGTCGTTGATCCGGCACCATAACCCAACAATTTGTCCCGAATTCCTCTAGACGTGCTATGTTCGGCTTCTTGCCGAATAGTGCCTGGAACGGCGTTGCGTCATCTCCAAGCGCTCGCGTGGGTGATCGGTTTTTGATGTAACACGCGTAAGCCACGGCCTCGGGCCAGAGTATTTTAGGCAGGTTCTTGGCAAATATCATTGCCCGTGCGTGCTCGAGTAAGGTTCGGTTGAGTCGTTCGGCGATTCCATTCTGGGCTGGGGAGTATGGAGCTGTGGTCTCCATGATAATGCCATATTTTGCACAAAATTCCTTGAAATTCTTATTGACATATTCCCCTCCATTATCTGAGCGAAACCTCTTCAGTTTCTGACCTGTTTGGGTCTCGAGGAATGCCTTGTACGTCTCGAAGTGTTTGAGCGCTTCATCTTTGGCGCTCCCAAAATAGATGACCGTGTACCTGGATTTGATGTCCGTGAAAGAATAAAAGTATTTTTCACGTGATGGTCCCTCGGTCTGGGCAGGTCCCCATACATCGGATACTGTCAGGTCACCGACCTGTTCTACAGTGTCCTCGGCTCTTTTGGGGAATGGCTCCACATGCCGTTTGCCTTGTATGCATGCCTTGCACTGGCTCGGCTCGTTTGACTCGTCGATCTCGAGTCCAGTAACTAGGTCGTTAGATTTCAACAATTTTATGGAGTTTATGTTGACGTGCCCTAGTATCCTGTGCCATTTATCCCATGACCGTCCCTTTGCCGCTGCGGCAAAGTCCCGTGCCTCGACTGATCGAGTGACCCGTGCCTTCATACAGAACAGCCGCCCGCGCTTCTGTCCCTGTGCAAAGGTAACTCCGGCGCGTGATTTGAATTCGACGCCGGTGCCTGAAAAAGTGGCTGTGTTGCCCTTATCAGTCAGACGCCCTACGCTGATAAGGTTGTTCGGCGCATCCGGTGCATGCTTGACGTCACGTAGTTCGATCGTGTTCGTCTTGGCACCGATCTTGAATTCCATGTATATAGTGCCTCGGCCTTGTGTATGTAGTACCGCGCCGGGTGAAATTCCTTCGATTTCCGATGGTTCCTCGGCATAGCTAGCGAAATCATTTCGGCTTCGAGCTATATGTGTTGTTGCCGCTGAATCGGCTAGCCAGTCGGATGCAGATATAGCACTGTATGCTACCTCCTTAGATACAAATGCGAAGTCTTTTTCTTCTGCTTGTTTGACTGTTTCTTTGTTCCCTGATTTGAACCATTTCGGTGCTTGGCCTTCCTTGCCGCCACCTTTCGCCCAACAGTCCTTCACGTAATGACCCTTCTTGCCGCAATTTCGGCACTTTCCCTTTGTTGCTCCTGAGTCATCTTTCCTAGGTCTGTGACGTTGTTGCGCCTTAAGCGCCGTCTGCCGTGCCGATCCAGCTTTCCGTGCTCGATCCTCATCGAGGACCCGAGCTATTAATATATCAGCTGTTGTCCCGGCTCCACTGGCGTTTACTGCCGTAATAAACGCCGACCAAGAATCTGGTAATGACGTCAGCAACGTGTTCGAGAACTCGGTGTCACTGATGTAATGTCCCCGCGCATTCAATTCCTGTTGAATGCCGCGGAGCTTGCGTACGTGCTCCTCCATGTTCGCGCCGTCCTCGGCAAGCGTCCGGAAGAAATCTCTTCGGAGATTTACAATCCCCACTGCTCCCTTAGATTCGAATATAGCTTGTAGACTAGTCCATACAGCAAACGCAGACATCGTCTGATTGATGTAAACTAGTTGTTCATCGGCAACTCTGAGGCAAATCTCTTTTCTAGCCTTCTTGTCCTTCCTTCTCCAATCGTCGATCTCCTGCTGTTCGGTCGCAGTGACGTTGTCGGCATCTGCCGGTCTCGGTTCCGTCTCCCTGCCGATAGCCACGTCCCACAGATCTGAGTCATCGAGTATCCACTCGAGCCGCCGGCGCCACGCCGCGTAATTATCCCCGTTCAAGGGATCGATCTTGTACGTGTTATTGCTACTCGACATCGTTGATCGGTATTGAGTTGGTGGAGTATAGGGTGTAGTTGGAGTAAGCTAGATTTGTAGTAGTTTAGTTATGCGCGGGGCCCATAACCTGTAGAACGAAGGAGTAAATATGATCTGATATTCTACCTTGATCTCAAGTAGATCGTTCCTTTATATACAAATTATAATGTCCATTATATTACCAATCCCTTCGAGCTGCTGTGCCGATGCGATGCCGGCGCACCAGCAACCCGGGGTCGAGAGCGATCTCGAACCTCCGGCTAAATGCGTGCCGGCTCTGCCTCGGCGGTGTTATCGTCCCGATTACTAACACAAACAACATCCACGTACTCTCACCTGGTCCTTTGACATGCCGAAAGAGACACTTACTCATTAGACCACACATGTGCCGGGGTGTCTACCCTACCCCTGGGCATGAATGTCCAAATTCTCGGGTAACCTCAGTCGATCGTATTGGAAGATCTCAATACATGTGAGTTGTCCTTGATTCTACTCTCTGGATCTTGAGATAACCAGTCCTAGATTTGATCCGCATCTACTACTGATCATGACCGGTGGTGTTTTCAATTATATCCACGTCCCTCGTCATTGAGACTGCGCCTCGAGCTCCTTTCCCTGCTTTGGTGAGACGCACTTGCTGGCGCTCTAAGGTGAACATGCCCTATCATATGGCACGCTCTGTCGAGGGAGACTAGAAGATCACACTGAGGTAAAATCACTTAAACCTCCTCCGCAGCCCATTACATCCTCACCACCACTGTAGCAATGTGTCAACCCGGAGATGCCCGTTCCCGATTCTCTCTGATGGATGATGTTTTCATATATACATACTATCGTATACCAGGAGTTCGAAAGTGCAGGGGTTTGAATCCCCTTCCCTAGTAGCCACACCACACCAGAGGTCAATCTAAGTAGCTAGAGTTGAAGGTGAAAATCAACGAAGACCACATTGTTATCCATCCAGATAATCCGAAAACGGAGAGAAAAACCTCGTTATAATATCGACTGAACAAATCTATACATCTAGTACTTCAACCTAATCCTTCGACCAAGACATCATCGCCAGCTGACTCTTCGTAGGATCCAATATCTCCCCGCCCTTAACACCGAGGATTACATTCTCGATCCAACAAAAATCATTTGTGGCCTATTCCCTGAATGTCAAGCAATGGCTTTTTTATTTATTTTTTATTTTTTATTTTTTTCCTATATCCAAGCTTTACGTCTTTGGGGGCCGTGCCCTATGTAAGGCGGTAAATACAGTTTTCTGTTAGTCGTTCCCGCTTTCCTTCCTTATACTATATCTTTGCTTACCCTCGTGGGGCGTGGCCCCGAGCTTGTCCGTGCCGGGACGCGTGTAGAAACCTGTCCCGTCCCGTTTACTTCTTCCTTTTTTTTCTTTTCTTGCTCTTCCCTCTTCGCCTTTCTTTGTAGGTAGCTTCAGGTCTCCGTACGGCTTCTCGAACCTCTTGGTATCGTGTATATATCTGAATAGATGCGCCATCACCTTGTGTGACCAACATCCCTCTTCCTCTGTGTTACTGAATTTTTAAATGTGTAGTGGCTCGGAACCAGAGAATTGATATACCTTCTCACTCAACTCTCGATGGGCGTACGGCTCCTGCAAGCTCAGTCACACATTTGGTACTAGTGATGCACGGGCCGGGCTGGGCTCGGAAAGCCCGGGCTTGGGCTCGGCTTTAGCAGACTCAGGCTCAGTGGCTCAATGAAGCCTCGAGCCTAGGTTCGGCACAAGCCCCATCTCCGACTCAAAGTTCACGCTCCGCGGGCACCTTCCGGAGAAGGGGCTTGTACCAAGATGCCGCGCTAGGGGGGCCGTCTCCCGCCGCCTCTACCACCAGCCACACACTCTCTACGGCTTCACTCATTATAACAATCTACTAGACCATATGTCTCTTGAGCTCCCTAGCTATTTAGAATTGCTTGATCACTGAACAGCTGTCTTGTATCCCGTTGGGAATAGTGGGGGTGGGCACAATTGCGCTATCTCACTTGTCAACGTGTTACAGACGGCCGCTCGTTGATTTTTAAGGACATCTATAGTTGGGAATGTAGGCCAGATATCCTAAAAACCTTTAGCAGCAAGTGGGACAGCTCGATCGCTATGATAGTAGTGGTACGAATAAATTGACAGGCACGGTTTCAAACCTTCAGGCAAGGAGAAGAGAAGAGAAACAATAATAGCTCAGAATATGAGACTCGCAGATGACTGATGAGAGAGAGATGCCAAGCCTGTCCTCTAGAGCATCTTTGCATGATAACAGCAGGATATCTCCCCAGCATACGTCGATGTCCATTTAAAACGCGAGCGTGCTTAAAGTCACGTGACGTAACGAACTGTCGACACCGTCGTCTGGAAAAGTGCCTGGTGCTGCGCCCACCGGTCACCGAGCAGCAAAGTAATTTATGGGATCACTTTAAAACATAATACAGGTCATTGTTATAATTTTCTGAAAATTATTCTTGAGTGACTGGTTCAACTACGTGCCTCACAAGCCATTTGTCACTCGTCCCAGAAGGCACATACATCACGACATAATTAAATTGATTCTTAGCTACTCACACAGGACAAGTTGTCAGAATACATCTCTGTTACGATAATCTAAAGAAACCTTGACTCGAGAGGTGTTGTGGCCGACGCAGCACCATGAAGAGACGGTCCCCCTAGCGCGGCATCTTGGTACAAGCCTCTCCTCTGGAGATGAAGTCGGAGCTTCAAGGCTTGCGCCGAACCTACCTCAAGCCCAGCTAGGTTCAGCACAAGCCCCATCTCCGACTCAAAGTTCACACTCCGCGAGCACCTTCCGGAGAAGGGCCTTGTACCAAGATGCTGCGCTAGGGGGGCCGTCTCCCGCCGTCTCTACCACCAGCCACACACTCTCTACAGCTTCACTCATTATAACAATCTACTAGACCATATGTCTCTTGAGCTCCCTAGCTAGTTAGAAATGGTTAATCACCAAGTAACTGTCTTATATCCCATTGGGAATAGTGGGGGTGGGCACAATTGTGCTATCTCACTTGTCAACGCGTTACAGACGGCCGATAGTAGTGGTACGAATAAATTGAGTCATTGACAGGCACGGTTTCAAACCTTCGGGCAAGAAGGAGAGAAGAGAAACAATAATAGGAGACTCCCAGATGACTGATGAGAGAGAATATGAGAGAATATGATCCCAAGCCTGTCCTCTAGAACATCTTTTCATGATAACAGCAGGATATCTCCCCAGCATACGTCGATGTCCATTTAAAACGCGAGCGTGCTTAAAGTCACGTGACGTAACGAACTGTCGACACCATCGTCTGGAAAAGTGCCCGGTACTGTGCCCACCGGTCACTGAGCAGCAAAGTAATTTATGAGATCACTTTAAAACATACTACAGGTCATTGTGCTAATTTTTTTAAAATTATTCTTGAGTGACTGGTTCAACTACGTGCCTCACAAGCCATTTGTCACTCGTCCCAGAAGGCACATACATCACGACATAATTAAAATGATTCTTAGCTACTCACACAGGACAAGTTGTCAGAATACATCTCTGTTACGATAATCTAAAGAAACCTTGACACAAGAGGTGTTGTGGCCGACGCAGCACCCTGAAGAGACGGTCCCCCTAGCGCGGCAGCTTGGTACAAGCCTCTCCTCTGGAGATGAAGTCGGAGCTTCAAGGCTTGCGCCGAACCTAGAGCCCAGCCCATTAGTCTGGCTCGGGCTGGCTTGGGCTCGAGCCGGGCTTCAGCTATGAAAAAACAAATACGAAATAAAATAAAATATTATGATTAAGCCATAGCATCAATATTAAATGTTTTCTAATGCGTCATCACTGTTCTAGATGTCTGCAAGTGCACTTGTATTGTCCCCGTCATTGCTTCTATAAGACTCTCCCGCTTCATCCTCTAAGGCCGTCTCGGTTCTGGTGCATGGCTCGGGTTCACGGAAAACTAGTTCGTGTCACAATATACATTTGAGGCATTGAAGAGCTTCAACGATGTCGCCCTTAAGGCGACTTCAGTGCTTGCTGATGGTAATTCCCGCAGATGAAAAGGCACGTTCACTTGACACAGAAGACACCATAATTGCAAGATAATCAGCAGCTAATAGTGCCCATAGCGGGAGCCGCTGAGAATTGAGCTGAAAGCTGCATAATAATGATTAGATTGATATAAATTAGAACAGTGTCAAATTTTACCCCCCACCACTGGACAATTGACTGTCCAGGCACAAGTTCATCCAGCACATCTAAATACAGATTATATTCTTTAAGCCAAGGGTTTTTTGGATCTATTGCAGCAGTCGATTGAAGAGTATCGTCCTCTGATTCGCCATTGTCACTCAGCTCTCTCAGGAGCATAGTTATTTTTTTCTCTGAGGGTCGAGTGTGCTTGACCGATGAATGTGAGGTTGGCTCTGCATTGACTTCAATAAAACGCTCCCGGAACTATCAAATAGACTCAGTAACATACCAAATGGGGGCTTTGTGATAACATACCAATTCTTGACATTATCCTTGACGTCATTCTGCAGGTTCTCAGGCCAGTGTCTCTTGAAATGGTGCATCTTCTGACTGGGATCAAGTACTGCAATAACAATTCAGGTATCAGATATAAATGCAAAGGTGCTAAACTAAACTGGCCCATTGTAAGAATATATGCATCGGAATCTACAATCTTGTCCTAATACTCGGTTATCTTTTGAATGGCAGCTTGAATGGCCCCTGTAAATGGTAAATACTTGTCCTTGCTAAGGCGTGTGGTCCATGCTTTGTGCAAAGCCTCGAGGGCAGGGAGGGTAAGGTGTAAGCCACCACCACAATAACCTTAAAAATTCACATTACTACTCTCATCACCTGTCAGTAGATAGTGCAGCCAGTAGCCACACTAGACACAGGCAGAACGCTTCTTGAAACAGAAGTGAACACAATGACCACGCCGACAAGCTCGGAGGGTCACCTGCCAGGGACCGCACACCTGGGCAGGACAAGGACGGGAACAGCGTAGCAAGGGGAGCAGGCAAAGACACCAGGTGAGCTTTTAGACAGTGCAAACTCATCAGTACAAAACAGAGAGCAAGCACACAACTTCCTTGACAAGAACCAGTATGTGGCGAAAGATGACCCGATCTCCCAGGAAAGCGTAAGCAACACTCTACTCTGCCTAGCCCATAGCGCCACAGGCAAGGCACTGAAGGAGGGACCATGGGCCGTGGCGATACTGATGGTGGATGCATTGGCAAAGAGCATGGGGGAGCAAGTCATGAGATATGTGGAAAAGAAGGTGGACCCCATCATGCGGAGGGAAGAGGAGACCACGGATGTGCTCAGGGAAGTGTCCTATGACACAATAAGGGCAGTAGACGCAGTGACAGATATGCTCGAAGCTGGAGCATGAGGCAGAGGGGAGATGGGACCAGCAGTCGGGATGACGTATGCTGCTGTGTTGAAGGGCACAGTACCACTTGTGCACCCAAACACCCTCGCCAGGGATAGGGCGAGAAACTGATCGACAAGGACCCCAGCGCTGAGACAAATCCGCTGGAAGAGTTAATAGAGCAAGAGTTGGTCACCAAAGCCAACGAGGCCATGGAGCACATGGGAACAATGGAAGAAGGGGAAGAACCTAAATTTGTGGGGGCTAAGAAATTAGCAAACGGTGGAGTGGTCTTTGACCTACAGACGCCCAAAGCAGCCAACAGCATCCAGACACACAAGGAGGAGTTCCTGCAGAGATTCAGTGCATCAGCGGTAGTCAAAGAAAGATCTGTGTCGGTGATCGTTTAATATGTACTGGTTAGCCATGCGCCCGAGGCCCTTGGAGAATATGCAAGAATCGAGCGCGACTCCAGGCACCCCGAAGGCACACTCATTGCCACGAGATGGATAAAGCCGGTGCAACGACGCAGCCCAGGGCAGCAGTCCACACACATCATAGCACGGTTCAACACCACTGTAGGGGAACAGCTGTTCAACCAGCCAAGGAAGGCTGCTCAACCAGCCCTAGTCTTTTCTTTTTGTCTTGACAACATGTAAAAACACATTTGAAGAATTAACAGTATCTGTATGCTGTTAATATAACTGGGGAAAGGCTTTTCAAACATTCCTCTAGTTATCTTATATTTTTCCTTATTTTTCCAAAATCTCCATGGCTCAAACTACCATTTTTCTGTCATTACAGAGTTGTGGATCCTCCAGCACCCACAACTCTGTTCCGGGCGCTCTATTTCAAACTCCGCAGGGCACCTCGGCAGTGGCCGCATTTTCGGACTTATGGTCACCCAAGCACCCACAAGTCCGGCAGGATGTCTCAGTATTTCCAGCTGAGTCCCAAACGGTTGCTATATGCAGCCATAGCAACTGTGCAGCCTGTTTGGCTTCACCAAACAATGGGGATCATGGTCAGTCATGACAACTAGGCTGTACCAGGCCATGCTCAGCTGTGCTAAGCAGTGCTCTTCGTAATTATGGCTACAGAGCCCTAATTGGCTCAGAACTGCTTACTCAGCTTCTGAGTGCCAAATACATGGTTATCTGGAGATACAGCCTCAATGACTCAACCAATCCAGGCACACCTTGGTGAGTCAGGAGTACATGACTCAGCCAAGCTGTGCTATGGCACATGACCCTTTTCAGCGTGTCATTCCTGACAAATCAAGCTCTGATTGGTAGGAAGCATGGTAGAGTCCCCTGGAAACAGCCAGTGTCTTCCAACCCTTTCTTCTATCTTCCACAAGCTTCTTCCCCCATTCCATTAATAGATAGAAGGTTCTACCTGCTTACTAAGCCCTTGTACATTACAATATAAAAGGAGGCCCTTTGCCTGCCCTTTGAGCAATCAATCTACCCATCTTCTATCCTACACAGCTTGTGTGACTTGCACATCTTACCTAAGTTCCTAACCTGAACTAGAATACTACTCTTGCTTAGAGTAACTATTCTTAGTTCAGTAGTTGCTTTACTGCTTAGCCACTTAGCCTAACACGCTGGGTGAAACTCTACAGAGTGAGGTTGGCAATCAATTTTCTTGTCAATTAGCACTCCAATACCCAAGACAAGCTGCTCAGTTGATTTTCCTGTTCAGTGACTTTCACAAGTCAAGTCAAGTTGTGCGCGAAAGCCACTTCACATTACTCTCTCGTTATTGCAGTGCATTGACATTGGTCGACCCAATCCACTTACAAACTCTCCTGTGGAGCCTATTCCCTCTTTATTCAAAGGAATACTCTTGGACCCTGATAGTGTCCTTGAACCTACACACTCTTTTAGTTTATTGTTCAGTGCAGCTAAGAAACACATTGCCTTCCAGCTGTAATAACTTGGACTAGTTATTACACAGATTGCAACCAAGGTACAAATATTAAATTATTTCCAGAGTTGTGCTGCTGCATTGAACTGGTATTCTACTAGTCATGTAAACGACACGTTCTGATAGACAGAGGTGTTAGCATAACACCAAAGTCTTGAAGGGTTCCAAAACAACCACTGCAGTGGCAAACAAAGCAATCCGAGATGGGCCCATAATCGCGGGCAAGAGGACATGGGCCAGACAGTTGAGATGAGAACCAAGACGATGCCTGAAGTGTCAGAGATATAACAGGTGGCACCTGGCCGCGACCTGTAAAGGTAGGGAAACATGTGGAACCTGTGTGAAGGAACACCAAATGGCAGCATGTGAGGAAACGAACCCAGACAACTTCAGATGTGTGAATTGCGATGCAGCAGGTCATGCATCATGGGACCGCACATGCCCAAAGTTCGTGGCAGCTAGCGAGCGAATTGACAAAAGTGACCCAGAAAGAACATATAAGTTCTTCCCTGACAAAAATCCATGGACATGGGAACACAATACGCGCGGGAGGAGGAGAGCACAGCAAACCCAGCGGAAGTGATGCACACAGACAGCAGCCCGCAGCTCAGCGCCCCAGTGGGCATGCAACAACTAGCACATCAAACAAGGGGGATGGAACCACAGCAGGCGCCAGCGCTTCCGGCATCACAGAGAAGGGGTAGGATCAACCCACCCATAGGCCACAAAGATAGCGGATGGCAGGGCCCATTGACGAGGAGCCAGTCGAGGCCGGGGACCAGACCAGGGTCAAGACAAACAACAATCAACGAACACTTCAGGTCACAAGGAGGAGGGGGAAGCGACGAACCGCAAACAGACCGACACTTATCCGGAACAATATGAGCATCGACACACACCAGAGGACAACACTACAGATCAGACAACAGAACGTCAACAAATCTCTACATGCCACCAATGACGCAGCCCCCTCCCTTCCCTCTGCACTCCCTCCCCCAGCCACCCCTCCCCACCCACCACATAGAGTAGATTAGACCCCACCACACCCAAATGCACCTGCTCAGTACTAAGGCTCATTTTCACACAGGCACCGCACTGTGCCCTGCTTGCCGATGCCTCGCTGCATCCCAGCCGATCATCCCATCTCATGTCAGCCACATCCCCGCAGGCCCACCTGCACAGACTTGTGTCAAGATTGGATTTTGACAGAATAATGAGTTTGGAATAGAGTAAGGATGCGGCCTTTGGCTCTTTTATGATTAAATATCAGATTAATGCCTTGATGAAGAATTCCTATTGCTTAGCGGTTGGGACCGCTATATCTGCCCTTTCGCTATGTGCTGACTAAGCTCTCCGAGGCGTGTCCGGTACTGATGGATGGTGGTCATGTGACCGCATCGACGAAGAAATGGTCTCGATCTATAGGATAGCTCTCTCAAAAGGCTTCACTTTTGAGATAGTTTAGAGTAGACAGTGATAATAGACTCTCAACGAAGAATTGGAGAGAACTATCAAGATTTAAGTTCTGTAGCTATCAAACAAGACCACAGTGACTTCAGGGGGTGAAACAGTGGATTCTGGATGATCAGTTCATACATTTGTGGTAGCTACTTATACTATAATAGTGATAACTACCAGTGTTCAGGATAATGGGTGAATGGGTCAAAAAACTATATGTAACTAAAGGGGTCACTGTTTGTAGTCATAAAGCCATGAAAAAGATGGGGATAATGGCCGGGGTGTTAGCTTTGGAATAGAGTCTTGTACCTACTATACAAAGCCCTTGTCTACATGATGTCAAGATAGTATTCAGCTGGTCATGTCATGGAGCTCAATAGAAAATGGAAATTATGTTTCTCTTGTGTAGCATAAATGCTACTCTTGGTGATGGGGTCGCTGTCTCTGTGCCTCTTCTATGGGGCAGCTGATCGAGCATACGTGCTTGGAATGACATTCTGTCATCATTCCGCCACATCCGATGCTCCTGTGCAGTCTATACTCCTCTGCGGTGTTTGGTGCCCGCACCTCCTTGGTCCCTGTGGCCTGGCGCCTGTCGACGTCATGGTCGATACCATCTGCTGATAGGCCCACTGTCTCTAATCGGCCACACATGGCCAATACCTTCGTTCCTGTATATTATCTGATCTATAGATAAGATAGCTGCTTGATCGTGAGTGTCATGTGCCGTCTGCACGTGTCGATATCTGTCGTGAGTGTTGTTCCCATTCATTAGTAGATTCGTATTCTTTTTCTTGTTTCTTTTATTAGTTTCTATATATATGGATGACTTGAATAATATAATTGCATATATCATAACAGGCTCAAGGCGGAGTTCAATATAGAGGACAAGAGGTGAAGGTAACTCGAGGTTCGACTAATGACTCAAAGTCAAACAAAATATCAAAATGTTCATGTTTGTATCTCTCTCAGTCATACATGGTGTACTACTTATAATAACTCGGATGGGGGTCTCGATGCATAGAACGGACGATAAGGATGATAGGAAATGGTCATACAATAGGTGCGTGTGTTCTGCCAACACTGTATATCTGCGCCGCAACTCGCCTGGACATAGGTAGAAAGGTGCGTACTCATCTGGTGGCTCAAGTGATGAGGCAGAAAGGTGGGTAGTCGTTTGATGGCCCGATGGATGAGGCAGAATGGCAAGTGGAATTGCGTAGGAACAGTGTACATGGCTCAAGGGTGGTGGAGAACATATGTCATGTGCCCTGATCATGATATGGGATCGACTCGGTCCACCCTGGTACTCGGCTCATCAGTTATACTCGTGTCCCGCCTCGACCTGTGATACGGATCTAAGTGTTCGGGAGTGATGTGTCGCACTCGACTTGACTCGGTGAGTGTCAATGTGTGTTTGTGGTGTTGACTCGTGTCTCGATGGCTCAGCTGTGTACTCATGTGTCTTGCGGTGCTCGGAGTGAGATTGGATAGTAAGAGAGAGGTCATTAGAACAATCATGAATAGAAGTCATTGTAGTGGACATTACGGGTTGTTATTCATGTGCGTGAGGTCATGAAATAAGTCGAGTGAAACGAGATGTCATGACCTGTCTATTTCCCTTACCCCACTGTCTCCACATTCCCCCTCGTCACTCTAGCATCTTCGCCAGAGTTCGCCCCACCCTTCGACCACTCTTCCTCTACGTTTGCTCCATCCACTGTTCGCCCTATTCTCCGAACAGCTATTTGCTGCTCACACATTTCGCCAGCAGGCACGCCATCAAATACGATCGATACCATTTACCCGGCGTGATGGTTCATCACTAACCCCATCACCTTCTCGATCCAACCCCCTTTAGGTGTTCATATGGTCGGGATGCATTCACGGGACATCCTACCCGTAGGTCGTGTGGGATCAACCCAGCAGACGAAGAGTCCATGCAGGGTGGTGTATATGCGGGTCCCAAGGCATATTTCCGTACGTAGGTGCCTTAGCCCTCTTTCCTCTCCGTTGTTTCATGTTTGCACCCTTCTTTCGTTCTATTGTATGTTTAATCCATCTATCTGTATCATGACTGCACACCCCTATCCAACCCTGACTCTTGACCGCCTCTTTCCTATTCGCTGATACCTTACAAGCATTTGGTATAACTAGTCTACATTCGCATGTATATTCCCCAGTTCAATTATCATATGTCCATCTTGTGCAAACTTGACCTCACTGTGATCATCGTCTTGAGCCTTCTCCTGTAGATTTCTATCTTCGACCAGAAGAGGACTTAGGCATCACTGGTGAGTTCTCATACTTCATTTTCGTTACCTTAGCCTTCAAACTATTTTCTGTGCTGTCGGCGAAGGGCTCCAAAGGAGCCCCTTCGCCAGCGAAGGGATTGCCGTCGCTTAGGCAACCCTTCCGTGACACCTTGCACGTTACATCGTCAAGTGCCACGGCTATTTCGCTATGACTGTAGATAGGGCCAGCTCCGTTTGGGCAGCCCTCTTATCTTGTGAACATTTGTTGGTTCACCTATTCACCAAACGGCATACTTATTCACACAAGTTATTCAGGCATTCACTGTGTTCACTAATACACAATATTAACGCCTAAAAACCAATCTTGACACAAGAGTCCATAGCTGATAAGTTTCTCCACACAACAGATTTTAGGCGTTAATATCATGTATTAGTGAACACAGTGAATGCCTGAACAGCTTGTGCAACAAAGTGTGTAATTTGGCAAATAGAGTGAAGCCAAGAAAGGTTTAGAAGGTAAGAGTGCCACCCAAACAGAGCTGGCCCTGTCTACAGTTGTAGTGAAATTGCCCGTGACACTTGACCATGTAACATACAAGGTCTCACGGAAAGGTTGTCTAGTAGCAACAATCCTTTCGCCGGCGAAGGAGTGTTTGGTGCATTTATGCTCCTGCATCAAAATCAAGCCAAATAAATTCCCCCCTCCGTATTTCTTTCCAAATTATTTTCAGATCGTTCCTCAGTGATCACTTTATTTTTCAGAATTATCTGAAATCTCCTATCAAAGATTTGTGCTTCTATTTCAATTTGTCTTTCTTCTTTTTCACAGCCGGCTCTCTTATGTAATCATTTCGATGCCCACTCTACCATGGGCGCTAAAGGGCCGGGTGGTAGTATATGTGCAGTGAGACACATTTCCAACCTCTCTCAGTGACAACTAAATTCACTGAGAGAGGCAAGCAAATTAGTCTTGTTTGCTTCGATTTATTAATCTAGAAATCCTGTAGTGAATTAATTTCTAGGTAGTGTATAATATAATGAGTGACAACTAAATTCACTGAGAGAGTGAATTAATCTCTAGTCTATTCTTTTGAGTACCAAGTCCAGTCCTACTGCCTATAATTCCTGTCCTCTACAGGGTTATGGGCCCTGGAGACACTTCAGAGAAACTTTTGGGTGTTGAGAAGCTTGCTACAGATGGAAGTAATTGGCCAATGTGGTGAGCCACTCTCATCAGCTATTTTGAGTCCAAAAATCTACTCAAGCATGTAGAAGGGAGAGTCACTCGACCTCCTGATCCTCCAGTCATGCCCCCAGGCCATATTATTACAGAAGCTGAGGAAACTCAAATAGATAAGGCTGAGGAGAGGCTGGAGAGATATCTTGCTAGAGAAGGACAAGCCAAGACCCACATAATCATCTCAGTGTCAGAGTCTGTCAGGGGAACCCCCTCCTGAGGACATTTCTAGCCTTGGCTTCGGCTCTGACCCAAGATCCGGGTCTGTGTTAAGACCCGTTCCCGAGTCCAGACCCGAGGCCTCGGCTCTCGCTCTGGAACCTTCGGCTTAACTCGGGTTCCCTATCAGTTCATCATTCTCCCTGATCCCCTTTCCTAGATAGTCCTGTTCCATTTCTGATGATCGTCCGTCGACCCTGCTTCCTACTCGATATGGGAATTGATGCCCTCTTTCCGTTCTAGTATATAAACCCCCCGTCATGTACACTAGTTGCTCAGTTCTGATATCGACTTAGATCCCTCGTATCCTTCCGCTTCTCTGTCTGACCTCGTTCTGAACCTTGGCTTCCAGCCGAATCCGTTCCTGAATCTGTTTCCCAAAATTAGGGCGGAACACTGTAGTGGGCGCAACCTACGAAGTTGAAGCCAAGCCCTCTGTTCCCGAACTTTGGCTAACCTTGGCTCGGCCCTTGGGTTGAGTCTTAAGTACACCTTACGTTCTTAACAGTCGGCCATGTGTTCCTGATATCAAGAATGTGAGAACTTGATCATATGCGCATCAGAGAGAACGGGATGAAAGACTATCAAATGAGCGCTGGGAGTGCATTTCAGGTGTTGGTGGTGATAACTACTTCTCCTGGAGCATGAGCATGGAATCAGTCCTGCATTCGCTAAACCAGTGGGAAGTAGTGATGGGGACTTACCCTCTCCCTGTGCATGTCTTCTGTGACGCTCCTACAAATAAGGAGCTGCAATTGGAAAAGACATGGCAGTTACGCAGAATACGTGCATACATGGAAATTGACTTACGAGTGGAGGACCAAGAGAGTGTCCCCATCAGGAGCAATTGTGATCCTACAAAAAAGGCACCGGTAGAGTTCCCACTCTCAGATGACAAATAAAAACCACGGTAGGCAATGGCAAACGACTCGTGACACAGGATACATTTTACCTCCCTGTGAATCACAGAGAAACAGCCACACCCCCCCTAAAAGGAGAGGCCACCATGGAAGAAGCTGGTAGGAAAGGGCATCCAATAAAATGAATACAAATTCATCTGCATAACTGTGTTCACAGTCATTGGCGGTCGACAGGTCCCTCCTCCTTCAGAGAGAGTCAGGGTGTCAAGATTGGATTTTGGGTGTTAATATCGCATGTTAGTGGCGAATGCCCGAATAGCGTGTGCAATCTAGCGAATCGCCCAGCGAACAGTACCGAAGAGGTAAGGGTTAAGAAGTAAGAGGGTTACTCAAAAGGAATTTGCCCTGATCTACAGTCATAGCGAAATAGCCCGTGGCACTTGACGATGTAACGTGCAAGGTGTCACGGAAAGGTTGTCTAAGTAGCGACAATCCTTTCGCCGGCGAAGGCACTCCTTTGGAGTCCTTCGCTGACAGCACAGAAAATAACTCGAAGGCTAGGGTAACAAAGATGAAGTATGAGAACTCACCAGTGATGCCTAAGTCCTCTTCTGGTCGAAGATAGAAATCTACAGGAGAAGGCTCAAGACGATGGTCACAGCAAGGTCAAGTTTGCACAAGATGGACGTATGATAATTAAACTGGAGAATATATATGCGAATGTAGACTACTTATACTGAATGCTCATATGGTGCTAGCGAATAGGAAAGAGGCTGTCTGGAGTCAGGATTGGATAGGGGTGCGCAGTCAGGATACATAATAGATGAAATAGACATACAATAGAATGGAAGAGGGGTGCGAACATGAAACGACGGAGAGGAAAGAGGGCGAAGGCCCCTATGTACGAAAACACGCCTTGGGACCTGCATATACACCACCCTGCACGGACTCTTCGTCTGCTGGGTTGGTCCCACATGACCTACGGGTAGGATGCCCCGTGAATGCATTCTGGCCATGGGAACACCCAAAGGGTTTGAGTTGAGAAGATGATGGGACCAGTGATGAACCATCAACCCGGGTAAAGGATGTCGATCCTGTTTGATGGCGTGCCTGCTGGTGAATGATGCGAGTAGCGAATGGTCATATGGCGAATGTGGTGAATAGTGAATGGAGCGAGGAGTGAATGGAGCGAAGACGAGCGAACATGGAAGAGTGGTGAAAGGGACAACAGGTATAGCTGGGTACAAGAAATAAATGAGTCATGACAGCCTGCACCTCCTTGCAATTCATGATAGGACCAGTGATGAACCATCAATCCAGGTACAGGATGTCGATCGTGTTTGATGGCATGGCTACTGGCGAATAATGCAAGTAGCGAATGGCCATTTGGCGAATGTGGCGAATAGTGAATCGAGCAAGGGGTGAATCGAGCGAAGCTGAGCGAACATGGAAAAGTGGTGAAAGGGAAAACAGGGATAGCTTGATACAAGAAATGAATGGGTCATGACAACTGTGTAGTGAAAACTTCAGCGAAGCTAATTCGTCCTGCCCTGCAGTGGTACGAGTCCCATTGAGTCCAACCTGCACGGAGGCTGCAACTGACACTATCCGAATACATCCTGAGCATGTGGGTCTGTCATGGAGTGGGAGTTTAACAGATGATGGGTTCTATGATGGATGAGGGCCCCAACACCTGGCGTCCTGGCAGGAATGATGCGAATAGCGAATGCGAAAGCAGTATGGCGATGAATATTTTGGCAAGATATTCGCTGGGTCGGGAAGCCGTTCGCTGGTTGAGGAGGTCATTCGCTGTGTGTTGAGGGAAGATTCGCACAATAAATGAATCATGACACAGGGATGGATGACTTGTCCTGCTTGTCGTAGGTGATTGCCTCCTTTTCATTGCTTGCAATGGTTGTGTGAATGGTTGTGTGTACCGGTGGGGTCAATGTTGGTTCATGCTGTATTGTCTGGATCGTTTCAACTGTGCCTGGCGTTAGGCCATGAGCCCAGAGAAGCTTGTGCAATGGAGAGCGGTGTGTCTTCTCTTGTCGTATTTCCCTGTGCAGGTGCGCATGGAGTGGGTGCGAGGGCGGTAATGTGAGCATGTGCAGAGTTGCGCTGTAGGTGTACTTGTCTAGGGCCAGCTGGATTGGTAGTAAGTCAGCCTGAATGTCAAGCAAATCAGTGGGTGCTGAGTGAAGGGCTCCTGTGATATACAATGATGCCATTCTCTGTACTCTGGCGAGTCTCCAGGTGAGGAGTGAGTTGATGAGGAAGTTGAGATACATGGAATCAGGGATAGGGTTCCTGGACTCAGTAAGTTTTATATGCAATACATCCATCTTTGACTTATGCTCTTGCATTCCTGCACCATCATACCTGATGTGTGTGAGGTCTCCCAATAGGGTGGCTTGAGTATTTGCTAGTTGACTGTGTTGTGGTCTGGAGTACACTAAAGTCTATGAATGACATGCACAGTGTTCAGAGGGTGCTGCTTTGGCTGTGTTACCTGGCCTGGCAGGTGTCCATCTGCAACCTCGTTTGCTTTTTGCCACTCTGTTCACCCTCTGCTTTCTTCCTGTGCCCTGTCGCCTAGCTTGTCCACCTGTCTGTTCTACCATGCCATATGTCGCCTGCATCAGTATCGGCCATCCTTTAAGGCAGATGCTCGCAACTTTTTATTACATGTAGCTTCACCCATTTTATTCTCAGATTATTGAGGCTTGACATATTGCTATTTCTTATGCTAATAGGTAGGGCCGGGGCCCATAACCTAAAGATACAAGTAGTAAACTACAGAACTCATCAGCTACTAATACTAGTACAATTGATAGGACCACTTACCCCCTGGCGTCGAAGACAAACGCTAGGGAGTAGTACATAATGTACAATGCGCATATGTGTGCCATTTTTCCGCTACAGGGGTTACGGGTTTCTCCCAGCGCCGAGCCCTGCCGAGCTACTCGACGCACATTTCCCCCTGATCTTTTTTCTATATAGGACATACCCCAGAGAGCCTAGCACGCCGCTCACGACGGGACCAATGATTGTACCTGGGTTCAAAGATTTAGTCGAAGAATGAGTCGCGGAAGTGATGCTTGTTGATGTGGATGAGGCGGTGGTGGATGTAGCCGTGCCTGAACCATCAGGAATGCCTACACCAGGCCGTCCAGTGTTAGCAATACGTGGCCAATGGAGCACTGGGAAATGAGTATCCGCACCAGAGTCATGGCTGATTAACGATGCATTCGCGCTCCAAGTGCCGCTAGCCTGAGATAGATTCAGATACGGCGAGATGACTAAACATGATGCTTACAGTGACGTTGAGATAGGCCCATGCCGGGACGGTAAAACCGGAAGGAAGTGAGAGTGGAAATCTAAGAGCCAAGAAGATCAACAACACGCTATCTGGGAAACCCCAGGCATTCGCCTTACCTTGAAATAGATATATCACTAGCTGAACAATTCGTCATCCAGTCTGTCCACCTGCAGGAATTATATATTAAAGGCGGAAAAAGCCTTAGACATTATAATTGTACATACGGATTGACCAGGGCGCCTTGACAGGCTGCACAAGCAGAAAAAACGGAGTACACCACGGTGCTGCATTGGCACGGGGATGACTCTCCCATCTTGGGTCCCCCATACGCTTGGTCAGAGGCAAGGGCTGGAACCGACCACTCTATGGCGCGGAGGTATGGTATGAGCGTGTGCGTAAATGCTACTGTTCTGGATCGAACGTACTCCCACCGTTGCATGCGCTTTGAAGGGCAGCAGCGACTAGAGGCGGTATGAGATCTGGATTTCAAGCCTCATTCGCAAAAAAACGTACCTAAGCAAGGGCTTTGCTGTTCTTGGTTGTAAGTCTGTGCGACCAGGGCTGTTAGGTTGACTTAGTCTGCACTCGGATGTGATGTTACACACCCAAAAATCAGTGATACAGGTCGCATTGGTCGTCTGGCATGGGAATATGTAAATACTACCAGGTGGCTTTCCATAAGGAAGTCGACATACTACTTGTGCAGCCACCTCCCACCTCAGCGCGATACCAACGATGATGGCGACCAAGTCCAAAGTACCACGCATTATGGTGTTCCAGAAGTACGTATGGGGGTGACCAGACGCTTGAATGGAACATGGCCACCACAGGGCCAAAATAAAAGCATCCTGGCACCGGCACTGCCATAGCACTGCGCGCTGTAGGTGTCTACATATGAATCCGACACGGTATTTGATTTGTCCCATATTGGCCTGGGAAGCGATGAAGTGTCCCGATCACGCCTCAGCTGACAACATTGGATGCCTATCCGAGTCCTAAAAACCTAAATCCAAAGTTCTAAGATGAGCGACACTAGACAGCTGTCAGGTTTAGACCGATAGCTCGAACCGTAAGACCAAAATCATCCAGATACTATTTTTCACTTACGGCATGCTCGTTGACCGAGCTCCGAGGACTTGGTCGTGACTAATTAGGTGAGATGGACCGAGAGGGAATTGGAGGGGGACGGTATGCCGTTCTGGGAGGAGCGGTCAAATAACTGTCAAATTTAAATGAAAGAAAATGTTTAGGACTGCGAAAAGAGTTTACGACGGGGGGGATGAGGCCACCCTCAACGAAGGGTTTAGAACGGCGTTGGGTCGGTGGGCGGAGTTTCAACGCACTCTGTCATCGGCTAATGGCCGGCACGATGTTACGAGATTTAGGGCATCTTATTTAGGATTTTAGGTCTACGGATAGGCATCCATTAACAACATTAGTACTTATGTCGTCACTCAATGAAAGCAAATTTATCTCGCACCATATTCAAACCATATGAACTGCGACAAATTCAGTCGGAAAAGGCGTGTACGAATATTGTGCTCGGAATCGGGCTCTCCGATCTTTGATCTCCTTTACACTCGTGGGCGACTGTAGTCTGTGCCTGACCTTCCACCCCTTATCCCTCGGCCTGTTGTCCGTGCCTGACCTCGTTACCCGTCTCCTTACCCAATCCCTCCCATCTTTGACTCCCTTTGCACTCGTGGGCGACTGTAGTCTGTGCCTGACCTCGCACCCCTTA
Source organism: Gautieria morchelliformis (assembly GCA_015179125.1). Classification (NCBI taxonomy): domain Eukaryota; kingdom Fungi; phylum Basidiomycota; class Agaricomycetes; order Gomphales; family Gomphaceae; genus Gautieria; species Gautieria morchelliformis. The sequence goes on from WHVA01000046.1 coordinate 224,785, forward strand.
TCCCTCGGCCTGTTGTCCGCCCGTGCCTGGCCTCGCACCCCTTCAATTTCAGCCTGTTGTCCGCTTGACCCGCCCCCCAGACCCCCCTCCCTTTTCCCCTTTCCGTCTAAGCGGCCCATCTGTATAAATTCTTTTCTCTTTCATGCCTTAGTTCCCGTGGCTTCTTCCCTCGGCCACGACGACGACACATCCCCTAACGTCGTTCTCCATCGCGTTCCTTCCTCTCACCTCCTCCTCCCCGGCCGCCCCCCCGGTAACGTATGTTCCAAGTTCTATACAGTACTGCTGTGCTGCCGGGAAGGAGGTACGCCAGGGAGCCTCAACGCAGTCAACGATTCTGTCGTGAGTCAATCAACTGTGGATTTTTTCTTTTTTTTCTTTTTTTTTCTCTTTTCGCGGCTTCGTTGTGCCCGGCCCTGTAAAATGTGCATGTATGGTACCAACGGCAGTGACGTGTCCTATGCATATCCTGGACTTATGAGCTGCAGAATAAAACCTGTCAGCCAATCATGGCCTGAGGAATAAAACGTTACGATTCCGCTCCTACCAGGGACGGAAGAGGACGATACCCGGACCGGGGAGATGGCGAGGGGACGGGAGTGGCACTTCGACGGCTGTGCGAGTGCAGCGGCGTCGAGGGTTGTGATTGTGCGGTGGACTCAGGGAGAGGGCGGAGAGAAAGTGGGTTGGGCGTCGCTGGAGCGGAACTGGGTATTTAGATGATTTGACCCGCCTCAGTGTGATCATTCCAACACGAGCAGTGGAGACACTTGAAGGGCTTGCTATTTCGCGGATAGTTGCTCAAGGTCGTGAGGCAGAAAATGCAAGTTGGAAATGGGGAGGGGGTTTGAAAAACGCGCATCATGTTATTCTTGACCACTATGAACTTGGCGGTCGAGCGATCTGTGCTGACTCTGCGTTGTCGACTCCTCACTCGTGTTCTTACCCAACCCTCTGATGTTGTGCGCCCGTTGTTTTTCCTTCCCTTTCCGGGCGATGCCGTTTTGCCTTCTCTGCCGATGATGCCATACAGTTTACTTTGTTCAGCCATCTGACGCCATTATCGAATGCCCGGGTTATGTCAGCTTTCTCCCACGTGGCAACCCGGTGATTAATGTGTTCCAGCACTACTAGCATCCACACAACACCTCGCTAGACCACTTTCAGTGGCGACCAGTCAAGGCCCCAGCAATGGAGAAAATACGGCATGAACTTGTTGTGATAAACGCAACTATTTCATTTCAAATCATTTATATATAAAAGAAACTAATAAAGAAAGAAAAGAAAAAGAAAAAGAAAAAGAAAAAGATCAAAAAGAAACAGAAATGACATTTATGATAGATGTCGGCGCAGACGACGATCACACGAATTTACAACATGCTATATTACCCATAGATCAGGTAATGTACAGAAGTTCGAGCATCGACCATGTGCGGTCAATCAGGGACGGCGCGCCTATCGAGTGATGGCATCGGCCATGACGTCGACAGGCGCCAGGCCATAGGCACCGAGGGGTGCGGGCACCAAACCCCGCAGAGGACAATAGACTGCGCAGGAATATAGGGTACTGTGGAGCGACCTGAGAATGTCATCCGCAGTACACATACTCAATCACCTGCCCCACAGAAAGGGCACAGAGATAGCGGCCCCATCTCCAAGCCTAGCATATATGCTGGGCAGGGTAAACTCAGATCCATTTTTCTATTTGAACCCCATGACACGTCTGACTGATTACTATCTTAACATCATGTGGACAGGGGCTTTGTATACTAGGTACAGATTTCTATTCCAAAGCCCAGACAATCCTGACACCATCCCCATCACCCCATGACTTTATGACTATAAAATAGTCACCCCTTAGCTACAAACAGCTTTTCGACCCATCTGTATAATATCTTGAACACTAGTAGTTACTATCAATATAGTATAAATAGCTAGTACAAATGTATGAACGAAATCATCCAGAATCGATTATTCTGCCTCCTGAAATTGCTGTAGTCTTGTTTGATAGCTACAGAGCTCAGCTCTTGATAGTTTATCCCAAATCTTCGTCGAGGGTCTACTATCACTGTTTACTCTATACTACCTTAAAAGCGAACGCTTTTGATTTGGTTATCCCTTGGATCGACACCGTTCTTCTGTCGACATGGTCACGTGACTCTCATTCATCAGTGCTGGACGCGCCTCGAAAGGCTTAGTCAGTACACAGAAGAGGGGCGAACACAGTGGTTCTAGTCACTGAGCAATAGATTCTATTCGTTGAAAGGCACTAATTAACATCTTAATCCAAAAGATTAAAAGTCTCATCGTCTTTCCATGGCTCAAACGACTTCTATTGCCACATCTCATCCAAAACATGACAATCACAAATTTCGTGATGTCAAACCCAGACTCGGATGGGACAACTGGACCTCGTGGAAGAGGGAACTAATGGCCACTTCCAGAGACAGGGGCCTGTACAACACGATCATCGGCAACGATCTTATCCCCACCATCACAGATGCCGCAGTTATTATGACAACTGGTGTACCCCACATCGGGAGCACACCACTCACACAATTAATTGCTGAGTGGAACGATAGAAACAATTCTGCATATAACCAGATTTTATTATGCATCTCACCAGAATTACAGACAGCAATTGATGATACAGATCAGGCGAAGGCCGCCTGGGACATCATCATCAGGAAATTTGAATCTACTGATCTGAGCAAAATTAACGTTGTTCGGACCAGATACAAATCTTTCCACATGGTCGAGGGACATTCTGTCATCACATATCTCACGACTATGAGAGAGTTCAGAAGTCAGCTTAAAAAGATGGGTGAAATCATTGCCGATTCCACTCATGCTGCGACGATACTCAGAAACCTTCCGGAATCATGGAGGGCTATTTGTGTCAACTGTCCTCATGGGAAACAGACACAAGCTCCATTTCAAAAAGTCGAGAAACTGCCTGAAGAAATAGGAGATCTCATCGTCTCAGATCTATGTGGTCCATTTGAGGCATCGATTGGAAATTTCAGATACTTCGTCACTTGGATCGAGGCAAAGACTCGCCTCGCCAACATCGATTTTCTCAAAAACAAAGAATGTGCCACCGTAGCTGCCTCATTCAAATTGTACGCAGCCTGGTTATCAAGACAAAAGAATGCCACTATGGAAGAAAGAATCGCGCTATGGTGACAAAGAATGGATTGATGAAGAAATCAGTGCCTTTGAAAGCATTATCCTTTTTGGCCCCAAGCTAAGGACCAAGGCACCACAAGGGCTTTACCTGAGGTTGTCTGCTTCTTCACCCTCTGGAAAACACACGTGTGTCTTTTTCCCTAAATGTGCAAGTATTTGAGCTCTTACGTGTTGTACCCACTTTGTCAGAAGGGGCTAACAGGTGACCAGTGTCCGGGCAACCCTCTGCTTCTGATGGGGAGAAATATATTGTCAACATGAAAATGGACGGGTGCAACGCCACATATTCTACCTGTGCTGCTCACAGGACTGGGATATCTACCATATGCTGGAAAGCTCCAAAGGGTCTGTTGACTGCTGTTCTATGCAATGATTGTGGGGTGCATTGGAGAAAGTATGGCAATTTGAATCTGAAGATGCCAAAGGAGGACACCCTTCCCTCTGCAAAGCAACGTATGGCTATGGCTGAAAGAAAGAAGGGAGCCCTCTCACAGGCCTTGCACCTAAACGGATGGAGGTATGTGAACTACATTGTTGTAGTTGAACATCAACAATAACAGATGGCCTCATTGGTAGACTGCCACTGGCTCCATCCCAACCCTGTAACTGCACTTTATAAACCATGTTACCTGCCAATGTTGCAAAAAGCCTGGTGCATTAGGCAAAGTCATCAAATGCATACAGTGTTTCATTGGAATTCACACTGGTTCGTTCCTTGCCATCCATCTTGATTATAAAGAAGTGCATTGTGGGGCTTTACCTAACACTTCAGTCATGGATTCCAATGAGGCAGAAGTTTGGCTGTGCAAACTATGTCAAAATGAAATGACATTAGAGGCTTTGCTGGTATGTATTGATCATTGTCGACTGCTAACACTGTTCCTAATGTGCGAGATGGAAGTATCAGAGTGTATATTGTGTCCTTGCAAAGGTAAAGAGGAACAGAAAAAGCCAGGATGTACCTAAGGATGAGATGGATTTGGGTGTCCTTAGGGTTCCTAAACCTAGAGAAGGGCAAGGCCTCTCTGCCTTCTGACATTCTGTCTTCTGACTTCCAACCTCCAACTTCCAACATTCAACTTAGCTTGATTTTTGAACCCTTCTCTACCTTGGCCTTTTCCAACTTCCAACTGCTGTTCCAAAATAGCTAGGATGACAGTTCATTGGGGGCGCAACATATAAGTTGAAGCCGCTGTTTTTGGGTTTGGCGTCAGGCCTCTTGAAGCCGGCGGCCATAGGTAAAGGCATCGCACAGCAGCCAGCCCCTGACACAAGGGAAGGGCATTTTGGATTAAGATGTTAACTAGTGCCTTTAGCAAATAAAATCTATTGCTTAGCGGTTGGAACCGCTATGTTCGTCCTTCCTCTGTGTGCTGACTAAGCCCCTCGAGACGTGTCTGGCACTGATGGATGAAGGTCACGTGACCGTGTTGACAGGAAAATGGTGTCGATCTGAGGAATAACCAAGTCAAAAGTGTTCGCTTTTGAGGTAGTATAGAGTAAACAGTTAGTGAACCCTCAACGAAGATCTGAAGTAAACTATCAAGATTTGAGTCCTGTAGCTATCAAACAAGACTACAGTGATTTCAGGGGGTAGAATAATTGATTCTGGATGATTTCGTTCATACATTTGTAGTAGCTATATATACTATATTAGTGGTAACTACTGGTGCTCAAGATAGTGAGCAGATGGGTCGAAAAACTACTTGTAACTAAGGGGTGACTAATTATAGTCATAAAAATCATGGGGTGATGGAGATAGTATCAGGGTTATTTAGGCTTTGGAATAGAGTTCTGTACTTAGCATACAAAGCCCCTGTCCACATAGTGTCAAGATAATAATCAGCTGGTCGTGTCATGGAGTTCAATAGAAAAAAGAAATCAAATATGCCCTGCCTAGCATAAATGCTAGGCTTGGTGATGGGGCCACTATCTCTGTGCCTTTTCTGTGGGGCAGCTAATTGAGTACATGTATTGTGGATGACATTCTCAAGTCACTCCACAATACCCGGTGCTCCTGCGCAGTCTGTACCTCTCTGTGGCGTTTGGTGCATGCACCTCCTCGGTGCCTGTGGCCTGGCGCCTGTCGACGTCATGGCCGATGCCATCATTCGATAGGCGCACTGTCTCTGATCGGCCGCACGTGATCGACGCCTGTATCCCTGTATCTTATCTAATCTGTAGATACGATAGCAATTCATACTTTCGTGTATCTGTCATCTGTGCCGACATCCATCGTAAGTGTCGTTTCTGTCTCTTTTGATCCTTTTCTTTTGTTTTCTTTTATTAGTTCTTTTTTTGTACATAGATAATTTGAGATGAAATAATTGCGTCTATCATAACAGGGCAGGCATGACTCAGGACTCCAAGCCAGAGAATGCTAGTACTTAGTAATTACATATTTACTTGAAGAACTTAGTCTAATACTTTGCTTACTGCATGATGACCCATTTTGCACTTGGTACATTTTCTGCACATTTTTGTTGACATTTTCTGAAAGTGATGACAAAAAAGCTGACCAAACAAACATGGAAAAAACCACGACAACACAAACATGAAACATCCTAGTATAAGAGAGGGGCAAGCTTATCATGTGACAAATTGTGTGCCCACTAAGACCAGTCGACACATCAACTGACCCACCGGTCACTGCAGCAGTGTGCAGACAGCCACACATAGCAGCCCAGCATGGCATGGTAGGCTTGCACAAACATCCCCAGACACTGGCATAGTAAGGTTTTTGAATTCTTAATAGATATTGTGTCCATGTGTTCAGAGGGGATACAGTGTCAAGAGAGGACTTTCAAATTACTGACAACCCTTTACATTTCTAATGTTTTATCTGATACCTGTTACCAGGGAATTTAGCACATATGTTGAGAGGGCGTTATATCCTAAGATGGAGACTATAGTTGTTAGATATAGCCCCAAAAAAGACTTTTAATAGTATAATTAGTAACATTTTAACAAGGTTTGTCACTCTATATTCTTTTTCAATATAATTTTGTATGGTTCTTACTCACCATAATAATCACCTTTAAAAGATTCAGCCTGAAAAACTGTTCAAAAAACTGTAACAATTTTCTAAATTTTTTTAGTGTTTTTTTTATGTAAAAAAACTTGAATTGTCTCCTCTTTTCTACCACTACCACCGTGATGCCCGTCCTCATCTGCTTTCTCCCACACCACACCGCTCTCCATGACTCCAGGACGCACAGCCACTCCTAGCCATCGCGCCTCTCCTACTGGCTCTAGGGTCAAACCACCCCGTCCGCGTAATGCGTGGATCATCTATCGGTGTGCGAAAGTCGAGGAGTTGACCCAGCTCCGTGGCATGCGTCAGTCCGAAATCTCACAGATAGTCGGTAAAATGTGGAGAGACGAAACAGCTGAAGTTCGCAGTGAGTTTGAACGACTCAGTGACATCGAGAAGGCCGAGCACCAGATGGCCTATCCTGACTACCGTTTCCGTCCATGAAGAAGGCCGACAAAGATCGTCTGCGCGTCGAGAAGCAGGCTGAGAAGGAGCGAGAGCGCGCTGTGCGTAAACCAAGGGCTCGAACGCGTGCCAGGGCCAGTGCCACCCAGGACCCCACGCCGCTGTACACCACCGAAGCGCGTTTTGGTCCCGCCGGACCATCTCCTCCTCTTACGTCTGAGGCGTCTACGCCTCCAGTGGACCAATCCCTCGCACAGCAGCTTCCTGCTGTCATGCCACGGTCAACCCCACCCACGGACTACCCCACCCCACCCGGCGATCACCCTTCTCTCCTACCCTCTGCCAGCCCCTTCCCATACCCACCTTTCCCTGCCACTGCTACAATCCCCTCACTGTTTGTTCCTCTGGACAGTGAGCTATTATTGCCACACTCGGCGTCCGACTGGCCCTATCTGAACGACCACGAGGTCAACGCTATTTGGCATGGGCTTCCTGACATGCCAGACTTTGCAGGTCAACAGGTTGGTTTATTTCATATTTTTTCCCCTCAAAATCATTTTATTAACGACGTGCATAGCAATGGGCCTTGTTCCTTGGGTTTGGTTGAATACCTCTTCCCCTCACCTGCCCACAAAACAGTTCTAGTACCCTGTAAGCTTGGAAACCGTGGACGGGACTCCAGAGTCCTCGTTAGCGCGCCTACTGGCTCGCGCTTGCGACGGTGGTACATTGCGATGTGTCCAGGCTCGCCAGGAGGCTGGAACACGCATTCAGTTCGGCAATGTCCCCGATAACATATCGGGCCCCATAGAGACTTCGATCTCCCGAGTGCCATCAAATGCATCAAAGTCGAGACCAGGAAGGCTGAAAATGTAGGGGTCGTCTGTGGGGGATAGCGCCGCATGTAGAGGGTCAGTGCTGAAAGCCATGTCATCTTTCACCGGGTCGTTGGGGGAACAACCGAGTGGATAGTTCCCGGCATTCGGGACTGGCAAGTATTGCTATGCACGTCGTTAATAAAGTGATTTTGAGGTGCGAAAATACAAAATAAACCAACCTGTTGACCAGCAGCAAAGTCTGGCATGTCAGGAAGCCCATGCCAAACGACCTCGTGGTCGTTCAGTTGGGTATATGGCCAGTCGGACGCCGAGTGTGGCAATAATAGCTCACTGTCCAGAGGAACGAACAGCGACGGTACTGTAGCAGTGGCAGGGAAAGGTGGGTATGGGAAGGGGCTGGCAGAGGGTAGGAGAGAAGGGTGATCGCCGGGTGGGGTGGGGTAGTCCGTGGATGGGGTCGACCGTGGCATGACGGCAGGAAGCTGCTGTGCGAGGGATTGGTCCACTGGAGGCGTAGACGCCTCGGACGTAAGAGGAGATGGTCCGGCGGGACCAAAACGCGCTTCGGTGGTATACAGCGGCGTGGGGTCCTGGGTGGCACTGGCCCGGGCACGCGTTCGAGCCCTTGGTTTACGCGTAGCGCGCTCTCGCTCCTTCTCGACGCGCAGACGATCTTTGTGGGCCTTCTTCATGGGACGGAAACGGTAGGCGGCATAGGCGATCTGGTGCTCGGCCTTCTCAATGTCGCTGAGCCGTTCAAACTCAGTGCGAACTTCAGCCGTTTCGTCTCTCCACATTTGACCGACAATCTGGGAGATTTCGGATTGACGCATCCCACGGAGCTGGGTCAACTCCTCGACTTTGGCACACCGATAAATGATCCACGCATTACGCGGACGAGGTGGGTTGGCCTTAGAGGCCGTAGGAGAGGCGCGATGGCTAGAGGTGGCTGTGCGCGCTGGAGGCATGGAGGGCAGTGTGGTGTGTGGGAAAGCGGATGAGGACCGGGCGTTGTGGTAGTGGTAGAAAGAAGGAGACAATGCTTTGCACCAATAAGGTTCAACAATAATAGCCGTCATAGTTCGAGAACGTTGACTGTGTAGGTCCATGTTTTTCAGTTCGCCCCCGGAAAATGAGGTCAGCGCGGATCCTAAGCGAGGCGGCGGGCCACATACCGTGTATGGACTGAACAAGGCAAGTTATAAGCAATGGCCGTCGACTACACTTTGTTGCAGTGGATGCTGTGGAAAGGACGAGATGCCTGGAGGCGCGACAACGCCGAGGTGAGTGCTCAACTGAGCGAGACAATGGATGGCTGAGGCGGTGGAAAAGCTGGACGGTAAGAACGTGTCCTTATAGGTGCAGTGTCTGAGATCCAGTGAGGATCCACATTTATAGCACCTTCTTGTCTCCCCTTTTTCGTCTCACGCAGTGCTCTGGACATTGCTTTCAAGGTCCCGCACAAAGTACGGTGACCGCAACTGGTCTAGAGAGCTAAAGTCTTATATATAGTAGCCATCAACGGCTATATCGGACATACCCTTTGTCTCCACGAGGCCATTGCCTTGACCACGCATGCTGGCAGCAGCGGAGATCAAACAGTCGCTTACGCTTGGTTTCCGGCCCTCGTGCACGATGTCTCCCAGGCCCTCAGTACCACTGTGCACTTATCTATCTATTATCTGACCCTAGTTCTCCTAGGTCTGGCTGTCATCAGGAAGAAAATTGAAGATCCTACCTCAGGCCGCTCTGTCGCTGAAGTTCTCTAGCCAGCCCCGTTGCTACCGTGCTCGCTTCCCGAGGCATTCACCGCGATTCAATTTCAACAGGGTATCGATGTGCGTGCTGTCCCATTCGACTCTCTTAGCCAAGATCCCGATCTGCCTGCTATGACAGCCGTCCCCGCCTCTTGCTCGTATTATCTGCTAGTACCTCACGCCAACTTATCCCCAAACAACCTCAACGTAAGGCTCTCAGCTGGTGCTTTGACATGCCATAAGAGACACTTAGTCATTAGGCCGCACAAGTGCCGGGGTGCCTGCCCTTACCCTGGGTATGAATGTCCAAATTCTCGGGTACCCTCCAGTCGATCGATCTGTCGGGTTACAGTGCGGCGATCGTATTGGAAGATCTCCATGCATGTGAGCTGTCCTTGATTCTAATCTCTGGATCTGGAGATAACCAGTCCTCGATTTGATCCACGTCTATTCCTGATCATGACCGGTGGTCTTTTCAATTATATCCACGTCTCAACTCCTCGTCTTGTACTGAGACTGCGCCTACAGCTGCTTTCCCTGCTTTGATGAGACGCGCTCGCTGGCGCTCTTAGGTGATGCCCTATCATATGGCACGCTCTGTCGAGGGGGACTAGAAGGTCACACTGAGATAAAATCACTTAACCCTCCTCCACAGCCCACTCCCCTCCTCACTACCACCACTGTAGCAATGTGTCAACCCGGAGATGCCCGTTCCCGATTCTCTCTGAAGGATAGGGGTGTTTTCACATGTACTATCGTGTACCAGGAGTTCGAAAATGCCAGGGGTTTGAAACCCCCTTCCTAGTAGCCACACCACACCTGAGGTCAATCAATCTAAGTAGCTAGAATTGAATGTGAAAACCAACGGCGACCATATTATTGTCCATCCAGATGATTCGAAAACGGAGAGAAAAACCTCGTTATAATATCTACTGAACAAATCTATACATCTAGTCCTTCAACCTAATCCTTCGACCAACACATCATCGCCAACTGACTCGTCGTAGGATCCAATATCTTCCCACCCTCAACACCGAGGATTATATCCTCGATCCATCCCCAATCATTTATGGCCTGTTCCTTGAATGTCAAGCAATGGCTGTTGAACTGGTAAGGTGAGATTGCGCGGCCTTTTTACTCTCTTCCTCTCTTCCGAAGCCGCAGTTTTTAGCGTAATTGAGCCGCAGAAGGGAATATTGAAACATGCCACCTCACCAAACAGCCTAGTAATCAAATTAAACATATCCTTCAGCTCACATCACAAATTCGTAAAGCTCGTAAAATGACATCAACAACCCCCACAAATACCCAATCCCAGCCACGTAACGCCTACCTCCATTCGCCACCGTCGCATTCCCATTCAGTAGCTCAACCGTCCCGGACACGTTACCTATGTCTACCCAATCAAACAGCAAGAAATTAGGGTTTCTACCCCCATTGAGTGGGGCGCACGCCCTCGCGCCAGCGAGGATGGAAGGCGGTGCGTTTGTGGTGAATGCGTCGAACTCGGCGGGAATGGTGACGCCGACTACGCCTATATCAAGGTAATGATTGAGGAGATTCATGTGTGCTGGTTGGGGGAGGGGGCCGCTTATGCGGTCGACGGTACAGGGGAACGAAGCATTAGTCGCGTCGAAGGGCGTTTCCCATATCTTGACGTGAGTGCCTCAGCTGAAAAAAAACAGAATACGATTTACAGTCCTAAACCGACGTGCGTACCATTTCAAACTCGGGCAAGATGTACGGCACTTTGGTGGTGTTACTGCGAAGCAGAACTATTAATAAAGGGATAACTACAAGAATATGAGCGTGTGCACTCACCTGTTGAAATCCATGAACACGACAACCCGCTTACCACTCTGGATGAGCTCTCCTAGTGTTGGCCAGTCCGATTGGCTGACCGGAGTGGAGGGTGGGACGTACGCCATCTGTGCAATTCCAGAGCTATTGAATATTGGAGCCCATACAGTATCCACGGCAAGACCCTCGGGATTGGTGAACAGTAAGGTGAGAACTGCGTTAGTTTAATGGATGCGGTCATTATCGAGGAAGGTAGGAGGTAACGTACCTTCGTTGGGATTATCATCAAGGAAGGTCTTCACTTTGGCGAGGTAGTCCGATACAGTGCCGCCATCAAACAGGAGCTGCCCATAGTCACGACGCATTTCCACATAACTCTGAAAGATGAACATACACAACCTGACATAACGTACACAAACCGCGCTGAAAACGAGGGCACGAGTATGGATGGCATCGCAGCTTACTGGTATGACAGAAGTGGACCTCTCCATTCCACCTACGCGGCCAAAATGTTTTTTCAACTTTCGGTGACAGAGCACGATATATATATATGAAAAGAAGAGTGTACCAACATGTGTGACTGAGCTTGCAGGAGCCGTACACCCATCGAGAGTTGGGAAGGGATATCAATTCTCTGGTTTCGAGCCACTACATGTTTAACAATTCAGTAACACAGAGGATGGGGGATGTTCGGTTTACATATACACCTGCAAGCGGATCCTTGGAAAACGCGTACGAGTCATGCGCTGGAATAATACACCGTCATTTAAAATACAACAGATCTTAGACTACAGTGCATACCTCCCACAAACGTCACCTACGACCACATATATATCTCAGCTTCACAGGCGTGTCGGACTAAGTATGAGAGACGTACATTGCCATAGGAGCGACCACAAAGGTCTGCCCGCCCATTACACACAGTTGCTCTGCAGAGGAAGTATGTCCATGTTAGTGGGATTTTACCTGATGCAAGCTCTCGTACCTCTTCACAGGAGCCGTGTGCGGTTCCACAAGCGTTACAACCAGTAAGATCACCCACGCAGTGGCGACACTGGCAAGGACCATGTCTCCCCCGACAGAGGGTTCCACCAGCTAGGGGCAACTCTTTAAGCCAAGAATAATAAAATACAATCTGTGACAGCATGGCGGAGAAGCTTGACAGGGGATTAGCATAGGAGCGTGCGATAGGGCGACCGTGACCTCAGCTACGGGAGTTGCCGGCACTAGAGCCGTCCCGACGTGCTAGGCTGTCTTATCTGCTCACCGCGTTTAATTTATATACCTTGACACTGGCTCCGTAGTAAGGAATTTTATGATTATAACTAACATCATCAATCCAAATGGCCACGGGATATTGGCGATTACGTTCACTTATCATGCATGTACCAGCCACAGTTCGCAGAAATGTATACTCTCGTAATTAGGGAACATGGCATAACCTGAATATACATGATCATATTTCAGCTGAAAAATAGATCGAGTCATTTCACGACCCACTATGTTTCTCAGAACCTGGTACTGTTGGATAAGTACTAAGCCGTTGATGGCTGCGTCCCCCTAAGTGACGGTGTTCCAGTCGAGGCCCAGCTTTGCGATCCTGCTTGGCTGTGGGCTCCTGATCCTGGGCTGAGGACAGATTCAATGGTAGGGCTTGTTACAGAGGCAAAGAACGACGGCGAAGGCGTTGGTGGAAACGTCGACGGATCATCGGGGTCCTGCGTTACATGTATAGCACAAGCAGTGAGGCAATATTGGAAAACACAGAATCATTGTGAGAGAGTAACTTACATAAAACTTCATTGGAGGTCCGCTGGTGTATGTGGGTACTGGTGTTGACGGAGGAGGCGGGCTGTGGGATCCAACCAGATCAACTTTTTCTCCGTTTATGGATTTTGCTTTTGGTAGGTATGTCTTCCCGCTCCTTTTCCTATAAAGTAGCATGTACCACAGACAAGCTACCAGCGCGAGACCAACGACGCCCCCCACCACACCACCAGCAATTGCACCCGTGTGAGAAGGTGCTTTCGAAGAATTAATCGAGGGCGTGGGACTTGTTGATGTGGATAAGGCGGTGGTGGATGAGGCGGTGGTGGATGTAGGAGTGCCTGCTGAAGAATCAGGAGTGCCTACACCAGGCCACGCAGTGTTAGCAATACGTGGTCAATGAAGTACTGGGAAATGAGTCTCCGCACGTACCAGAGTTATGGCTGTTTAACGATGCAGTGGGGTTCCAAGTGCCGCTAGCCTGAGATAGATTCAGATACGGAGAGAAGACTGAAGATAATGCTTACAGTGACGTCGAGATAGGCCCATGACGGGACGGTCAAACCGGAAGGAAGTGAGAGTGGAAACCTAAGAGCCAAGATCAACAACACGCTATCTGGGAAACACCAGGGATTCGCGCTACTTTGAAAGAGATATATCACTGGCTGAACAATTCGTCTTCCAGTCTGTCCACCTGCAGGAATTATATATTAAAGGCGGAAAAAGCCTTAGACATTATAATTGTACATACGGATCGACCAGGGCGCCTTGACAGGCTGCACAAGCAGAAAGGACGGAGTACACCACGGTGCTGCATTGGCACGGGGACGACTGTCCCATATTGGGTCCCCTATACGCTTGGTCAAAGGCAATGGCTTGAACTGACCACACTATGGCGCGGAGGTATGGTATAAGCGTGTACGTAAATGCTACTGCTCTGGATCGCACGTACTTCCAGCGTTGCATGCGCCTTGAAGGGAAGCAGCGACTAGATGCGGTATGAGATCTGGATTTCAAGCCTCATTCGCAAAAAAAAGTACCTAAGCAAGGGCTTTGCTGTTCTTGGTTGTAAGTCTGTGCGACAGGGCTGTCAGGTTGGCTTAGTCTGTACTCGGATGTGATGTTACACACCCAAAAATCAGTGGTACAGGTCGCATTGGTCGTCTGGCATGGGAATATGTAAACCCTACTAGGCGGAGCTTCCATAACGAAGTCGACATACTGCTTGTGCAGCCACCTCCCACCCCAGCGCGATACCAACGATGATGGCGACCAAGTCCAAAGTACCACGCATCATGGTGTTCAAGAAGTGACGAGGGAGATGACCAGACGCTTGAATGGAAACATGTCCACAGGGCCAAAATATGAATTACATCCGGTGAATTCCGAGATTTCCCAAGAAGGGCATGCACCGGCACTCTCGGAAGTTACTGGTTCTCGGTGTGCCATGGCACCGAGCGCCGTGTCTACATACGGATCTGACCCGGCATTTGGGGTGTCCCATATGGGCCTGAGAAGTCGTGAAATGTCCAGATCCCGCCTCAGCTGACAAGATTAACGTTAGTATGCTATAACTCAATGAAAGCAAATTGATCTCACACCACATTCAGGCCATATGAACCGCGACCAATTTCAAAAGGCGTGTACGGATTTACACGAGCCTTGACTGGGGGAATCGCGTACAAAAGGCCATAGAGATGACTCGGGAGTGAGAGAGAAAGCGTGTCAATCGCAGGACGGATAAGGTACTAAAAAACTCCTGCCACCAGTCGCCGTTTGATCATGATCCCAGGGGAATGCATCTATAAGTACCTGGCCTGAACTGAATTTTGTAGAAGAGTATTTTCAGGAAAATGGAGTGCGGGTACGGCAAATAACGAATGGGGAGCCATAGCAGGATCCCGTAGAGTCTAGGCAATATCGAAGTCAACCAAGCCTGGTCTGGTCAGTTAAGCGATCAGAGCGTGGACCCTCCGCCATGTGACCTCCGCCAATCCAAACCAGGACCACAAGTGTCACTTTTACCCCTGTCTGTCTGTATCGCATGCGGTTTTGCCCGCTGTCAGTATGGGTCTGCTGGGGCTCCTGCGTTAGGCTAGGCGCACAGCTAACTGTCAGAATTTGAGCCTAATCAGACAGACAAGGGCCACTACAGAATATAGTAATTATAATTATGAGACCACTGCACCACTTCCACACGGCCTCTGCTGGCTTTAAAACTCCCGGCCCTTTCACTGCCTCACCTATTCACCGCCTTAAAACCTACCACCTCCGGTGACACAAACATACCACACAGCGATACCCTTGCACTCTCCCACTTCATTTCGTATTCCCTATAGCCGCCCTCTTCTCCGTCCTATTTTCTGCCCTCCTCGTCCCGCAGAGAATCCTAACGTGGGGCCAAGCTGCGTTGACTGGTGCCCTTCGATCGGTGGCTCACGAGTTTTCTTCACTCTTCCTCACCTCCGGTCAGTCCTCCAAACACTATCACATCTCACTCCAATCCATACCCCCCGATGAAGACTCCGAAACTCGCAAAGTTTTAGCGATGTCAGTCCAAACTTGGACGTCGCAGAGATGGCAGCTGTGGTGAGTTCAAGTCTCGTTTTCACACGGTGCCACAGCTTTTAATACCCTGCACATGCAAAAGAAGACTAGTGCCTGCAGTTCCTACTCTTCGCAAGTTTGCCGCTCGAACAAGCAGAGAGATCCACGCCCGCTTCAGCACAGTCCAACCCAGACCGACCAAACCAAGAGGTTATACATACGTCGTTTCGACATGTATGGACCTCCAGATTGGGTCGACCCAGCGTATGTCTAATGCTGAGCTGGCCACAATGCCCACTGGTTGTGCTCGCATAGTCAACCATGCCACATATTGGGCTCCTCCAAGAAGACTACTGTCGTGGTTTTATACCTTCTCCCTATCCATTCTTGGCGCCACACATTTCAATATCGGAACCCCTGGTTCCTGATGCGTATCCTGCCATCGCACGGACCAGCATCCTGAAATATCAAGACCATGATTATGCTGATCGTCCGATTGTGGCGTGGGCACCAGCTATGGGCAGTCCCCTTTCTCTAGTATTTAATCCTGCGCCCCAGGGGGCTATGGAGCTTGCAGATGAGGCCCCCGGCGGAACATGTTCGGCTTCTCCAGCGTCGGACGTTCTACCACTGGATTGCGACTCTGACGACGATTCGGCTAGTGGCTCTAGCGAGTGCCCGCCGGGTGAGAATAGCCCTCGTGACCGGGACTTTCTGCCAACAGAAAAGGAGACCCACCCTCAAAGTGCTGCTTTGATCCCTGCGTCGACATTCTGGATCGAAGAAGACGACGACGACTTGCCTGAGCTCCCTGCAGACTGGTAGCTTGCTGCTAGGTTTTTGGCGTCTTCCTCTTCAGAGTCGCAATAACTGATACCGAGCGGCGGAAGCAAGCTCTACAAATAGAGTTCTAATTTTGCTGTCCGAGACATTTGTCTGGGAAGAGCGGTGTCTTACAATGGATGGAAGTGGAAGACAGGAAAAGTGAGGTCCTGTCCATCCTGTCATCCTCACGGTGACTTCGGATTATCACGTAACAGTTCGTGTCAGGTGTTGGTTGAACTTTTGTAGATCCTTGTCCTTGCAGTATGGTAGTAAACCAACAGTCGGAGGCAAGGTCGTAGACAGGCTACCGGGGGTTGCTGAACATATTGAGCGGACAAATGAAACATGCGAAACAGGATTCCTCTAAGCCGTCCTGGGAGTGCGTGCCAGAGCGTCACGATGTGAGCATGCGGGCAACTACCAGCTGAGCAGCCGAGACGCGAGACGAGCTCGACTAGGGATTGTGTAAGACAGCGCCACCACTGTCCACAAACAACTCAAAATAGCGTACCTACGGGTCCTGACCTGAAGACGCCGGCCAGGCACTCTTTACCAGCTCAATGGAGAAACAGGTATTTGCATAATTCTGATCCTCCATAGCGAGCATGTTGCTTTTCGACACGCTGCTCTGCTTGGTTATCGCTGGTCCTGCATTGGTATGGCATGCTACAGCACAGGGAGTGAGTATGGCATTGGTGGCGCATAAGGATATATACTATCGAGTCGCTAACTGTGCGTTCGAAGACCTCAAACGTTACCTGCACCACTGCACTATGGGTCAGTTGTGCTATAAGAATCAATGTGTTTATGGCTGATTGAGCCTTTGCGGACGTGGCAAAGACTTTCAATGACAAACATCAAAGTCCATGTCAAGGTTCGTCAATGAACTTGGTCTCAGGAATGACCTGCTCACGTCTCAAGCCAGTTGGCGCCACGCTTGAGACAGCGTGCACAGGCGTATGTGCGTGACATATTTTAACGTCCATATTCTCCTGTACTAAAGTTTCCTAGCGTTGATTGTCGCACCACTCTCACCCGGAAATGGATACAGTGGAGCTTCGCTTGGGATGTCAAATAAATGTATCTGTAGCAGCGTAACCTATTCGATGATTTCCGCGTGTGCAGCCTGCCAAAGTGCAGGTATTTTGGGGTGAGTACAGACACCTCTTGCGCTCTCTAGATGTCGGACATTTTTTTCAGGTGGAGTGCGTGGACCGGAAACTGCTCATCCAGTGATATATCCATTTCCAGGTACATTTCGCCTTTTATAACTACTGCGATAGTACGTTGACACCACGCTAGTTACCCACTAACCATCCCCTCGAGTATTTCTGTTCCTACATGGGCATACATCGATGTATCTGTGAGGAAATATCATTTTGTCCAGCCCCTTTTATCCACTTGACCTACTTCACTAGGTGCCGGGAACTTGGGATATGTCTGCCGCTCAAAACAACCAATCAGCTGGTACTTTGTCACCAATGTTTAACTGAGCCCGTCAATGTTTACCTTTCCATTCATAAGGCGCACCTGATTCATCCGCAGGCATGCCAACATCCACCACCATGCCAACGTCCACCACCATGCCAACATCCGCCACCACGCCAACGTCTACAAACACTCCCCAGTCCTCTTCTGCTCAGTCGACTAATGTAGGAGCAATTGCAGGGGGCGTCGTCGGCGGCGTCGTCGGTCTTCTATTAGTGCTGCTCGCAGCTTTCGGTCTCTGTCGGCGAAGGGCTCGCTCGGCAATCATCGATCAGTATGAGAAGGACGCCTTCGGAGATCAGCCTTCCCCACCACCCAAGCTGGCGGCTGAGTACAATGCACTTCTCGCAGCTCAAGCTACTCCACCCAGGCTTTACGTACGTTGCTCTTTACATTCCTTTGTGCTGTGCCTCTGTTGGACAACTGATGCGTCATAATTCACAATCTCTTGTAGGACCCATCAGATCCGTCAACTTTCCCACCAACGCCCCGACCCGCACTCCCTATTTACTCCTCCTTAGTCTATGCAGGGTCGGACATCACGAGTCCCACTACTACTGGTCCCTTCAGTCCTACATCGGCTTCCCACAACCCAATATCTGAACAACATGCTCGAAACCTGTCTGGCGGAACCAATGAATCGACAGTAACAGAACCTGGTGGGGCCAGCTCCTCTGCGATGCAGCCACATGCTGGGGGCTATAACGGTGTTCCCGAGATTTAGCCAGTCTTAATCATGTAGGTGCGAGATGTACTACACTGTAATAATGTATGCTTCGTTCAATGGTTCAGTGTGATCTCGTTCAAATGTATCGTTACATGGTGGCATTTTGCGCTAATCGAGCTGTATATAGATATCACACAACTGTACAGAACGATGCAGATGATTGCCTATCTTGAGGTACAGGCTACTATCGCCTCTATGCATGGATGTGCATGTCATTATGTATTGTTTCAGACAATCTTATCAATTAGGAACAGAACGTTCTGGATATCTTCGAGGGGTGTTGGCTAGTTGTCCAGCCAAATATTGATGCATCTGATTCGGATATCTGGGGCCACTGCGGTCGATCTATATAGTAAGTTTGCTCAATGAAATGATACAAATAAGCATTGTTGGAAGTTGAGCTTCGTGAATGTACAGCCGTGAATTCAATATTGTAGAGTGCTCCAACCCCTCAGTCCTGTACCTCTGCTTTCTATCAGACTCTATACAGCCATCACACGAGCTCTAGCTCTGACATCTGCATCCAGAGGCTGGTGCTCCCGCGTGGAGAACAAGTGTCCCTCGGATGCATTGGGTCGAAGTACCTGCCGGCTGGAAGATGAAAGCCGCGCGAGTCGCGACACTCACCGACAGACCTAACAGAGGAATCCACATTGACATGGGTTTTCATTATTAGGCAGGGCAATCTAAGTCATGAGTTTGAAGGACCCTGAGGCAGCTGCTTCTATCTCGTCAGGCAGTCACATGGTTTACTGTTGCATCTGCCGGTGCATCCGGGTCTGACAGCTGAGCTGAGATGTGACCTCAACTTCTTGAAAAAACCGTCTTTAATCAGGATGGTACACGTCGAACGATCGATCCTCGAGAGAAAATTTTGTAGACTATGCGCTGACACAGTGACAAATGATAAGAAAAGACAGGTCCGACGACTGGCATGGACTCCGTAATGCGTACCAATACGAATTTGATAGGCTCGGAAGTCAACGATTTGTGCCAGTGGAAGAGGCGAGTATTTTGGTCTTTTAAAGCAAGGCTCCTGCCATTAGTTCAGATTGTAATCGAGGCATCAGGCGTGGCGTGGGAATCTACTAAGCGACCGCCGCCTTCTTAGTTAAACTTCTTGTACAAAAGCCCGCTTAGATGCCGTTTTCACCTTCGCATACTGTCCTGGTTGTCCCCAACCCCCCGCTTCCTTTCAGACGTCCTGGCCCATGAGATTTGGGCACTTGATTGGCCTTGTTGGATTATGGAGCCTTCGGAAGGTCGTGGGACAAGCGGGGAGTACCTCAGCCCTGCTCTCAAATCTAATATACTAATCACTGAGAAATACAGAGTACCAAAGCCATTTGTACCGTTGATCAATGGGTAAGCACTTCTGTTACCTGAAATTATGATCAGATCAATGCCGAACTAGCTCGTACCTCACAGACCACCAATGAAAAAGGACAAAACCCCTGTTTCGGTGGGTCGAATGGCTTTTTTTACAAGCATTACTGACAGTCAAGTAGTCGCCTCCGCATTGCAAGCTCCGTGTCATTCTGGCCGTACGTTAGTGCCTGTTGATAAATTAATGCATGAACCGTATTTTGTTCAGAATGGAATATTCCCGCGTTAACACCTGGATCAGTATACACAGGTCCCCTTCAAGGACAGTCTAACGACTGCGCTTGCAGCACTGTCACGTACGCTCTGATCTCCGCGTGTAGCTCATGCCAGAATGGCAGTGTCTCTACGCAAGTGTATCGTACATATACTTTTATGGTGTACTTAATCTTTCGTAGATGGTTACAGTGGTCCACTAATTGTGCAAGCCCTGATGTCTCGATTTCAACGTATGTGCCAGTGTCCTGATCGTTCGACTTTCGCTCACGAATGACAGATACCCACGTGACATTCCTTCACTCGTTACTGTGCCCGCCTGGGCATATCTAAATGTAACTGTGCACCCGTAGCATCTATGATTATCGTCAGTTACCCACAGTCATAGGTCACCAATGGGTGGGACGCAGGGGCGGCTCAGAGGTTCCAATCCGCAGGTGCGATCCATGCCATTCGCCTTTCCGCCCGTTAGACCTGTGTTATTTATCTCTTCACCAGGTATACCCGACTCATCTCCAAGCCTCCCAGCAGCAACGAGTACCCCACCTGTCACTGCTCCGAGCCAGCTCGCCACAAATAAGACCTCTCGCACCGCCGCAATCGCAGGTGGTGTCGTAGGCGGTTTTTTAGTCTTGGCAGCTGTATTGGTTATCGCATTAGCCGTCTATCGCCGAAATAATCCGTTTGCTAAGGATGAGCCACCAATCACAAAGTCTCAAGGCGAGATAATCGACGTGGCGGGTCCGATTAGCCTGGCTCCTAATACTCCAACTCCTGGATATAGCCATTTGTTACCTATGCCATTTACACCCCACCAGCACGATCCGATGCTGCTTGTGAGTTATCAATTGCTTTTATCTCGGCTACAGTATTACCGTCACTGTCGCCCCTTACCATGTATGTCGAACACAGAACCCTGCAGATCCATCGACATTCCCAGCAACTCCTATACCGTTGACATCTAGATCTGCGTCTATGTATAACGTGAATGAAATGACGCCTGAGGGATCTACCCCGAGGATGCATTCTTACGCTCAGCCGTTCAGCCCGTATACTCACGTAGCGCTGTCTTCGACTTCTGTCGTGGGGTATCCTCATCCAGCTGGATATAGTGGAATTCCAGAGGTGTGAGTTGAGCGCTGCGTTGCATCCTACGCTGGCTTTGGGAGGATTACAGTATAGACTTCATATGCCATCCTACCAATATTATTCTTTTTTCAGCCATTTATGTCCATTCCACACTATTCCCCAATGTATGTGATTGTGCTGAAACTGTGTGCAACAATATATCTGGTTTGACAAAATTTGTCCGCATAGATCATCGACGAAGGACTTAGACAGACGGCGTGCTCGGTGATGTATCCATTCCTGAAGGTTCTTGGCGCAAATTGCTATTTTTGACACGTGGCTAGAAAAGGAAATCCAGTGTGTGGGCCCTACATTCCTCAGTAAATCCTTTGGAGGTTAATCAAAAAGGTATGTGATACAATGTACATGAGTATAAAATACATATTATAAGAGTATTAATAATAATATATAGGAATATTATAGTAGTTTTTACAAGGAGAATAATAGATATTACTATTACTGAGCAGGAAGTAGATCAGTTTCCTCAAATATTTAATAATAAAAAATAAGTAGATACTTGAAATTTTTTCTAAAAAAATTGGGAGAATCATGAAGTACATGTGATTTATTACTAAACAAGTTGAGTTTGTGTTGCCAGAGACATCCAATTCCCAGGATCAGGATGTGGATCAGGATGCTGATGTTCTGGGGTCACACTTTCTCATGATTCATAACAAGAGGTCATGTTGGTGAGGATTTATTGTGGGTCAATGCTGTGGATGCCAAATCAACCATGCATGCAAAAAAGTAAATAAGAACAGTGATGTAGACTACAGTAGCACAGGGTCAATGGAGGAGTTATCAGCAGCATGAACAAGCACAGAGGGTGGTGTGTTACACATCAGACAAGGAGGGGTGATGAGGGGGGACTGAAAATGACTGGGGGTTGCCTGTCATGCGCTTGCACCCTGGATGGCTGGTGAGGTATAATCCTGTGAAGTGGGGGACATCTGCAAGGCTAGGGGTGTGGCCTCAATGAGCCTTGATGCAGGTGACGAAACAGCTTGTGGTCCCAAAGTCTCTCCAAGGCCTGTTGTACGACCTTCCAATGCTCTGAGAGGGTTTTTCTGAATATGAGGATGTGTCCAGGTACGCGCAGACAACACCCTACATGAACATATCTCGGAAGACATCATTCATCATCATCTGGAAGGGAACCATGTCCTTTTCTGCACAAGGCATTCAGGCATTCACTGTGTTCACATATCCATGGTTCACCGACACATGATACTAAACACCCAAACACCAATCTTGACTCCCACCCCTGACACCTCCAAGCCCTTCCTGACCCTTTGTAAATAACCCGTGTATCTACATGTACAATAGTTATTACATAATCCCAGTGGGCCCCTTAGGGACCCACTGTATAGTTTATGCGTGGGAACCGGCTAGCGGTCCCCATCGCATCTTACCCTTACACTGTCACTATGTAGCATCAGAATACCACACATTGGTCAAGTTCTGTCGTGCTCTTGTGACTTAAGGCTTAAGATAGACATCCTTTACACCTTTTTGAACTATCCTGCGGTTGATCGCCACGCGACCAACTGATAGTGGATTCGAAGCAATCTTGAAAAAGATCGCTGCATCGACGACTAAACATCGTTGAGACCCTCCAGTAGACCTTCTACTGTCGGCTGCGAGCATGATGATCCCACGCAGTCGAAGACGGACACGAGCGACGAGCTCGAGGTCCACACCCCAGGCGCAGCCCAGCGACACGACAGCTGACGCTACCCTGGACCAAGAGTCCAGGACGATAGAAGACGGAGAGATCGTAGATCTCACCGCCCTCATCCCCCAGTAGAGGACGAGGAGAACCCCGACCACGTCTCGTCGAGCGTGGCCAAGGAAGAGACGACGCCGGGCGACGAACCGGCGCCGCCCCCCCCCCATCTCTCTCTGCCCAAGGACAAAGGAAAGGGCAGAGAAGTCTCGCCGTCGTCAGACGGTGGAGCAACAACGTCGAGGCGGGCACAAAGCCACGACTCAAACCGATGCTCACGAAGTAGAGCGACGACGATCGTCCCTGAAGGAGGACGACGGCAAAAAAGATGAGCCCCAGACGATGGTCAGGACTCGGAATACTCGAGCTCTAGTCGCAAGAGCTCGAGGGCTCACGCCATCGACCACGAGACGGCAGAGGCCCTGAACAAACAGGTGCAGGCTGCGCTGCACCGAAGTACGCTGACGCGCAACAAGCACAATCAGCTGGCATCGCAGCTTGACAACGCCGTCGCCGCCCTAATGGAAATCGGCAAGGAACTCCACCAGGCGGAGGAGGTCAGGCTGCAGGACGCAGCCACGCTGGAGGATGTCCAGAAAGCACTCCGCCCACACGGGGAACGCAACGCAACTCGTCCGAGCTCGCGACAGTCCGCAGCCAACGAACGCAGTCGCGACGTGGAAGACCCGTGCCGAAAGGAGCGAGACAAGCAGCGAATGCCGCCGCCAGCCGTCCCGGTCGAACAGGACGTAAGGTTCGGGAACGAACCTCAAGAACAACCGGCTGCCCCAACGGACAGCCGTAAAACGATCCAACAGATCGTTAGGGATCAGGTCGCCTCAGAGCCTGACTCCGAAACAACGACCGAGAGCTTAGAGCTCGAAGTTGCACACTGGCAGCGTAAAGAAGCCACAGCTGCGCGCCGCCACACACGGGCACTCGAGCTACTAGCGAAGAACGCTGAAGAGACAGTGGCCCACAGCCACACCACTCAGCTGCCCGACGAGCAGCTCACGCAAGCCATACAGGACGCATGGCAAGCACGCGCAGCCTACAACAGCAGGCTATGAATCTGCAACGCAGGACTGACTGGGGACACCAGGCACAAAACGCCCCCGGAACCGAGAGCACAGAATGCTCCCGATCCCGAGCCCGATCCGGGCCCAGGGCCCGTCAGGGCATATAACAGCCTGCCCCGCGCAGCATCACAACCGCGGAGCGATCCACGGCCCCAACGGAAGGCCAGGGAATCCCTGACCAGGCCGATGTCGTACCAATGGAGCTGTACGACAGGATCACACGGATGATCCGCGTGGCGTTAGCAGATGCCACGGACACAGACCCGGAGAAGTCTGTGCTAGGGAAAGCCGGCGTAAAATTGGCACACCCCGAGCCATATGCCGGGGGATCAGACCTAGAAGAATTTGAAATCTTTGTGGCAGCCATCCTACGATGGCTAAAACTGAATTGCCTCCTAGGACCAACCAGCATAGACATGCAGGTCAGCTATGTGGGCACTCATCTCACCAGCGAAGCCCAAGAGTGGTTCCTGCGAAACGTTGAATGCTTCGATCGCCAGGTCCGCAGCTGGACACTGGAAACCGTGATGCAAGGCCTTCAAAAAAGGTTCCTGCACACACTGACGTACCATCACGCATCGAATAAATTCGATGCGGTCATGCAAGGCATGAAAACCGTTCAGGAGATGCTGAACGAGCTCACGAAATACGCGGCACGTATGATACAGCCGCCAGATGAGTACACGTTCCGGAGACGGTTCGTATCGGTGCTGCACGAAACGCTGCGCAATGAGGTCCTCAAAAAGGGCTATAATGCCGAGAGCAGCTCAATAGAGCAACTCTTCGAGACGGCCCGGATGATCGAGGAGGAATCCCGATACAACATGGGGATGCGCCGCGCAGGAAGCGCAGCAGCAACGGCAAGCGCTGCCTGGCTCACAGGGAGCAAGCCGTTGACACAAACGGGCCTGACCAGGCCCAGCCTGTTCGCAAGAAGCGGAACAGGACAATGGCTACCGCCCTCACGCCCAGCACAAGCTGGACACCTGCCTGAAGCTAAACAGCCTCAAGCGTCAGGGTCGTCCTCACGGCCTGCCCCACCGACGAAAACGTCGGGCCGACCTAATGATAGGCCCAGCGGCAGCCAAAGCAACACCACATGCTTTGAATGCGGCCAACCTGGCCACAAGAAGGCAGAGTGCCCCCGGCTTAGGTCCGGTATAAGGACAGTGGCCGTGAGGCACGACAGTGATGCCAAGGATCCGGAGACGGATCTCGGTCAAAATTCTCTTCAACAAATTGACGAAGAGGGGGAGGGTGATCCCCAACCCAACGACACTCCGGACAACGGAGATGCGCCCACTGAAGAATGGGACCCAGAGCCATCCCAATACTATGAATGGGACGAGGAGGTGGAAGACACCACATACAGGTCCAGCATGATTAGATTCGCACTGGAAGACGAAACCGCCACGAAGGTTATGGCGGCACGCACGTCGGTCACGCCAGACAAGGCAGCCGAGCCGGTGTATCACCACCGAAGCAAACACAGGACGCGGCCAACGCATCCGCGCAATGAGAACCATACCCTATCAGGGTACTGGGAAATAAACGGCGTAAAAGCCCACTGCCTGCTAGATACAGCAGTGAAGGGATACTGCTGTCCCCCGAATTCACGCGAGCTACAGGGATGAAGACATTCTCCCGGAGCAACCAATCGCGCTGCAGCTAGCCTGCATAGGCAGCCGTTCCACGATCAATTATGGAACGAACATGACCATCAAATTTGGTCGTGGGACATACGACGAATATTTTGACGTAGCAAATGTCGAATATTACGACGCGATCTTAGGGACACTGTTCCTAAGGAGGTTCGGCATAACCCTGGACTTCTCGAGCCCAGGGACAATTCGCAAGGGAAACGAAGTGATCCCCACGGGCAAGGTCTCATTCCACGACGACGAATTGACAAACGAGGACAAAGGGCCACGGGTGAGCAGGATCACCCAGGCACCGAAGCCAAACCTGGCTCATTGAAGCCAGGAGGACGAGTCGCAGGACGACTCGTCCTGAACTCACCCTCCAGCCGTAGGGAGAGACGCTCTCACCTAACAGTGAACACGATGGGAAGGAAGAAAGCGGGCCCGCACGCCGCGGGACCTGATAGACGCCAACAGCGCCTAACGGCTTCTAAGCCAACCGCTACCATCATCCTCACGGATGATGACCTTCCTCGCCTCCGCGAGGAAGGATGGAACGAATCACTGACCTAGTCAGTGGAATTCCATTAGAACTCCCACCACTACGGGAGATCGACCATGAGATCAACCTCATCGATCCCAACAAGCACATGCGGTATCGACTACCGAAATGCCCCGAACACTTCCGAGAGGAACTGTCGGCTAAGATAGAACGATACACCACTGCAAAGTGGTGGATTCCGGCAGTAGCGCAGCAGGCAGTGCCCATGCTGTGTGTGCCGAAGAAGAACGGTACATTGAGAACCGTCTTTGATCTGCACCAGCAGAACGAGAACACGGTGAAGGACGTCAGCCCTTCCCGGATCAAGATATCATATGCAGCGACATGGCTCACTGCCGATATCAACAAAACTCGATATGTCAGAAGCATACGAGCAGATCCGGATTCATCCGGATCACATAGCAAAGACAGCCTTTGCCACGATCCTTGGCACCTTCAGGAGCCAGGTGATACAGATGGGGGACTGTAACGCCCCATCAACATTCCAACGGCTGATGACGGCCATTTTCCACAACTGTATAGGTCCTTCGTCCATGTATACATGGACGACATCTTCATATTCTCGCTCTCAATACAAGAGCATGAAGAGCACCTCTATATCGTCTTTGACAGACTGAGGAAGAATCACCTCTTTCTGAGCAAGAAAAAGGTGGACCTCTACTCCATCCGAATGGAGTGTCTCGGCCATATGATCGATGGCCGAGGGGTACATGGCGACGAGGACAAGATGCAATGCATCCGCAAGTGGCGCAGGCCACGGACGTTCAACGACGTCCAGTGTTTCCTCAGGCTGGTACAGTATCTGGCACACTACATGCCGGATGTTAGCGCATATACCACCCCGCTATCGGGCTGTGCGCGTAATAACCGTCCATTCAATGGACACCACTACTCGACAAATGCTGGCAAAGCATTAAGGCGTTGGCCTGTAAGGCCCCGATCCTGCGTCCAGTAGACGCAAGGTGCCCAGAGCCATCTGGGTGATCACCGACGGATCAAAAGCCGGCGTCGGTGCGGTCTACGGCCAAGGTCCTGACTGGAAAACTTGTCGACCAGCCGGCTTCTTGTCAAAGAAGTTCAGCCTTGCTCAGCAACACTACCAGACTCACGAGCACGAGACGATCGAGGTGCTCGAGGCTCTCATGAAATGGGAGGACAAATGCTGGGGCGAAGGTTCACCCTCGTCACAGACCACAAAGGGCTCGATACTTCGAGACCCAGAAGAGCCTATCTGACCGACAGGTCAGATGGTGGGAGTTTCTCTCCCGGTTCAATTTCAACACCATTCATGTTGACGGTATAGAGAACAAGGTAGCGGACTGCCTGTCGCGCTACTACGAGAGCGACACGAGTGATGACAATACCCGGACCATGTCTTCGTGAATGCGGATGCGCGTTTAGACCCGGACGGCAAGTTATTGCCCACTGACCGGTATGTCGAGTTGCGAACAGCAGCGACAAGACGCTCTAAACGCCTCGCTGAGAAGACAGAGGCGAGAGTAACGGAAGCCGCCGCATTAAACGAGGGCTCGCCAGAGCCCGCAAACGTCGCCGCGTCCCGCGACGATGACGATGACGTCAGAGCCATCGCCGCAGGAAATGACGGTGCGCCCCTGTGCCAGGTCGTCAGCAAGGCGTAGACCTGTCTAAGGTCCTACGAGACGCGTACCACAGGGACACCATGTTCACAAAGATCATGGCGCACCCAGACGCGCACCCGAGATTCGGGATCCGGGACGGGCTGACCTGGACTAAGAATCAGCTCAAACGAGATGTCATTGCCGTCCCCCGCTCTGTTCTTCAAGGGGGAAGGAAGCTGATCGAAATTATCATCAATCGGGCACATCAGATAGTCGGCCACTACGGCCATCTGAAGACTTCGAACTACGTTGAAGAGCATATTGGTGGCGGGCATGAGCCCAGACATAGAAGCGTTCTGCACATTGTGCGCAAGGTGTCAGATGATGAAAACCGGGCCACAACGGCCCAAAGGCCTACTACACAGCCTACCCATTCCAGATAGGCTGTGGCAGTCGATTGGCATCGACTTCATGGGGCCCCTGCCCAAATCCAACGACTGTGACTACCTGATGGTAGTCATCGACCGACTAACGTTGCTCATACACCTCGTACCAACCACAACGAGAGTGTCAGCCAAGGGAGTAGCCTGGCTGTTTCTGAAGGAGGTCATTCGACTCCACGGAGTTCCCGACTCCATCATCTCAGACAGAGACTCGAAGTTCACGTCGATCTTCTGGCGTGAACTAGAGTGACTCATGGGGACTAAGCTCCTCATGTCAACTGCCTTCCATCCCCAAACGGATGGAGCAACCGAGCGGGCAAACAGCTCGATCGGTCAGATATTGCGTGCGGTCGTCAGAGACGATCAGAAGGATTGGGCATTGAAATGCCCAATGGTTGAGGTCGCCCTCAACAGCAACGTCAGCGCAACCACAGGGTTCGCCCCTTTCGAGCTGAACCACGGCTATATGCCGCGGATAGACCTCCCCATAGCCGTGGACACCCCGTTCAAGGGGGTAGCTCGGTTCGCACATCAGGCAAAATGGAACCTGATGGCGGCACACGATGCAATCATAGAGCATCGAGTGACGCAAACGTTTCATGCAGACAAGAAACGTACGGCGAGCGACAGGTACGCGGCCAACGACCGTGTCTACCTGTCGACACAAAACCTAACTCTCCCGAAAGGAAGAGCCAGAAAGCTAGTCCCGCAGTACATCGGACCGTACCGTGTCGTCGAGGCTCACAACGATGCCTCGACGGTGACCCTCGATCTTCCCGACGAACTGAAAAGCCGTCGTATTTCACCGGTCTTCCATTCCAGCCTCATACGGTGATACGAGGCTAACAACGACGAATTGTTCCCTCGTCGTGAGGCCAAGTCATTCTATGACTTCGGAGCAAATGACAACGAGGAGTGGCTCATCGACAAGATTATCGCACATCGATGGATAAACTCGATGGACCTGGAGTTACAGGTCCGTTGGACCCTAGGTGACGTGACATGGGAACCCATGTCATCCTGCAAGGACCTTGAAGCCCTAGATAGCTATCTAGAGCTTCGGGGGGTGGGAAAGCCACGCGACCTCCCCAGACGCGCTGGCCACAGCGCGGTTAAATTTTCGCCTCGGATCTTTCCGAGTGCGCATCGCTTCTTGGAAGCAACCACCATCATCTACCCACGAAGATGATGCCCCCCAAAGATGGGATGGACGTTGATCTGTCAACGTCCACAACGCGAACAATGGCCCCGAGACAGGGGGCCGCAGACATTCTCCGTGCTCCAATAGACCAGGAGCACTGGATTATCATGGGATGGGAGGACGCCCTTGCCATCGTCCACCCGGACGATTGCGCAACATGCGCAGACTACGCCACGCACCTTAGGGCCGCGACCAGCACCTGCAAGGTCAAATTGCGGGATGAAGACATCGGCGACGCCGTCAATGCCGCTTGGGGATGGCTCCCAAGGGGCATCGCACGTGACGCGCGAGAAGAGCCCCTCCGGGACATCCACGACCTTAAAAAAGAGGTCAAGGAGCTGGAACGCGCGGTCGAGGACCGCGACGATGCGCTCGCAACCGAGCGCGCCAGGATCAAGGAACTGGAGCAACAGCTGAGCGCAGCCCAGCTCCAGGTTACCCTGGTCCACGCTGCCTCAAAAAGGCCGCGACATGACCCGGCCATGGCCCCAGTGGCCAGGCCATCCTCACCTCGCGCAACGGCGCCGTTGCCGGCGCGCGCAACATCGGGGCTAGCGTCCCGATTGTCGGTGCCGACCCCGACAACGACAACGATGGAAGGGCAGAGCACGCCTTCCGACTCTGCGTACGGCGTCCCCGATGGATGGAGTCCGACTCATCCGTCTGGAAGACGTATGACCCCGAACGGGCACAGAGGCTGGCAGAGCAGCCAAAGAAAAAGCGCAAGAAATTGCGCGGCTCCCCCCACACCGTCAATGGGCTAGCCATTGCGAAGGAAAGCGCGATTAGCGCTTACCTAGCGGCGTCATCGTCACACACCGTCAACGACCCCGCCATTCAGCGGCGGGTAGCACAGATCGAGGCCCAGTACATCGGGCCTGGCGTGGCCCTGCCTCCGCCGGTGGGGACAGTTCACCCTCCCTACCCGGGGGAGGGAGTGATCATACCACTCGGAGACCCACCGATCTCCGAGACGGGCCTCCTACCACGGCTGGTAGGAAAGGCCCAACAGCGTCATACTCAATGGTACGACGTCTGCCCGCTCGACGACCCACGCTTCGTCGAACTCATAGTGTGGGCAAAAGAAACACTGCAGCTCGCGCGTACGCGCGAGATGATCGGCGTATTCAAACGCATCGAGTGCAAACAACACGCTCGCAATCCCAAAAGGGATTGTCTCGTGATAGCGGGCAGTACCCCACACGACATCGCGGCCATTCTGAAGGGTTGGATACACAACCCTGAAGGGATCCCATCCACCATCCGTGACAACGCGGATGGAACCTTCAACCTAGACGACATGGACATCTGGATGTGGTTGAAGGCCCTTGCGCCCCGGGTCAAAGGGGTCGCATCACCACTCAGGGCAAGGCTACTCGACCTCTTCAGTTCGACAGACCAATGGTCGAGCCTCGTCGACGCCAGGGAAGTGCTGATGCCCCAGAGCACCACCCTGCGGCCCTCAATCACGGGCCCATTCCCTGTGGAGGGCCGAGCCGGCCCTGACATCCCACTCGCGGAGATCGCGAGATGGTTGGCCCGCTACGCGGGAGTCACTCGCGAGCGAGTGGCGCGCATTGAACACTATGTTCAACGCAGCATCACCGGCGCGGCATTCAGTGCCACCGCTCGCGAGGGCCAACAAAAGGTCATCGAGACCAGCCACGTGAGGGCCGCAGTGCCGCGACCCCTCACTCACGCCCAGCTCGACCGAGAGCTGGCGCGCTTCCGGCCCCCTCCCCGGCCGTTGAGGCCATGCTCCGCGAGGACATGGGCCCCAGCACCCAAGCAGATACCGCCGCTAGTGGTGAGGCCGACCAGCCTCACCCAATCACCACCGATGACGCGGAGGTGCCCCCGGAGGAGTCACGTGCTCCCCGGCCCCGTACGACAACGACGTCATTGTATCGGCCACTCTAGAGGACTCCCTCATGGATGACCTCTATGAGTAGTAGTTAACCCCTATAGTTGTTTATAGAGGGGGAGGGTGTAAATAACCCGTGTATCTACATGTACAATAGTTATTACATAATCCCAGTGGGCCCCTTAGGGACCCACTGTATAGTTTATGCGTGGGAACTGGCTAGATGTGTGGGAACTGGCTAGCAGTCCCCATCGCATCTTACCCTTACACTGTCACTACGTAGCATCAGAATACCACACATTGGTCAAGTTCTGTCGTGCTCTTGTGACTTAAGGCTTAAGATAGACATCCTTTACACCCTTGATGCCATGTAATACATGGGTTGCTTTGCTCCTGACATTGTTTCGAAAGCAGAAGTGCAGAAGTAGAGTGAACGTGATGAAGCGAATGGAACTTGTGGAAGTGCTTCCAGAGATGGAAGTGGAATGGAGGTGGAGCTCAGAGCAGGGTCAGAACTTGATAAGGGGGCATCCCCTGACACATATTCATCCATGGTATGTTCTCATTTCATCATGAGCTAAGTTTAGATGTCTCAAATGTTTTCTTTTACCAAAGATTCCACAGCAGGATGAGGGTCAAGGCCAGGGTTATTGCAGTGCAAGTTGGGACATGCACCAGGAGCATGTTCTATTTTTATAGAAAACATGACAGATTCTCTGTTGGAGTAATTTGAGGGCATCTGGAGAATACACTGTAACATCTAGCTTTGTAACAGAGGGCCTACAATGCTCTTTTTGTTCATCTGTTGTGATAGAGATTTTGACAAAGAACATTACAGGAGAGTTATGAGGATTTTGAGACTTGAGTCCCAACTATAATTGAATCTTTTAAATTTGCAGTGTGTATTAACCCGTGAAAAAGTGCAAGTGCTTCTGCAGCATTAGGTCTCCTCTGAGTTTCATCGTGTGTAATGATATCAATCAGATGCTTGCATGGTGGGTAACTCAACAGGATAGAAGCAGGGCTTTGGGGATCCTTGAGATACAATGTGAGACATTGTCAACTAGCATAAAGCAAGAGCAAAGCGGCACTACTAACCACATTTGCAGTAGCTGTTATATGATCCCTCAAAAGGGCACCCACAGCATAAACATCACAGGAGAAGAGATTGACAGGGTCATCCTTGAGGAGCTCTGGCGCCAGCACTTTGGGATGGAAGCGTATTTCATCTGGGTGCCGTATGGCATCGTCCTCCGTGCACACGATGTGCGACTCGCCAAAGTCAATCATGATGAAGGTGTACTTGGCTCCACATGGACCGAAATCTCTTGGTGTCGAGTCGAACGGGCCAGAGGTGTTGCCTGCAAGCATGTTCATGACTACGTTCAAATTGTGGAGATCCTGTTCCAGTGCTTTGTACTAAAGGTGTTATTATAAGCAGACAGATGGGACTCACGCCGTGGATTATCCCCTTCTGGTGCATGAACACTAGACCCTGTGTCATTGTGGTGGTGAATCTGCTTAGCCCCGGAAAACAGGGTATGAAGCTTATTCACCTCAAAGAGCTGTCACACATATTCAAGATATTCCTCGATGGATGCACATCGCTCCAAGTTACTAGTTCCCCATTTGGGAGTTACAATGATTACCACTCCCTCCCATCAAGGACCTCCAAGAGAGGGATGGTGTGATTCCGGGGGTCTGCACGTAGCAGTGCAGATGACAGGCATTGAATAACTTTGAGTTCCATGATTGAGGCGGGAACAGCCTTGAGAATGACCCTGCGGCCAAGCGACTCGAGCGCGGGGTGCACGTAGGGCATCTAGGGCGTGACTCTTTTGATCAGAGTGCGTTGTGAACGAACAGAGCATCCCTATACCGGAAACAGTGTGCCTGCAATGTTTTCCCATTCTAGGAATGCTTTGAATCTGTCGTGGATGAAGCAGAACGCCACATCATACTGTGGATGAAAGGGATCCTGAGGTGCTTTCCTAGGTATGGCAGAGTAGTCCTGGTATATGGAACGGTATGCTTCCAAAGCAGGATATGCCGGCGTGTAGCCACGAGAATGAAGATATGACTCGCAGTGCAGCTACACCTTTCGAAAGAGTTCGACGTTGATCAAGGAACTTCAATGTCAGAAGATCAGCGTTGAAGTTGTAACTAGATTCATTGCACAGTAAAAACTTGTCAATCGTATCCCATGTTTCTTCCAGGAGAGGAAACTCTAAGCTCGAAGTCATATGCATAAGCGTTCCGAGCCTTGTCATTCTCCTCACCCTTACATGCTTGTCTAAGCTCTGGGTGAGTGATCCAGCAGCAGTCTGCCAGGTGCCCTTGCTTTTTGCATACAACACATGTTGGAATGACACTCCTTTTTGCTCAAGTTGTGGACAGTGTGGCCACCGTTAAGATTGATGAAGTCTGACACTTCAGGTCTTCATTTCGGAAGGCTGTAGCTATGGTGGTGCAATTGAGAGTGCTGATCAGAAGGAGAGAGGTGTGATGCCTGTATTCGGCTTTATTGAGTCCCGTAAGTGCTGCATGTATGCCAATTTCGTCAATGATGTTCTGAACAGTAAGTGTGCTTGGTGCAAGCACTATGAGATCATTTGTAGCGGTGTTGACATGTAATCTGTAAGAGATTCAGCATTGTCCTTGCACATGTTTAGCAATTTTTGCATTGCATGGAAACGACTGTTGGCAACTTGCAACTGGTGCACTGCTCTTAGTCTCTTCTACATCTCTATGGAATCATCCATTACACCTTCCACATGGACGTATTGTGTGGGTGACAAGGATTTTAGTAAGATGCTGGCGGCTTCTTCCTTCTTCACACTGCAGGCATATAAAAGTTTTCTTGTCTGAAAAACTGTTTAAAAAACTGTAAAGATTTTCCAAATATTTTTAGTGTTTTTGTTAGAATTTGTTGAGCAAGAAAATTGTAAAAAAGTTTAAAGTTTTTTGTAGGGTTTTTTATGTCTTTTTATAAGTTTCTTTGTGAAAACACAAAGAAACCCATAAAAAACCCTGAAAAAAACTTTGAATTTTTTTACAATTTTCTTGCTCGACAAATTCTAATAAAAACACAAAATTTTATTATAGTTTTTTTTATATAAAAAAACACTAAAAATATTTGGAAAATCTTTACAGTTTTTTGACAGTTTTTCAGACAAGAAAACCTTTCTATGCCTGCAGTGTCAGTAGCCATTTCTCGGCCTTTCCTGCGTCAGTTGGCTTTTTGAAGTCTTCAGTGATGATCCACCATGCATTGACAGTCATTAGCTTACCTTGTAGTGCAACAGTCCAGACATTATAATTTGTGCTCTTCATGCGGTTCTCCACTTCTGAATCTGACATGGTGATAATATTTCCTTTGACTATGATGCAGGGCCCATAACCTGTAGAGTGCAGTGACTGAGTTTGGAGGAAGATAAGTATGATTCTTCCTCTGAACTCAGCCAAGTACTACTGTATAGCACTAACTGATGACTAACAGTCCAACTGCATCACGTGATGCAACAAATGTTTGGGTGACTTGCAGTCCAAGACCCTGATATCTTCCACACTTTCTCCCATCTACCTCCATTTCAACACCTGACCTCATGGCTCCACATCTCAGGCGCAGCAACTGCAACATAGGGCATGTGAGGGCCATCCTTGTCAAGGAATGCCACTACTTGGTCAAATCCACCCTTGAGTGATGCCCAATCTTTCCCAGTAATGGATGCTCCTGGATGCCCCTGGATGCCCCTACCCCAGCAACCCCTTACTCTTGTACCATCACTCTCTTTTTCATGCATGTGACCCCAACTGCTTTTGTCTAGCCGCCCCATGCCAGTGGAAGCATCACTTTCCAGAGGTGCCGGCCCACAATGTGATTGAAGGTCTCTTCAAAGGCGTACTGAAATGTTCTGCCCTCTCTGGAGAATACTGGGTACTTCATGTCATGGTACTTCACATCAAGACACTCCACAATGTTCAGGGAGTCTGTGATGAGAACCAGGAATTTTCCACTGATGTCAAGGATGGCAGGAAGCATGTGGTGTAGGTTTCCTTCAGGAATGGTCTTTGGAGAGGCTCCGAGTTTCTTTGGGATGCAGCTTCAATGCATGGCACACTGCGTGGTCAGCATATCCAGTGCCCAGTACCCCCACAGTAATTGCACTTGTCCTTGCCAGCGTTCGCCTTCACGCGGATAGCGTTTGCGCTTGGCTGCGATCCCTGTCGAAGTTCTTCGGACAGGATGTGGCTGTGCTCATGCAATTGATTTTGGAGAAGTCGGTGATGGTGGCAAGGATGGTTTGTTGCACGATTTCGTACAATGTGAGTAGGGCCTGGAGAATGTTGAGAGTGTGAAGGGGGTCGCTGGTGGCTAGACCAGGGGCAACGATGCGGTTTTTCAACTCAGACAGACATCTGCGGTAGTCAACCCATAGGTTCAGGCCGGTCGTCATACCGTAAGTCATCTTAAGATTGCCTCAGTTCTGGTCTAGGGTTTTAGCCATATCGAGAGATTGGTGGACGGAAGGCGTGGCCTCCAGAGAGAAAGCCCAGATTTCCCAGTTTGTCCCGTCGACCTTCTCGATGGTAGACAGGAGTTTCGAGGTTGTTGTGTCGGCCATGATGTGGGTGTGCGATAGTGAGGCGTTGGTACGATTTGCGCCGACGATTAGGTCAGGTTGAGATTTTTAGGAAGCGCGGCCCATAACCTATTGTAAGAGCAACTTCTACAACCAGCTTATGACCTAGACGGCGTCAGGTACGCCGTTGTACAGGTATTACGTGTTTATGCTAAGTGATGAGTAATCGGTGGTTGGTCAAGTAAAGGACAGAGGCGGCGACTGGTTGGTCGTCACCTGGGTTTCAACATCCACTTACATGCTATTCCGAGCATGGGCACCGCAGCCCTCTAGTTGAATAATATACAGTATTTGAGTGTGGTCCGCGGACTCGCCATGGACCCGGTCCACGGATTATGTCGGTGGCTCTGTGCATCATACTATGATACACCGATCGGAAATAAGGTTGGACCCTAGGCTAACGTTACGGTTTCGGCGCTTTGTAGAGCTTTACAATCTCCGGGAGGGGTTTTCTCCGGAGGACCTGGACGCGTACGGACACCTATTGCGCCACCTGATTCAAGATGCCAGGCCGCGGAGCGCAAAATCGCTGCTTCTTCCGAACTTAGCGTCCCGATATTTCAGTAGGGCACGAAACTTGATGGCCATCACATTGCTAACTCTAGCAGAGAAATTTTCAAAATACAAGCACGCTGCGGTAAAAATAATATTGCCATGGACTGGTCTTTGTTCTCAGCGCCACGAGTGGCTACTTACGCGCAAGTAATGGTAGGGAAGAATGCCAGTCCTTATTATTTACCATCATTCCTCTGCTCGACGGATGCCCCAAACGCACCCACCCATGCCCGTATCACGTCTCTCGGATATCGGCATGAACTCAGACGTTCTGCCTGCCAGTAATGTCGTATATTTAACACCCTATGAGCGTGGAGGCGTCATAGTGAGCTGGTGTGCTTGGATATGTCTCTTTTTCACTGATCATATATAGGCCATGGCTGTCGCTGCGACCCTCAGCTGTGTTCTCGTGTCCTCACTCCTGCTCGCAGTTGGTCTTCCCGCTCTCTTAAATTGGCGGCGTAAATCTCCAGACGCATCTGCTACCCTTGCTCCTTTTTCTCGTAAACAGGTCGCGTGAGTGTTTCCATCATGTTTATCGTTTCTCGCTCATTCGCCCTTAGAGTATTTGTGATCTGCCTCCTTTGTTCAGACTTGATCCAAAGCATTTCTGGCATCATTCAAGTGAAATGGGCCGCAGAACGCCGCCTGGTTGAAGGTACCACATGCGCAATTCAAGGTGACTAGGTCATTTGATCCAAATATATTACCCTAACCACTTCCAGCTGCTGCTCTTGTAATTGGCGACCTAGGTTCAGCTGTGTGGTATCGCATATCTTATTGCCATGAATTATTACACGACTAAGCCATCTATCTCTTAGGAGCTTCGTTATTGCAGGTCATACTTTCAGCGCCCTTGCGCTTGAAAGGAATTGGTCACGACAAGTTGTTGTGTCAACTGTGATAACTGGCTGGACATTCGTGATATTAATGGGTGAATTTGCGCTGATTACGGTCTTAGTATGGTAGCTGACCTCCTGTCCTGAAAGCGGCTTTCGGTCCCCTAGTCCTAACGAATAAGACCAATGGACCTTTCTGTGAGTTATTTGACACCCGATGATCCTCATATTACTCCACTCAGCTTGAAAATCCAGTCTCCATTGCCGGAACATGGTATATATTATTACGTGCCTCAGAGAGGCGAATCACTAACATATCATGTGCATATTACCTTGCAGGTGTTTTATTTCAAATGAGTATAGTGTTGCAAGACTTGGGATACACTACATTCCAGTGAGTGATGGCTCCACTGAACTTCTGGGATAACTGATTGAGGATTTCCCTATCAGCTGTTGATTGCCGCCGCAGTTATCGTGATGTTTTACGGGTTAGTATTTCTCGTGTTATTAGGAACTATCAGCTTCACGCGACATCGTTCACTTGGCCCTCTGAGCGATGAAATTTCTCGCCAGCGAGTAGTCATTGCCAAACGCGTGCTGTGGTATGTGCCGCCTTATATGTTGTTCCATCCAATGTTCCTTATCCCAGTCTTCCCGAGGTATCCATTCGGTGAGATCTTACAAACAGCTAACGTCTGATGGAATAACATGGACCGCGCAGCGTATCTCACTTGCATCCTCCCCATTTCCGTCGCGCGTATCGTTGGCCTGCGAGACGATAGTTTTCCTGATATTGTGTGGATAATTGGAATGTTCCTCCTATTCTCGCTTGGCAAGTATTAAGAATCAAATGTCCATATCATCACTGTGGATGTATATTAATCATATGCTCCCTGCAGGAACTGCCGATGCTGTCATTTATGCTACAACGCGCCATATGATCAACCATCATCGTCTACCAGCTCCTCCACCAGCGATTGTGACGACTTTCATCGATACACGAGCAAGTATGGGTGCTGGTTTATCGAACCACAAACTTTGGGGACATGTCTTGGATATAGAAATGCCAAAAAGGCCCTCATCGCTCCCGACTTATAAGGGGCCTCCCAGCTTGGCCACACCGGCTGGAGAGGCACTTAGCAGGCACACGTGGCGGGAGCCTCAGAGATGTGGTGTGCATGTTACGCTGGAGCGCACACAGAAAGTCATATAAGCGTCCGACGACATGCATTATAAGCGATGCAGAAAAACAATCCAATCGCGACTTTTTTTGATATATTCAGGCTACTCGTACTGCATATACACGTCGCATGCCTTAGTGTAGTTTCCAAATACTAGTCAACGTTTGTGATAAACTGC
Organism: Gautieria morchelliformis; assembly: GCA_015179125.1. NCBI lineage: Eukaryota > Fungi > Basidiomycota > Agaricomycetes > Gomphales > Gomphaceae > Gautieria > Gautieria morchelliformis. The sequence continues at coordinate 263,381 of WHVA01000046.1, forward strand.
CAGACGAGAGAATGATTATTCAATAAAACGTGGGTGGCAACTACCTGTTTTCGTGCTCTGACAGCTGCCTTCTAGAAGCGTTGACAGAAACCACGTCTCAAAGTTATATCATTGATAGGCCGTCGGTCGTCTCTGTGCCACGGTTCCTTTGATTGTGATTCCTGATGCATAGCTGTTAGCGACTGTATCCTAGCCCGCTGGGCCTGGCAAGTAGACTTCGATCGAACGAGAAGGGGACGACAGGAAATGTATATGTACCTTAAGATCAAAAATAGGTATACTAAGCCCCTTATTTTCTTGGTTTCTATGCCAGCCTTTGTGCGTTTAAGGTATTGTTTTATCTTGTGACGTTCCTTGAGGGTTGAGGTTTCAGCCATATCCCCTTCTTCCAACCTCAACTGAGACGGCCATGCTCGTCGTCGAGGGCAACTCCTACCTCGAGTTTACAGGCAAGTGAAAACCAGCGTACGCTCAGAGGTCAATTTCGGAGCCTCCGCGAACAACCTTTCTTCACGACGTGTCCGTGTTGGCCGTATCTGCGGAAGGCATTGAATTTTGACACCCGGAAGATGTGAATTACGAACTTGTATTTCTGTGGCCTCTACCCCGAGTTTTCATATGATGTCCAATTAAAATACCAATATGTTGGGCAAGGGTCGAGCGGACATAGTTACAATTAAAATGTAACTTAGTACTCAGGCTTAGTCCGGGGCTTACTAGCTCTTGATGCGCCTGGGAACGGTTGAAATCCTCTTGAATTTTGGCTTGTATTATAAGACTCCATTGGCGCACCGCCCACCCATCATGCTGTGCAATGTTTTTTTCTTGGGGGCGAGCTTCCATCTTGCACCCTCGCGCCAAAAGCTTTGCTATTGCCATCAGTAATCAGTAAAGGTACTGCTTTATTGAATGTGAAAGCATCAGCAATGTCAGTACTCGCTTCGCATCGGTAATGCACCTGGCATTGATCAGAGAGTCGGGAATCTGGACATCTCGGTCCCACCGTCCCTCGGAAGCTACGGCTCTAGTTCGCTTGGGCACGTTTGGCTCTTGACGCTGCTGAATGCACCACGAATCGTATCAGGATACTGGTGAAATCATAGCGTATTTTGCGTGAAATCGAAGATCATGCTGAGATGAAAGCGGAGTTCCTCCGAATGGCGTTGGCGATCCTCGTCCTGGCACGTGGCTGCTGTGCATGACTAATGTTATCCACATCAATCCGCTCTCCACTGGATCATCTTATGTAACAGCCACCGAGGCGTTGAAAGTGCTTTCTACCTGGGAAGAAAATTTTCATGGATCTCAAGTCTTGCAGTGTCAAGTACGTGGCGGAGACCACGACATGAAGTAGACTTTTTTTTCTTCTCTCTACTAATGATCATCAAGTATTAGCACTGCCGAGAATTCGGCAATGAATGCAAAGGTCAAATGCTTGAGCTGCGTTCGCTGTGTCGACGGAATGAGGAATTTCATGATGTGAATTCGGGTCTGAATTCACGAATCTATCGATTTCACCACGATATCACTTCGAATTCACGAACGTGAAAGGTCCTTGCGGAACAGGCCCATGTCCGAGTCCCTTGTAAATCCAATGGCGTCACAGCTTACCGATCACTGGCAACGCATGGCGCACGACGATTGATCAGACATTCGAAGCTAGGTACAGCCTACAATACTGTTGACATGCGCTATATGAACTTATACTTTTCGGCTGTGCCTTGGCTACATCAGTTGTTCAAGAATTGCAGCGGGGTGGCATGTTCTGGCTTTGGGAAACATCTACTACGCCATTTACGCTCATGGGGTACGGGAATATGTACTTACATCTAAAAAAAGACACCATCAGATCCTTCGTCTGTATGGCGATGAACACGGTTGTCACTGCCGACTTGAATCTGAGATGGTTCTCCACTTGAATCTTGAAGAAAGCGTGTGGAATATGGGGGATCCTCTTGGTGAATTCTTTCAGGCACCAGTCTGTGGTTATGCCAGGAATGATATATAGAGGGAATTTTTTGTGCGCTATCTCCCTCTGCCAGACACATTCTCCAAGCTTACTCCATGCCCGTATCCTATCCCTCGGTTATCTCCGTGAACCCAGGTGTCCTGCCTGCCAGTAATGTTGTATATTTAACACCCTATGAGCGTGGAGGCGTCATAGTGAGTTGGTGTGCTTGGATATGTCTCTTTTTCACTGATCATATATAGGCCATGGCTGTCGCTGCGACCCTCAGCTGTGTTCTCGTGTCCTCACTCCTGCTCGCAGTTGGTCTTCCGGCTCGCTTAAATTGGCGGCGTAAATCTCCAGACGCATTCGCTACCTTTGCTCGTAAACAGGTCGCGTGAGTGTTTTCATCATTTGTATCGTTTCTCGCTCATTCGCCCTTAGAGTATTTGTGATCTGCCTCCTTTGTTCAGACTTGATCCAAAGCATTTCTGGCATCATTCAAGTGAAATGGGCCGCAGAACGCCGCCTGGTTGAAGGTACCACATGCGCAATTCAAGGTGAATAGGTCATTTGATCCCAATATATTACCCTAACCACTTTTCAGCTGCTACTCTGGTAATGGGCGACCTAGGGTCAGCCGTTTGGTATCACATGTCTTACTGCCACGAATTATTGCATGACTAAGTCATATGTCTCTTAGGAGCTGTGTTATCGCAATCCATACTTTCAGCGCCCTTGCGCTCCAACGGCAGTGGTCACGAAAAGTCATCGTGTCAACTGTGGTAACTGGCTGGACACTCGTGATATCACTGAGTGAGTATGTGCCCATTATCGTCCTTAATAAGGTGGCTGACCCCCAGTCCTGAAGCGGCTTTCGGTCCCTTGGTCTTAACGAATAAGAGCAATGGATCTTTCTGTGAGTTAATTGACACCCGATTATCCTCATATTACTCCACTGAGCTTGACAACCCAGTCGCCATTGCTGGTACTTGGTATGTATTAGGCACCTCAGAGAAGCGAATTACTACCATATCATGTGCATGTAACCTTGCAGGTGTTTCATTTCGTCCGAGTATAGTGTTGCAAGACTGGGCGTACACTACATACCAGTGAGAAATGGCTTGACCGCGCTTCTGGGATAACTGACGTAGGATTTCCCTGTCAGCTATTGATTTCAGCTGGCGTGATTGTTATCTTGTACGGGTTGGTGTGTTTCGTGTTACTCGGGACTATCAGCTTCACAGGTTCTGGCCTCTCTCTTCCTTTGAGCGATGCAATGTTTCGCCGGCGGCTAGTCATTGCAAAACGTATGCTCTGGTATGTATTGTTTTATGTACGATTCCTTATAATGTTGTTTATGCGAGTTCTAAGGTATCCAGCCGGTGAGATCGCCTGAACAACTGGCGTCTCGTGGATTACAGTAACATGACTTGTGCAGCGTATCTCACTTGCATTCTCCCCATTACCGTCATGCGTTTCATTACCCTGAAAGGCGACGATCTTCCTCAGCTTGTCTGGATATTTGGAATGTTTCTCCTACTATCTCTCGGCAAGTATTATTACGAGTCGAGTAGCCACTGTCATTTCGTGGACTTGAATCTAATGCTAACCTCCGCAGGAGCCGCCGATGCTGTCATTTATGCTATAACGCGTCATATGATCAGACATCACTGTGTATCAGCACAGGTGATAACACCCCACGATATCTGGTCAATCTACGACATCGATTTATCCAGAGCTGGAATCCAAAGCGATTGGGGGTTGGATATGGGCGTGGCAACAAGACATGCAGCAGCTTCAAGTGATGAGGTGCTTCCCGACACGGACGAACCGACTACACAACGACCCAAGAACATATACATATCCCGGGATGCGAGGCGATACGGCGTCTCTATTGCACTGGAGCCCGAACAGAAAGCCATTTTAATGTCTCTCGGGCGACGCGTATAAAAAGATGCAGAGAAACACCCCAGCAGCGACTTTTTTCGTGGTCTCGAACTGCAGTGCCTGTATACTACCTTCGTTTGGACTCATGTACTCCCTGAATGCAGCGGAACAATCAATTGCACACTGTACTCTGTCCCGACTTGTAAGCAAGTCGAGCTTGAATACCGGGGTAATGATTTCTTCCTATCAGATGATACCAAGGAGCTAGTGCTTCACGCCAATCACAGTGCTCTATATATATTATATATATGATACAGTACTCGAGTACTCAGGTAATAATTGATTTACTGTAACTACTTACTTGTATTGAAGCGTTGTTGAACACGTGGCCGGCTATCATCCCCAGTGGAAATCGGCTCGAATTAGGGCTGCGTATACATGTAAATATCTGTAAAATAAGCGCTGCATGTGAGAACCGCCACAAACCGAGAAATGGAACTATAACCGATATTTTGGTCGGCTGAGACATGCGCAGAATCGCTGAGAGATGTGTAGCGATGTTCTCACCGGTAGATAGCAGAATAAAACCGATTTTTTCTATATTGCTGTATGTGTACAGCCGCTGGTACATGTACACAGCCGATCCCTCCATGCTCTGTGTCCACCTGCACCGCGCGCCCAGGAACCGATTCCCGGCCCTCCACCTGTACCCCGCGCCCCAGCACCGATCCCTCCGCTCTGCATCCACCTGTACCGCACGCCCTAGCACCGATCCCTCCGCTCTGCATCCACCTGCACCGCGCACCCCAGCACCGATCCCTCCGTTCTGCGTCCACCCGTACCACGTCCAATGGGTAGAAGGAGGGGACTGAAACAAATGAGAAAGCAATGAAATAAAATGAGAGATATACGCACCAATGTAATGCCAAGCGAGTGTTTGATGGGCGATATCAGGTTGATGAGTTCGGTTTGGAGCCCTTCATGTTGGGCGATACCTTGCGTGACTTGTTCGTTTTGCTGAGTTCACTGTAGAACTGTACCTAGATGAGACAGTGGCATAACAGAATAAAGATTGTAACTCACCTCCTTCTCTGCTTCTGAGAGCTTCGCGAATGCTTCTTTGACGCCACCCCTCGTTGACCTGACCTTCGCTTCCTGATTGGCAAGGCAATAGTTAATAGAGAACAAGTTCCTAAGCAGCCGAATATGTCAAATAATCATTATGCTTATTAGATGAATGAATACTCCTTACTGTGGTGAATTGGATGTTTTGCTGGGGTAATACGTTGCATCATCGCCGGATTTCTTCGAGACCTTGTTGGCGCTGTCCACCTGAGGCACTGGCTTAGCCCCATGCCTATCAACTGCGTGGGCAACTGCGTGGGCCGTGTTGTCATCTGGCTTAGAGTCGTCCAGATTGCCCGTCGTGTTTGAGGGAGATGGAATGGACGCGCGTTCGATGTTAGGAATAGTTGGCTGCTTTCGCGCGCCCGGTGAACTGGCGGCATGCACTATCAGTAGTCATATGATGTTCTATAATAAAACGGCTTACAACGGATCCTTGAGCTAGAGGTAAACAAAATGATACTGGGTTAGACTGACGCAGGCTCTGGTCGATCTTGCACGAGACGGTATCTCACCAGACTGATCAAATCATCATCACTAATGGTTGCTTTAGCGACTTGTGAAGCAGGAGGGCCGATGATGGGATCGATGGGAATTGAAGCCGGTTCGGACGAGTTCGGCCGCTGAGCCTAGCATAAATTAGCACTGCACGGGTCAAGGTACAAGTCAGGAGTTCACCGGGTTGATCGTATCTTGAGTTCCAGCCGTTTGCGAGGCAGGTAGCATAACAGTGTCGATTGAACTCCATGTTTTCTCTTGAATAGATGAGAGCAGCAGTTGAGACTAGCGTAAATGAAAGATCTGATACATACCTCGTATATCTTGGACATTAGCGGCGACAGGAGATATGTCATCAAGTGCGGAGTCAGTGGAAATAGAGCTAAGCATTGTAGTGTCGCTAGAGCTCGAGGACTTGGGTTGGGACAAGAAACAAGAACCGAGGTGAGCAGAAGCTGTGACAAGAGGAGAGATATGAATACAGTAGGGACGTCATGTTCTGGCAGCGATAAAGTTGAAGGAGTTGGCAAGACTGGATCAGATGAAGACAAATAAGAAGAGTCCGTTCCAAGTGTCATCTTTGGTTTCTTATTAGAAGTGGCTGTATCTTCGTCGTTCTCATTATTGCGTTTGGAGCCTGCAGGTCCGGATGCTGAAACAGGTTTGTCTCCAGAATCCTCTTGCTTCACCGCAGCTTTGAGTACTCTTCGCGAGCGAATCCAGCCAGGGAATTCATCTACGGCCAGGAGGTCGACTTTCCAATCACCTTCGCACAAGTGTAAGTCTGGGTGGGCATCATACATGTGTGTGCGATAGTATTGAACGGCATCGATAGAGGCTTGAGACCACGTCGCAGGAGCCATCCCTTTGGAATGGATACTGTTCCAAATATAGCGGGCCGATGCTCGGATTGCGCCAGCCTGGAAACCATCAATACCCACCCCATCTCGATCAGTAATATATGCAAGGATTTTACTGGGGGCTTTCTTATCCTTCTGTCGCCCGCGTTCTGCGTCCTGAGTGTGTTTGCCAGCATTCTTTAGTTCTTCTTTGTAAAGAACCCAATCACGTTGTGTCCAGAATGTGACACCTGGATCGTTTTCTTTGCTGTATAGCTCATCTCGGCTTGTAGCCACGGTTAGCTGGCCTTAGTTACCCAGGGAAGCGGCGTGGGAGATGGTGCTGGCATGGGAGGGGATTCGAGCTAAGAGCAGGGCATAAGATTCACTGTGTATATGCACGTGAGTTGACAGATACCGAACAAATCATATATACCCCCACTTACCGCAATGTTTGGAGTTGATTTTCAACTGCAAGGAAAGCACTGTTGCGTGATTCCACCAGGAGTTCACGTGTAGCCGTACCAACAATCTGCAGCAATCCATTAGTGGCATCTTCGGCCTGTGATAGCAAATTTCCTATTGTCATTAGTCCCAGTATACTGACAAAGGCGCACCGTATTAGAGTCCGGGGTGTAAGCTGAGTTAGTAACATGATTCGCAGGAAACTGAAGTGCAAGTGGTGCCAGTGAGGCCTGTGAGGAAGACGTATGATTTTGCGTGTTCATGGGCCGTAGCTGACTATGGTAGGGTATATGGTTTGTGTTACTGCTTCCAGAGGTGGGATGTGCGTGGTAGATGGGTTGGCGGCCCTGCGGAAGCATGGTGGGAGAACGCAGTCTGAGCCTGCAAGTATGTGGAAACTTCTGAAGCTTTAGCAAAAGAACTGAGCAGACAGAGACAGCATGATATTGGTGTATAGGTGCCAGAAATGTGCCTGGAGTGGAATCGTTGTCATAGAAGGTATTCGAACACGGTGAGTCACAAAGGTCACAGAGCGTGCATCCTCGTCGGTCGCGTCAATTACAATGGTTGCATCAACTACAATCCAGATGTTTCATGGATATCTTTGCTAAACCAGTACTCCCTCAACTCATGTTTCTCCCTATCAGTTTTTCCCACTAAGATACATTCTCTCTCCCTCCACCTTATCTCCCGAAGCCAATCGAGACGAAAGAAATGCAATTCGAGTTTGAGATCAGCGAGGTCAGATTCCTCTTGGGAGAGAGGACACTGGGTAGGTTTTTTTTTCCTGGATATTGAGTGGTGAGTGCATATGTTGAGTATGAGTACGCAATACAATATATACCTGTGCCCCTTGCTGTAACAATATCAAAGCTCCATGACTATGAAGTTGTTTATCTGAATATATTCACACTTACCGATCTTTCCTTGGATAAGGAAGTTGCGCAGATTCAACGTGTTTAGCAGTAGCCTTGGGCATGGTGTAAGCGCAACTCGAAATCTATTCTGTGTGACATTGTACATGACATCAACCATCGTCAGGTATTTCTTCCCCAGCATCAGCAAGGCTCATCATCTCGAGACCAATTTTCTCCCACACAAAAAAACTTTCCTCGCCTGAAGGGGGAAAATAAGGGTGCGGCTGTATTGAAACGACAGACTTGATCGACTTGATGTCCACGACTTTCATGCCTACATTTTCATCGAGTTTTGTGATGGAATACACGGCCCCAAGAGACTCTTCAAGCATGAATGCGTCAGGGCGTGAATAAAGTGTGACCAATGCCAGCGATCGAGTTTTGTCCCCGATATTCAAACGAAAATAAAATATCACATCTGCAAACTCAATTTGTTCATGGACTATGAGCTGGTGGAATCATAAGTATCGCATAGTGAACCACATGAGATACACACACACGTACCTTGACACATTTGGCCCTTCGTGATTTGTGTATCGGTATTGCACATTCTTTCCAATCAGAGCAGGCAATCTGGGCTGTAGGAAGGAGAACCCTAGACCAACGTACCACCTTGAGTTTCCATGCTTCAGGCATGTCGCTTCCAAGCTCTTCCTCGGCCTTGCGTATATATGCTTCAATAACCTCACCTTTTAGCCCATCACAATCACGAGCGTGCCGATCTCGAGCTCTAAGAAGCAAGTAGCCATCCCCCAAATCAATAGAACCCCGAGGCGCTTGCTGTTTTTCTCTTTCAAGAGATGGGATCATAGATTTCAGTGCATTAACCTGGCACTGCTGCAAGGCACGCCGTGACAGGTTCGAATATGGGTTTGAAGGCTGGCGGATCTCCTCACCAAGGTTCCCAATCGTTCGCTCCATGGTCCATGCAGAGTAAAGTCCTGGCGGGCCGAGCCGAGGTACCTCAAGGCCCAGGTGTAAGAGTGCGTGCAGTGTCGGTCGAACAAAGTGGAGACGATCAGCACGACGCTGCACATATAAAAGTTCAAACTCAATCACAAATTCATCGAGTAATTGCTGTGCATGTTTCAATTGTGCAAGTGGAATGGATCGTTGATGGAGAATGCGGACAGCCACCACCAGTTTGCAGAAGTTTCGCCAATATGAACGTGGCAGAATACCATACAGAAGTGCAGGGGCAACGCCATAGAAGTATCCCTGGTATTCAATGGCCTTGTAGCCACTATTAATTTTTGCAGCAATGTTTCGTGGTGGATGACCAAACGAACCAGGGATGAAACATCGGGCATTGGCCACAGCCTGGCCATGTGCGTTCCACACTTCACCCTTCAGGACCGCCCACTCCCAGTTACATTTGTTGTCAGTTGGGTCACAACTAAATGTGCCCCACCAGAGGGGCGGCAGGAAATCACTGAGGTTCAAAGTTGTTACATGCATTGAATCACCGCAAAATGTCGAGGATATGGGGAGTCGATGCCGAGGTGATATCCCTGAAAGAATAGAGGGTTTAGAGATGCCCGTTTGGAGGCGTCGTCTCTCTTGTACTCCTTATGATATCTAGAAGCAATTAAGATAGCCAATTTTTCATCATAGTCCTCCTGGGAGCTACCTCAGATTTCACCTACTCAGATATCGTCATGATCACACCCACGCACATGGTAGTCATTTGGCTTCAATAATGCAGGGTAATAGTGGGGCTTGCCCAGTTTGTGGCGACCCTTGATCCTGCAAAAGATTCGGCATGGATGTGCCCCATGGTGGCCGACAAGCCAGGTAATGTGGACACTTCCAGGTCCATCAGCCGTTGCTAGAAAGGGAGTCAATCGATAAAATTAGCAAGATCGGTTGCAAGGGGTACTCACGCAAATAAAAAAATACATTTGATCGAAAGGTGCGATCATCTATTGAATCCCATATTGTGAGACCTTCCTTTTGAATAGCGACAAGATGGTGTAGGGCTGGAAAGAGGAAGGAGTCCATGTCCTGGGGTTTGCCAGGAAAAATACTCCCCGGCATGACGTGTTTCTTTTTGTAACGGATAGTTTCAGGCAGGTCCAATATAATCCAGATCACCATCCAACAGTCCGACTCCTTGTCTTTATAAAGCTGGGCTCCATCGATACTGAGCATGACTAGGATGTCATCCTCCGAAATATCGCCACGCACATACGCCCTCAAATACTCGGAGCCGTGATAAAGATCATCGTATTGATCTATTTGTCTGGTCTCTCTCACCCTGTGTAAAATCTCCTGCGTTTTGATACGGCGGTGCTTCATATATTGTGCTGTTTCAGGGTTACGCCATAGGGCCTGCAGTTGAGGTCCAAGTGGCATCATGTAGTATTGCTGTGCCGGTACCTTATCACGCCCACGACTGATGGCGAGCTGGAACTCATCATATCGTCGCTCAACCATTCCTTATTCATCTATGGTCACTCGTGGTTCCACCAGTTCAAGCTCCTCTCGAATCCCATAGTTACAGTAGCTAGCCCACTGTATATTTTTCTGAGACCTCGCGAGTCGAGGAATATTATTCTTGTCCTTTACTATCACTGCGCTCAAGAGGTTATGGGCCCTGCGCTCTAAACCGTAACCCGAAAGCCAAGTATAAAAAAAAAAAAAATTCCGTAACAATCGCCGATATGTCTACCTCCATACAGCCGAGTTCGCTATACCGAATCGAGCCGCTTACCGGGGATAACTACCCCACATGGAAGGAAAAAATGCGGTGGATCCTGCTAGAACAAGACCTGTGGGACCACGCAATGGGACAAACGACAATGCCAGTGCCGGCCGACGATAAAAACGTCACCGCCACTGAAACACAAGTGATCGCAGACTGGACTAAAAAAGACCAACGAACATTTGCGGCAATCAGTCTTCGTATTAGCGACGAATACCTGGTATATACATACGGTGCCTTGACGGCACATGTGAGGGCAACACTAATGACGAAGCCACAACCAAAGATACTCAAGGAGATAAGAGCCGATACTAGGACAATGACCAACTGTGTAGTGGGTATCCTCAGCTTATAACTCTACCAACGATAGATACATGGGGACTTGCCTGTGTAGTGGGTATCCTCAGAGATCAAGCTGAGGAAACGCCACCACACGGGCTACAGTCTTATAGCGCTGGCAAGGCTTACATAATAGGGGAGACGGAAACTTGTAGAAGGTTACGGAAGGTGACGGAAGGTTATGGAAACTCATGGAAGGAAATAGAAACTTGTGGAAGGAAATGCGTGAACCCTGACATCACCCCCCTCTCAATGCTTGTCGTCCCGACAAGCACAGCTGCCACCTAGTCCTCAACATCCACCGAGACATCGTTTCCAAGTATGCCACAGGCGGGACCACCATCTCTCCTGGCCCTTCCCTTCCTGGTAACGCAGGTCAATGATGAGCTCAGGGGGATTGGGGTCCATGGGCAAGTGCGGCCCTCGGAACCTTGCTCGACGTATTCGCTCTCCTGCCATGTTGAGGAAACGCCGCCCCACCCAGCCTTCGAAAGTGTAGGGGGTTCCACAAGGGGGGGTTCCATCGTTGAGGAAGACAGGGTCGCTGATGTAGTATGTGTTCTCTCGTCTGTGCCGGGGTCTGAGGAATGCGAGTGCAGGGCGAGTGGGCGCCTGACTCTCCGCTGGTGTGAGGTCCTCAGAGCTGACGGACCACTTTGAAGACCATGCAACGTCGAGATCACGGCAGTCAAGCATCCTTTGTAGCTTGGCTTCACTGGCTGCTCTGGATGACGAGAAGCCGGAGAAGTGCAGGAGGGTGGGATCGACACGTGACATGTTTGGCAGGTCAGAGAGGTTTTGGGTGAAGCTGGGGAGGGCAACAAGCTCAATGGCGGGCGAGGACATGGTTGATGGATGTGGTAGGGTCGATGCAGTGGAAGTGAGCGGTCACAGGTGGAGAGGGGATATATAGCTTATCGGAATGAATTGGTTAGGCGGAGGCCGATATGACTTATCTTTGGGGTTCTGGACCCTTGACATCATAAGTAGAAGCCCTGCCTGCTGTCCAGTTGAAGAGAGTTTGCCTGGAAGGTTCTGTGAAGTTCTGAAATCTCTGGAAGGGGAGGGACATGTATGTGGCTGCTGAGATACGCTGAGGTGCCTCTGGGTTCTGCCGGCGAAATTCTTTAACGAGTCGCTTTGCCCCAGAGACATCTTTCGCTGGTAGCCAGAGATTGTCGGCGGCTCCATAGCCCTTCCAGCGCACAAGATACTCCAATCTTCCACGGAACATCCTGCTGTCTAGAATCCTTTCAACTTTATATTCTTCGGCTCCATCCCGTATGACAGGGGGGGGTGGTGGAGGGGCATGACGTTCAAGGATTGGGTCATCTTCATATGGTCGAAGCAGGACGACAGAGAACACTGGATGTGTGCGACCAAAGGATGCAGGAAGATTTAGACCATAGGCATTTCGTGAGACCACCTTATTAACAGTGTAGGGGCCTAGCCACTTGTGGTCTAGCTTCTTCATTGGGCGAGTGGTTGTGATGTTTTGTGCATTGAGCCAGACCTTGTCACCAAGCTTATAAACTGGGGCTGCTTTATGGTGCACGTCATAGAAGCGTGCCATGTCCTCTGCTGCCTTGGACAGGGCCGAACGAGCTTCTCTTGTGGCCGCTTCCATCCGTGTTGTGAACTCATCCAGGGCCTCGAGTTGAGTTTCCCGGACTGGTTCCAGTCCCAGCCTCGGATGTTGGCCACTGTCCAACATGAAGGGTGTAGTCTGGGTTGAGGCATGGATTCGGTTGTTATAGGCAAACTCGGCCAAGGATATCCATTCAAACCAATCATCCTGACGCTGGTTGATGAATAGTCAAAGGTATTGCTCAATCTCCTGATTAACCCTTTCAGTCTGTCCATCAGTTTGGGGGTGATAAGCAGTAGAGGCAGCGACTTTGACACCAAGAAGTTTGTTCAGTTCACGCATGAACTGGGAGATGAACTGTGTGCCTCGATCACTGATGACTTCTTCAGGGAGCCCATGAAGTTTCCAAACATGATCACGGAAGAGTCGGGCAACTCCCACCGAAGTTACATCTGAAGTGGTGGGGATGACATGTGCACGCTTTGAGAGGCGATCGACGACAACAAGGAGAGCATCGTAGCCATGACTGATAGGCAGTTCTACGATCAAGTCAACAGACATAACCTGCCATCTACGGTCTGGGATACGGTTTGGTAGAAGCTTGCCAATGGGAGAAGCAGGGAAGGTTTTTGTCCGGTTGCACAGGTCACAGGCCTTCATGTATTTTGCAATGTAACGTCCCATCCCAGGCCACCAGTAACTCCGAGCAACTAGTTCAGTGGTTCTCCAACGACCAGGGTGACCGGTGAGAGGCATGTCATGGTGCGCTTTCACTATGTCATGTCGTAGTTTTGCATCAAGCGGCACGTACACTTTGTTGTGATAGAGGACAAGCCCATCCTGTTCAGACCACTCTTCTCCTCGTAAATTTCCAGAGGAGCCCAGTTCTTTGAGAGCCTTGACAACCTTTTCATCCCGGTCTACACAGTTCCTTACTCGATTGAGGAAAGCATCACCTTCACCTGGGACTAACTGCGTGCCAGCCTATGGAGGATTTGCCTTGATGTGGAACAAGTCAGGGGTAAGTAAGACTTGATTTTGGTTGTCTTCCTCCCCCCGCTTATGATCCACGCGTCGTGAGAGTGCATCAGGCTTGGCTGAATGACGACCAGGACGATGGATCAGCTCAAAATCAAAGTGAGAGAGGTAGAGTGACCAGCGTGCTTGACGACGGTTCAGGTTTTGTGCAGTGCGGAAGTAGGTGAGATTCTGATGGTCATTGAGAATCTCAATCTTGTGCTTCGTTCCCTCTAAGATGTGGTGCCATTCCTCTAATCCCCAAATCACAGAAAGAAGCTCCTTGTCATGGATGGCATAGTTGTGTTCAGCATCATTGAGGCTTTTGGAGACAAACCCCACAGGCCGCCATTTGCCATCATCACATAGCTGGGACAGTACTGCTCCTGTGGCATAGGCTGAGGCATCTGTTTCAAGACGGAAATGTTTGTCTTGATCAGGGAGGACAAGGATCGGTGTTGAGGTGATGAGGAGTTTGAGCTTGTCGAAGGACATTTGCTCTGGGCCATTTGGATCCCAAGACCATTGGGCATCCTGTTTTGTCAACTGGTTGAGGGGCTTTGCAATGTGTGAGAAGTCTTCCACAAATCTACCGTAGAAGTTGATGAAACCAAGGAATGATTTGACTTCAGTGACATTACGTGGTATTGGCCAGTCCCGCACTCCTGCAACCTTGACTGGGTCCATGGCAACCTGTCCTTGAGAGAGGATGAGGCCGAGATACTCCACCTCTAGTTGCTCAAATAGGCAGTTTTCAGGTTTGAGGTACAGGTTGTTGGCCCGGAGGATTTCAAGGACACGTCGTACAATCCTACGATGTTCTTCAAGCGACTCTGTGAAGATGAGAATGTCGTCCATGAACACCACCACAACCCCTTCATCGATGAGACTCTTGAAGATGTCATTCATCATCGTCTGGAAGGTTGCTGGGCTGTTCGTGAGTCCAAAGAACATGACTAGAGGTTCATACAGGCCCCTATTTGTCCGAAAGGCTGCCTTCCACTCATCTCCTTCTTTTATGCGTACATTATTATATCCCCAGCGAATGTCAAGCTTTGTGAAGTATTTAGCCCTTCCGGCAGCAATCTTATTCATGATGTCTGGAACAAGGGGCAAAGGATAGGCATTCTTGATTGTTATATCATTGAGCTTCCGGTAGTCTTGCACATGTAGAGGACAGGAATTATAGGCAGTAGGAATGGACTTCTTGCTCAAAAGAATAGACTAGAAATTAATTCACTCTCTCAGTGAATTTAGTTGTCACTATAAATATATTATACACTACCTAGAAATTAATTCACTACAGAGGATTTCTAGGTCAATAAATCGAAAGAATGCTAGACTAATTTACTTGCCTCTCTCAGTGAATTTAGTTGTCACTGAGAGAGGGGGAAACTGTTTCACTGCGCATGTACTACTACCCGGCCCTTTAGCGCCCAAGAGCTCGCGCGTCGAAGTCATTTCAGACTCCGCTGGATGCAGCCGCTTGTGAAAGTAGGAATAACAAGATGAAATGGAGAGATAGGGAGTGAGTGGAAAATTTCGAAAATAACCAGAGAAATGGATGCATGATACAAGAACAACATGAGAAGAAATTGAGAAAGCACACAACAAATTGGATATATTATGCTTGATTTTGGTGCAGGAGCATCAATGCACCCAACACGCCCCCTCAAGCTTAATATATTCCGATTTGTTCATTGAGGATCTTCACTCTAGGACTAGGAAGTCCTTTGGTGAGGATATCTGCCAACATTTGTTCGGTTGGCAAATAAACGAGCTTGGCTTGTTGATTTTTGATTATATCTCGAAGGAAATATAATCTGATGTCGAAATGTTTGGTTCTCGTGTGTTGTTGAGTGCCATACGTGATGGCAATGGCTGATTGATTGTCTGAATAAATTTTGATGGGTCTGTTCAGTGGTTGGAATATTTCAGAAATAAAATGGCGCATCCAAAGAGCCTCTTTGCCCGTATGGGTCAGGGCGACGAATTCGGCTTCAGTTGATGAGAGGGCTACTATCGACTGTTTCTGGCAACTCCATGAAACAGTGCCTCCATCAATCTGAAATAAGTATGCCGAATACGAACGCCTATGACTCTGTGAACCCCAATCCGCATCTGAATACCCCATCAAGCCGTCTCGATTTCTTCCAAGTGTGAGCTTGTAATGCTTCGTGCCTTTCAAATATTTGAAGACACGTTTGACTGCATTCCAGTGTGTGCCACCTGGATTTTCGAGGAATTGCGAAAGCAATGACACCGCAAATGCAATGTCAGGTCGAGTGGCTACAGCTGCCCACATCAGTGATCCTATAGCTTGCCTGTACGGAAACTTCGACATGGCTTTCTTGCCTCTCTCTGTAGAAGGACATTGGTCTTTAGATAATTTTACGGCTGGATCAAGAGGTGTAGCGTAAGTCTTTGCATCTTCGAGATGGAATTTTTTGATGATCTTCTCGATGTATGCAGGTTGTGAAATTGCAATAGTTTTCTTCTGCCAGTCTCTTTCGATTTTGAGATTCAATAGCCAATGAATCTCGCCTAGGTCTTTCATACTGAAGACCTGAGCAAGATCTCGTTTGACTTCATCCAGGACTGACTGATTCTCAGCTGTGATGGTGAGATCATCCACAGCTGTTGCAATGATCACATGCCCCTTTCCGCCACGTCTATAAAATACAGCCCCATCTGTGGCTGACGTAGTGAATCCTAATTTGTGGAATTCACCACTTAGACGTTTATACCATTCCCTTCCAGATTGTTTGAGGCCATAGAGTGCTTTCTTCAAAAGTAGCACTTCGTCTTTGTCTCTAGACTCATATCCATACGGTTGCTTCATGTAAATAGGTTCAGGTAGTGTAGCATTGAGGTATGCATAGTCCACGTCCATTTGATGGATAGGCCAGTCATTCCTAGCAGCAATGGCGCATATGATCCGTAGGGAGGATAACCGAGCAACAGGTGAGTATGTCTCATCATAGTCGACTCCAAATTTCTGTGTGAAGCCTTGGGCGACCATTCTCGATTTAGGCATTATTGGTTTCCCTTCTGGATTACGCTTCCAAAGGTAGACCCATTTATTACCGACAATATTGGCTCCAGGAGGTGGTTTGGCTCGTTCCCACACTCCCTTGTCGATTAGGGCCTCATACTCTTTGTCCATTGATTTCTTCCATATAGGATTATTCAGAGCTTCGTCTGCATTGCTAGGTTCAATTTGACTCAAATCCGGCGCCTTGTTATTGTTTTGACCGTCGGTTAGAAACACACTGATGGCACACTCATAGCTACTGATGCCATCAATCTCGGAGGATAATTCTTGGTCGAATAAAACTTCTTTATGGTCCTCAACGTCCTCGTAAGCTAGCGTAGTCATATGTGCGCCAGCTTGTCTCTGAGTTTGAGATCTTGTTACGGGACCTGATGGGGCCGGCTGCACTTGTTGTTGACGGATCCTTTCGCTTCTCCTTATCGGTTCAGCTTCTCTAGGTCTGTCATCAACTCCCTGAATAGGTTGCAGCTTTTCAAGATATTCCTCTGGTGCATTTTCATCAATTTCTTCGATCTTTGCCTCTTCGCTGACTAAGCGACCGGGCATAGGCACTGATGCCGGAATGGCCTTCTTCTCCTCTCTAGACGTAGGTAGCTTGGATTCCTCAATAGAAATGATTGGGACCTTTCCCTTCTTCATTTCTGAATCAAACACAACATTCCGCTCGACAGAAACTTTGTGCGAGTCAGGCCAATAAATATAATGACCATGGCTCTGCGCAGAAATTCCTATCCACCGAGCTCTCTTGGCACGAGCTTCCAATTTATCTCCCTGAGTGACCTTAACATAGACTTCAATTCCCCACGCGTGAATGGCTTTGAGATTCGGTTTCTCATGGTGGATCATCTCGTAGGGCGTTTTATCCGGTAGAGCTCTTGTGTGCGTCCTGTTCCTAAGATAATTGGCATGCTGTATTGCATAGCCCCATAATATCTTAGGAAGGCCTGATTCTAACAGCATGGCACGAGTTCTCTCAGTGAGAGTTCGGTTCAGACGTTCGGCAACACCATTAGACTCTGGTGTGTCGTGTACCGTCAACTGATGCTTCGTGCCTTGTTTGGCTAGATGCTGTTCGAATTCAGAGCTCGTATACTCGCCCCCTCGATCAGAAACAAGTGCCTTGATGTGCACATTTCTCTGTCGAAGCATTAAAGCCTCATAGAGCTTGTACTTTGAGAATGCTTCTGATTTGTTCGCCATGAGATAGATCACCGATTCTCTTGAGTAATCATCGATAAAGGAGACATAATATGACTTCTTATCGATTGTGAGGTGCCTTGCAGGTCCCCAGACATCAGAATAAATTCTGTCACCGAATTTTGATGTTCGGTCTCTGGGTTCTCGAGGAAGAGGTTTGCGTGCAATCTTGGCCTGAATACACGCATCGCAGACAATTCTATCGCCTGTGGAGCTCAGTTCAATGCCCAATATCATGCCATGATTTAATAGATGTTGTAGGGACTTCTGTGAGATGTGCCCCATTTTTTGATGAATTTCCATGGCAGACAAACACATATGGGCTTGAGCACTTGGTGACTGGAGGTCTAGTCGATATAAACCATTGACCTTCGGTGCTTGCATCAATACCTTTCCAGTAGCGTTAGATATTGTGCATTTCTGGCCACCGAGTCGAATGTCGTAGCCAGCATCATCGCACCGACCGATCGAGACGAGGGTAGCAGCAATTTTGGGAGCATAATATGTATCTTGCAACGTGACTTCTACTGTTTTATCTCCAACCTTGTTGGATAATACAAGCAGTCCTGAACCGAAGGCATCAAAAGTGCCTTTGTTGGCTGCTCGGATAGTCCTCGGCTGTGAGAATTGACAGTAGTTCCTCAATAAATTTTTGTGAGGAGTCATATGCGATGTCGTTCCGGTGTCGAGTATAACTATAACTCCTGAGGATGTGCTCAGATTGAAATTAGAGCACTCGTCAAAATTGGTGAAGGCAAGATGCCCATCACCACTTTCCTCAGAAGAGGACTCTTCTTCGGCAACATTCGCTTTTGCTTTACCCTTCTTCTTCTTCTTGGCTTTGGCTTTTTTCTTCTGACGTGTGTTGGGTGCATTGATGCTCCTGCACCAAAATCAAGCATAATATATCCAATTTGTTGTGTGCTTTCTCAATTTCTTCTCATGTTGTTCTTGTATCATGCATCCATTTCTCTGGTGATTTTCGAAATTTTCCACTCACTCCCTGTCTTTCTATTTCATTTTGTTATTCCTACTTTCACAAGCGGCTGCACCCAGCGGAGTCTGAAATGACTTCGACGCGCGAGCTCTTGGGCGCTAAAGGGCCGGATAGTAGTACATGCGCAGTGAAACAATTTCCCCCTCTCTCAGTGACAACTAAATTCACTGAGAGAGGCAAGTAAATTAGTCTAGCATTCTTTCGATTTATTGACCTAGAAATCCTCTGTAGTGAATTAATTTCTAGGTAGTGTATAATATATTTATAGTGACAACTAAATTCACTGAGAGAGTGAATTAATTTCTAGTCTATTCTTTTGAGCAAGAAGTCCATTCCTACTGCCTATAATTCCTGTCCTCAACAACGTGGTCCTTGACCTTCTTTACCACCTCCTTTAGCCCAGCAATTTTCGATGGAATGTCCAGGCTTTTTGCAGTTGGTGCATACATGCGCCTTCTGCGCCTTCTGGTCCTTTTTAGTAGATGAACCAATAAACACCTGCTCTTCTTGCGGGAGTGTTTTCTTCCTGTCATACTGAGCCTTTAGTACCCTAATAATATTATCAGGGACCAATGGCATCCCGCATTCTTCAAGCGAAGTAGTAAGGGCGTTCATGACTGCCTCATAGGATGGTGGAAGTGATGCAAGGATGATGTCCATAAATTCTTCTTCGGAAACTCTGGCTCCCATCTCATTAAGACGAGCATATAGGTCTTGGGCCTTGTCCAAATGATCTCTCAAATCTCCATCCTCAGGACATCTCATACTGCGGAGTTGTCGCTGCAGGCTGGTGAGGACCATCTTGGGCTTTTTGGTCATCTCATTGACCAATGCATCCCAAGTCTCTTTTGCTGTCTTCTGCTTCTGTAGCATCAGGGCTAATGACTCTGACACTGAGACGATGATTTGGGTCTTGGCTTGTCCTTCTCTAGCAAGGTATCTCTCCAGCTTCTCCTCAGCCTTATCCATCTGAGTTTCCTCAGCTTCTGTAAGAATATGGCCTGGGGGCATAACTGGAGGATCAGGAGGTCGAGTGACTCTCCCTTCTACATGCTTGAGTAGATTTTTGGACTCGAAATAGCTGATGAGAGTGGCTCGCCACAGTGGCCAATTACTACCATCAGTAGCAAGCTTCTCAACACCCAATAGCTTCTCAGAAGTGTCTCCGGGGCCCATAACCCTGTTGAGGACAGGAATTATAGGCAGTAGGAATGGACTTCTTGCTCAAAAGAATAGACTAGAAATTAATTCACTCTCTCAGTGAATTTAGTTGTCACTATAAATATATTATACACTACCTAGAAATTAATTCACTACAGAGGATTTCTAGGTCAATAAATCGAAAGAATGCTAGACTAATTTACTTGCCTCTCTCAGTGAATTTAGTTGTCACTGAGAGAGGGGGAAACTGTTTCACTGCGCATGTACTACTACCCGGCCCTTTAGCGCCCAAGAGCTCGCGCGTCGAAGTCATTTCAGACTCCGCTGGATGCAGCCGCTTGTGAAAGTAGGAATAACAAGATGAAATGGAGAGATAGGGAGTGAGTGGAAAATTTCGAAAATAACCAGAGAAATGGATGCATGATACAAGAACAACATGAGAAGAAATTGAGAAAGCACACAACAAATTGGATATATTATGCTTGATTTTGGTGCAGGAGCATCAATGCACCCAACAGCACAAACCTAAGACTGCAATCCTTTTTCTTCACAAAGAAGACTGGAGATGCCATAGGTGACTTGGAAGGACGGATACGATGGCTCTTCAGGTTCTCCTCAAGGAAGTTATCCAGTTCCCTTTGCTCAACCGGTGACATTGGGTAAACCTTTGTGCTGAAGGGTTGTGCACCTGGAGTGAGCTCAATTGCATGGTCCCAGGGCTTTCGAGGAGGCAGTTGGTCAAATGACTCCTTAGAAAACACATCCTTGAACTCCTGGTATGGTTTGGGGACAAGGTCCTCGAAGGATCTGACTGGTGCACACTTGCTGGCCCGTTCAGCAAGCTGTTGGGAGACAGTCCAGCCTGCACCAATCATTTCAGGACTCTCATTCACAAAGATGACAAAGGTCCTGTCTCCTTCCTCAAGTAGGGAGCAGGTGTGCTGTATGGGAACCTCCTCTTGATCTACACTCTCTTCTGGAACAGTTTCGACTGAGGGCCCTCTGACAACAGGTCTGCCCCCACATGACTTGGGACAGCGTGTCATCTTCACATCTCCTGTATGCCAGTCAACTTCTGGGTTGTGTTCAACAAGCCATGTGTGACCAAGAATGATGGCAAGTCGTCCAAGGCTCGTGACGGAGAATGTGGCAGGTTCCGTATGATCCCCAAAGGTGCAAATGAGGTTGACTTCTTCCTTGATTGAGCCAGCCTCATTTGGGGTACCATCAATATTGTAGACGGGGATGGCACGGGGTAGGGGACGGGTCCGAAGTCTGTGTTCCCTTACAAACTCCACATCGATGAACATCCCTGTAGCACCACTGTCAAGGAGGGAGTCAATTGCAAGTGGATTCCCTGTGTCAACGGAGTGGACCTTGAGAGGTACTTTGGTGCATCGGCGGAGGTCAGCAGTACGGACATATAGAGGGACTGGAAGGTTTGCATTACCAACTGGAGCGATGGGTTGGGTTTTTGGCATGGCTGGTTTGGTTTCAGTTCGATCAGGGATAGGAGAAGGATGCATCATATCGCCTGTGATCCCTATTGTACATGTTTTGAGAACTGAAAACCGATTCGTTGAGCAGGGCATGTCTTTCACCGCTGACTGGCCTAAAAACCCTTTCCTTCATCTTGGACAGGGGCTTCCACCTTCTGTTTGCGTTCCTCCATCGCCGCTGCCACAGATTTAAAGACAATTGCTGCAATGTCTGCCTCCGTGAGGTTTGCCCGGATTCGTGGCTTGCGAGGTTCAGGACAGTCTGGTGAAATGTGACCAGGTCTCTTACAGTTGTAGCAGGTCCGTGTTTCGGTGCAGCGGCGGGATGAGTCAATGTCCATAGGTGTCGCATTACTGGGTGGTGCTGTGACAACAGGAGCTGTAGCAGGAGTGTGGAGTGGTCGGGCAGGAGGAGGGCAATTAGGGAAATGAGGTGTCTGTGCCTTCCTGACCTCTAACAGACAGCAATGATTGCGGTCAATCTGACAGGCTGCTTCCTTCCAGGCTCTGAGGTTGGATGGAAGAAAGGGCTGGGCGTGGATCTTGTCAAGGATACCTGCTAGAAGGCCACGAGCATAGGCATCCTCGAGTGCCTCATCATTAAAGCCTGTCCTGCCTGCCAGGATCTCAAATTGAGCCGTGTATTCATCTGCCAACATTCCTGACGCCATCCTAAGGTCATGCAGTTTAGTGCGAGCCGTTCTGGCACGATCTGGGTCACCAAAGGCCTCCTCCACACGTTTAATGAACCCCTCCAGAGTGGATATAGAGGAGGTGCCATCAATGACAGCCTGTGTCTCGTTGTGTGCCCATATCTCCGCAGAGCCTCCCGTCATGAAGGAAAGAGCATATAGGATCTTTGTGCGCTCATCTGGGAAGGATGCTGGCTGGACAGCGATGGACAACTTGATAGACCTGATAAACCCTTCAGTCTCTGCACGGTCTCCATTGAACTTCTCCGGTTCTGCTGCTTTGATAGAGCGAGTAGATGGAGGGACACTGTGAGGTACTGAGGGCGCAAGGGCTTGAGCAGCAGCAACAGCAGCGTTAGTGGCAGCATGGGCTAAGTGGTCGTGAACCTTAACAATCTGATTGTGCAGCTCCTGATTCTGCAGTTGAAGTTGCTGCAGCTGCTGTGCTTGGCTGGAAAGGAGGCCTCGAAGAAATGGCCCATGTTCACCCAAGGAGTCCCAGTATGCGTCTGGGGGCTGGTTTGCCATAGGCTGAGATGAAGGCTGATTAAGAAAAGTGTGTGGGGTCGTCCTATGAGCTTGATCTTCTGTGAGGGCAACACTAATGAGGAAGCCACAACCAAAGATACTCAAGGAGATAAGAGCCGATACTAGGACAATGACCAGCTGTGTAGTGGGTATCCTCAGAGATCAAGCTGAGGAAACGCCACCACACGGGCTACAGTCTTATAGCGCTGGCAAGGCTTACATAATAGGGGAGACGGAAACTTGTAGAAGGTTACGGAAAGTGATGGAATGTGACGGAAGGTGACGGAAGGTTATGGAAACTGATGGAAGGTGACGGAAACTGATGGAAGGAAATAGAAACTTGTGGAAGGAAACGCGTGAACCCTGACAGCAGGCCAAGTGTGCTGTAATAAGCTGTGACATGCCACATGCTGAACACTTTCTAACCTGCGACCAAGGTTCACATCGTTCTCTAGAGCAAGTCTACAAACAGAAGCAGAAGGCCTTTTTCCACCTTCGGAATAGGATTGCGAAGGGGCCGTCATTGCACAGCGTGACTACGGACTCTGTGGGACTTGACATCCGAGGAGAAGAGGGATTCCAAGAGGTGGAGGGTGAAGAGACACAGGGGCCCTTTGTAGGAGGGCCGGCATGTGAATCCAAGCCACTGCAAGGGAATCGGAGGATCCACGCTCAGTTTGGTCGCAGGCGGACTCACAATGAGCAGCTACTGATTAGACCCTGTGGAGTGATAATCTCACGGGGTACTTTTTTTGGGTCTGAAGCGATATCTGCAGTGCAGGTACGTACATTTTATTCTGCAGATGCAGTGAACTCCTACTGACCTTTGGCTGAGTAGGAGTTCGTGCTAGCCACGTTCCCAACTCGAGAATCAATGCCAGAGGTTTACTTCTACGATTCTAACTGCAATCTATTAAAACATATCCGTCACACGCAGTGCCTCCACTTTGATGACACTGCGGTGGTCATCGATGTGTTTCACTTCAAGTTGAAGCACAAAGAATCCGATGGTTTTTGTCAAGAGAACTGCAATCCCGCATTATACCCGGAATTGTACGAGGATGGCGAGTGGATCTTCAACTCATCAATTGCTGAACAGACGAATGTGTGGTTTGGGGGTTTCCTGGCTATAGTGCGTGAGATGACCGCAGTCTGCTTCAATTTTTACCTCGATGAGATGATTAAGAGACGAAACCGGCACGTTGTGGTGGAGCTGGAGCGCAAGCGACATCAGCCATGGGGGGTGCCTTGGGCGGCATTGTTCCCAGTGGATGGAGAAGGAAAAGAGCATGGAAAGGGGCGGGTGGGTGCAGGGGAGCCTGCCATGGGTCAGACAGAGGGGAGAGGTTGGTATGGCATGGTCGTACCTTGAGCTGATCCAACTAGCACTGCAGTGGAGCGCGGCGGGTGAGCAGGAGAATACCAGTAGATGTATGATGAGGAATACTACGCATGTTGAGTGGGAGGAACGACTGCGATGAGTTGAAAAGCGTGAACGCAGGAAGGTTGTTTTGCATCACCAGACCAAACCCGGTTAGCGAGATGGGCTTGCCGAGGCTTGAAAAAAGAAATATCAAGACGAGTGTTGGCACCCACGACAAGACAACTCACGTCAGAGCTGACTGCGCAGTGCAGTCCATACACGTTCGCCAGCGAATTTGCCCTCCCCGCAGAGTCACCGCACCTGTGCCCGAAGCCACGGGTGTACAGGCTGATGGGTGAGGCATTCACAGAGACCGTGGGCACCACCGACAGCTTCGAGGTGTTGACAATTTAAGGATGATCATTGTCTTGAGCCTTCTCCTGTAGATTTCTATCTTCGACCAGAAGAGGACTTAGGCATCACTGGTGAGTTCTCATACTTCATCTTTCTTACCTTAGCCTTCGAGTTATTTTCTGTGCTGTCAGTGAAGGGCTCCGAAGGAGTGCCTTTGCCGGCGAAAGGATTGTCGCCACTTAGACAACCTTTCCGTGACACCTTGCACGTTACATCGTCAAGTGCCATGGGCTATTTCGCTATGACTGTAGATCAGGGCGAATTCCTTTCGAGTAACCCTCTTACTGCTTAACCCTTACCTCTTCGGTACTGTTCGCTGGGCGATTCGCTAGATCGCACATGCTATTCGGGCATTCACCACTAACCTGCGATATTAACGCCTATAATCCAATCTTGACAAGGTACCTGCAGATTTAACCCCGACTTTCTGTTTCAATACCGGTATTTACAGCTATGCGCAGCCCTAATTCGAGCCGATTTCCACTAGGTATCATCGATCATCCCTTGCTTGGTGACTGGAAAATCATGGGAAAGCTGCAGGCGCCAGGCACTACTGTAGTTCCTTGACTTATTCATATTCGAATCACATTTTTGCTTTGTTTAACTACAGTTGCGGACAATCAATTAAACTCAGCTAATTTGGAGACCCCATTTATGCACACTGCCACAAACGTCCAGAATAGTCAAAAACTGCTAGACCATGTACATTACACCTTGATGAACATAATTCTACGAGCCGATTTCCTTATTTTAAAATCTTTTGGGCTGACAACGCTGAAAATTTGGCCACCCTGCAAAAAATTCTGGAAAAAATATGAAAAAATGCGCAATCGACAGCTCTCAATGAGCTGAACATGATTACATTTGCCAAATTAAGTTCAGGCTAATGGTGGTGGCGGAAAAACAAGTGGAAGTTGTAGTAATCCGGAGCATGACTCAGCCACGGAACCGGCACGCATCGACACAGCAGCTTAGAGTAATACCCTGACATTTTATTTAGTATATAAAAGACAGTAATAAAGAATGACATATTATATTTTTTAACTCTTTTGTTCTACAGGTCTCCCACCTCACAGCTGTATCCTCTTCAATGGCTCGCTGACATTGGTTACTCCACGCTGCCCCGAAAGCGAAAGCTTAGGAGCTCTAAGATCTAACTACTCGACGTCGTTTTCTAATCGACCCAAGTCAACTGATCAATGTCGGACTCACGAGCTTAGTCAGCCCATGCAAATATTGACGACCAAGTGTACCAAAATATATTCTGGAAGAAAAACCAACAAGGGCAGGGTTAAAACAGAGCTATTATCACTACATGCTGTTCTGAACCCAACTTAGCATATATATTTTTCAAATTTTTGGTCCAAAAAATTTGGCCACCTTCAAAAGTTATAGAAAAAAAAATAGAAAAGATGTGTTTTCTGACGTATTTCGACCCGCTGAAGCCGATTCTGTAACTCTGTTTGTCCAAAAAAAAATTCCAATCATGAGATATCAAATTGGTAGACTTTGATTGTCCGCAACTGTACCTGAATGATGTGATTTGCAATCAATAGCGAAGAAAGTATAACGTTGTGCATGCAAAGTATAGATAGAACATACGTAACACTGATGACCGGGAACGCAATGTGCACGGCTCGTATCAGCCGCGCGGGCAGAGGCCAGTACTGTCGACTTTTCGAGTTGCAACGTAACCAGGAGGTTACGTTCAGACCCCACGTAACAACACACTCTAAAGACTCACTCAATTTGGATAGGGATAGATTAGCCAGAGCACAAGCCAATAAACAAATCATGGACATCCAAGGGGTGCCAATAATACACTCAGGCATCCCCACTTGGGGGCGTTTTTTCGGTGTTCTCAACCTCACTCGTTTCCTCAGTCTCCTGCTGTGCATCCAAGACCGAGGAAGATGCTATCTCCGCTATTATTCCCTCTTCCTCTTCTTCCTTGGCCTCGGCATCTCCGTTCTCATCCGGGGGACCAACACCAGCACCATCATCATCAACAGCTGTGGGCTCATCAGGAATAATCACTGGATCTGGATCTGGCTCGGGTGCCACGACGTTTTCGACCTCCACAGGTAATTCTGGCTGAGCCTCTGGCACGTGAGCGGCCAAGACTGGAAGAGGAGGTTCAGCGAGAGCGATTTCAGAGTAAGGCGGGGCAGGAATTGGGTCAATAGAGCTGGAGGCTACCGTAGATGGTTGGTCAGGTATTGATGGTGTCGTACCAGTGTCCTCTCCATGGGTTTCAGGACCAGAAGACGCCTCACCCTGCTCCGTTTCCGCATCTACATCTCCTGCCTCACTCGATATGTCATCAATCACTGCGCTCGTGGCATCAGGGTCAGTCTCGACTGGATCCCGGGGTGCGACAGGAAGTGGGGCTTCGAGCGCAAAATCACGAGCCAGGACTTGCCCAGGTGCACGTAACGGCACAGGAATCTCCTTTGCTTCAGGTGCCTGCCCTTCGGTGGGAGCCTCCCTCTCTGGCGTGGGCATGCTCACCGTCCCTTCCTGTGCCGCCGCATCCTCCTCCTTCGTATCCATTTGCGAGGCGATCAACGTCGCCCCATCCTGACTCGGCTCCCCAGGAAGCGTTGCAGTCATCGGACTGGGGATCCGCCGCGGGCTTTGACTGGGGCTGACACCGGGACTCCCACGGCTGTTCAGAAGGCCATATCCACCGCTGAAGTACATGGTATCCGTGCGAGCTCGCCCCCCTATCCGTGGAAGTGGTGATGTTGTAGGTACGGTCGGTGCTGGAGAAGGAATAGGCTCATCAGGTTCACGGGTGAGGAGAGTCACATTCTTCCGGTCCATATCTTCGTTCCCGCGCCCGATGTCCGCTTCCCCTTGTTCGTTGCGTTCGGGGATGACGAGGAACTCAGCAGGTACGAGGTCAAAGTGCCGACTAAGCGCAAGAAAGCGAGCATAGAGCGCGCTCTCAGCCTCAGCACTCTCAAATGCAAGCCGGTGGTGGTGATAGGCGTGAGCAAAGATACGGCCCAGTCGCCGGGCAAGGCTGGGAAAGTGTCGGTGCGAGGTTTGAGGGATAGAAATGCTGTATACGAGACTGAGTATAAACACATTGTGGTGAGGAACCTTGGAGAGGTAACGTACCGGGACGGAAAGGCACGAGGGGAATTAAGGAGGGCGGTTGCACTGTCTAGGGTGTGCACAATATAGTCAATTGCGCAACAATGCTGCAAAAAAAAAACCGACTCCTAAGCTGGCGCTTTAATAGTAAGTCTCGTCTCGCACCTCCATGGCACCCGAATTGCCGTGTGCAACGCACAGGTACAACCACTCGCCTGCCTTCATTTCTGGACACGTCTGTCTTGTACACTCTTGTTGCAGCATCGTTATTAGCGGATGCGTAAGGTCTTGGGCTAATCGACTGAGCCGTGCCTTCTTGTCGGCGTCATTGTAATACAAGTAAGAGTGAGACCGACCGAAGTTGCTCGTATATCCAACAAGCCTCGTCTACAGACACCCTCTCATCCTCCCCATCAGCTTCCTTGTCCTTTTCCTCTCCGTCGGCATTCGCGTTCCGCCCAGGTACCTTGACGATGCGCTCGATATCATGCGGGTTCAGCCTTACCACCGCCCCGATGTATTCTTGCAGCTGAAACGCGGAGTCGAGTGTGGAAAGAGATGGGGGAGCTATAGGATCGGACTCGGTGTCAGACGTATAGAATGATGCAAGACGGGATCCGCGCAAGGGGCGTCCCATGCCGAATCCTGAGTGGAACGTGCAGCAGGTGTGCTAGGCGCGCTAAGCTGGGAATGAAAACTCGATACAGTTTCAAACCATCCTGTCGTGATGTCTTCTTACAGAGCAAGATTGTCCAGTAAGTCTCCTGAATATCTTTGAAAACAATGGTGCTGGCAAGCCTCGAGGTTTCCTGGAAGCAGCTGGCGTAACTGGCCAGTAGTGGAAGTGGCCTTTCGCGACGCCCATTGGACATATTAATACTTGCCTGATACGTCATAATGTTACCGCTGATAAAATAATGCAATACGCGTTGCATTTAGACAGCCATGCATAGAGAGCCTGAGGCCAGCCTGACTCATGACTCAGATATTCTGTTCATGCCCTTTCGCACATCGCGGCAACAGCCACTGGGATCGCAAACAGAGCATGTGTAGGCCGCCACACGGTAAAACAAAGTACTAACTCGTTACAATAACAACCTACTGCAGAAGTCGACCAGGGCTTTGACTTTAACCTCAAAATTTGGAGGCACTATGGCAGCGAAACACCATATGCGGCAGAGCACATCTTGCATGCCTCAAAATGACCACCAGGAGCAACACAAGTCAACCTTCTTTGTCAGACCATGCAGTGACCGCAATGCGAGGTGTTCATGATCCAGTACGGGCTGCCGTGTGCTCCCTCAGCAATACTTTCTGACAGTTGACGAGGGAATATGGCATCATGCCTGGGAACGGCAACTAGGACTGGACCCTTGGCATTAACTTCGGCTCCCAAGGCAAGGCGTCCAAGCGTCGGGATTCTACATAGCATGAGCCTCGAGAACATATGGATGTTGTCTGTCTACTGCACTTAACCCCTCTTCCTCTGCCAGATTACAAGCGTCTGTTCAATTGCATGAGCCACTCTGGCGGAACATATGCCGGCCTGGTCAATTCGACACTTACCCAGCCATCGCGGTGCCGCTCGATGCTGCAGAGATCTTTTAATCTGAAGGAGTTACCCGGCGGTAACTTGAAGTAGAACCAAGGATTGCCTTTTGAAGCCACGGTCAAAAATAGCGATTGGTGCCAGGATTGGGGGAATAGAGATAGTTCACCGAGCACAGCCGTCCATGACGACGTGGACAGGCACCGTGGACAGATTTTGGTTGAAGCTGGGGTTTTCGCCCATCTTGGGAGTAATGCCTTCTGACTCGTAGAAGACACGCTGCAATAGTCTTCCCATTACAACCCTGTCCTGCCCTGTCTTAGTCGTCGTGGGCGACGACGAAGGACATAGACAATTTCCAGCGTGCTCGGTGTCCCCGAAGGTTCCTGGCGCCAATAATTAATTTCTCGCTCTCGCAAAGCCCGCGCGAGTGTCCACAGCCTTACTTTCTTTTTTTTTTGTTGTTGGAGACACTCAACATTCGTTACTGCTTTTTGGGACGGTCATAGGCCCGACCATGCCTACATAACTATCGCGGATGCCCTTGTCAATCCTCCCACTGCGACTACCATAGGGTCAAACGCGACCTATTCTGGTATGCTATGCTTGCCAGTATGGGGTGAGTGTGCCAATAGGCAAGCATCATGTTTTTGCGACTACTACGCCATTATCTCCGTATAGGGCACCTTGTGCTCACTGGCATACAGGACGGTACTTGCGTGATGTTACCGTCACCACTTTCTTGATGGCGGGCGAACTGAATGCCCGATGGGCGAATTTAGTAGGTATTTCTCCAAGTCCGAAGCAGACGCCCGTGCGAGGGGCTAATGCAGTGTGTCTCCCATGCTGACCGTCTTCACCTGGCGGCCAGGCGTCACTTTGCCACCCAAACTCCTTAAAATACACAAAACATAAAACATCCTTATTTCATAGATTGGCCCATCTTACAAATGTAGATGAAAATGCTAGTACCTGACTGTCCGATCAAGGGGGTACTGTTTGTTCAGGCACGGGTCTCCCCGAGTCTCTGAGAGACTGTCTCGCGCAGCGGAGCGTATGTCCTCCGATGTCTTGAACTCCTGGAGAAAGTCAGCGGCTTATGTAACAACTATGTTGACTTCGCCAGATCCATGTGACTTGTGGTGACTGTGAAATAAACGGTCATGCATCCCATACTAGGTCATGTGCCCATTGAAAGTAGCCAGGTGACTATTAGGTCCGTAGGCGTCCTGATATTTTATTGAACATTGCCTAGACTCGTCAATCTTGAACGACAGTACAATGCCACGCAGCCGGGTTAGGTCGACCGAACGTGGTGGTACTCGATGTATGGATCGTCCTTCTCTATACCAGGCTCGTGCTCAGATTAGCGTGCTGGTGTTTCCTCCTTGACGTGTTGCGGTCCATTCGTGCCGCGACTGGCAAAAGCGTTCCCGTGTTCTCTTGGATTGGCGGTTACGCCTCTGCGTTGCTCGCCTCATGGGTGGGTCCCGAGAAATTTTTGGGGAGGGGGGGGCGTACCAATGTACGAGTACGAAATGTATTCTCAGGAGGTATGGTTCCCACGTCCCCTTGCCTTCTACCGAACGCTGACCGCTATTAGTTCACACCAGAGGTTCCACAGAATGCACTCTAGGACGCTGGGGTCATGGAAGTACGTCTAAAATCGTGCCGGTTCCACGATACAGCTTTTGATGCCATACCATGGCCGGCCGTCAGGCTCTTGTAGCTTCCTCGAAGAGCCTGACGGCGTAGTCTCCATTTCCAGCGAAGCATTTAGAACCGCTGTGCACCGCTGCCATGCGCAGCTGGTTTGGCGACAAAAACCGCAAGATATACACCATGGGACCCTTGCTGCCACCATCCAAGGGGATCGTTCTGTTATCTACGGAAATGCGGTCAAGCAGTGTCTCTTAGGACCAGTGACCTATCCTCGTTTCAGGTCTCTTTCGGATCTCTGTGGTGGCCCAAGAGAAACGAACATGTATGGCTGTTTGTAGATGTCCTCCTGGAAGCTGGTTTCCCTTTCGTAAGCATCAGATATAGACTCGTTCCCTTTCAGTATGTACCTACTGCTATTAAGATCCTGCCTCATGCTCCCGCTGAAGCCGTCGTACCAGGTTACGAGGATAAGGTCAAACAATCCGGATTGTCTCCTCAGCAGACGATTTTGAGCCATCCAGTCAGTGCCAGCTAATCGTCACTTATGGAAATCCTCTCTTTCAGGCAACTGGCCGGATTCTGTCACACTGTGGAGAAAACAGCATGACAGAGGCCGTAGGACGGGGTACACCGATGTACGTCCAGATTGCGCACGTGCACGTTGAATTGCAGTCACTTAGCAGAATCGCATGGCCGCTCGATGCAGAACAGCCAATCAGTGCCGCGTATCTGGCGCTCAGCCTCGTCGTCGCGACTGAGATGCTAGAAGTGCGAACGGAGGGTACGGACTAAAGCTGCTCTATCGCGGGGCACGCCCCATGGGTACGCTTGAAGCTGTCGCAGCACGCGACGTTCTGAAGCGGGCACGGGGGCCTGAGGGTGAGCGGAAACGAAGGAATGCGGAGCGCATTAAGGGCCTCTGGCAGGCGGATGGGAGGAAAGGGGAAATGTGCTGAAAGATTTGCGGCGGTTTTTGAGCGACAACTGTGGCGGAGGCAAGTGAAACGGACAATGGGTTCATGAAATGCTTCGATGCCCGCGTTGGTACCCACTTTTCTTTGTTCCGTTTGACATTGGACATCCCACCATAGCAAACCCTGGGGTGGGAGGTGATGTTCCCACTAACAAGCCCCTGACATACGAAGGACCCCTGCGTGTTATATTCGTGTTCGCCGTATTGCACATCCTAGATCGCAGGTCACGCCCCGCGAGCGCTCCCTAACATCATAGTAAATAGAAGTCTAAGCAACTCGATAAGCTAGCTAAGCGTTCCAGGGAAGCGAGTGGAGACAAGCCTTAGCCTAGACCCGTGTCGACCATGCTCCTCACCCTGCCCCCTCATCTTAAAACTCAAACACCCAAGTGACCTAAGTACACCCAATCCCACTCCTCATCATTCCAGTGCACCCATGACAGCACAAGCCACGGTTACACATACGTTCCTAACGCAGTCGAGGTTGTGTGTGTGAGGTGGTGACATGCCATGTGTGCGATGGGGCCTGAAATGGCTGCAGTAGGGTATTAATTGATGCGTGTTCGTAAGTGAGAATCGTCAATACAGGGATATAAAGAGGCTAGA
Source organism: Gautieria morchelliformis (assembly GCA_015179125.1). Taxonomy (NCBI): domain Eukaryota; kingdom Fungi; phylum Basidiomycota; class Agaricomycetes; order Gomphales; family Gomphaceae; genus Gautieria; species Gautieria morchelliformis. The sequence goes on from WHVA01000046.1 coordinate 295,509, forward strand.
GATAAACGGGTTCGGTAGTTCAGTTGGTGGAACGTCTGCTTAACACGCAGAAGGTCGTCGGTTCAAGTCCGGCCCGGATCAGCCTTTTGTCTGGGAACGTACCAAAGTATTCACGGTGCTCCAAGCTGGCTCACCCATTTTGAATATTTGAATTGCAACTGTTGTTTGCATTGGTCAGTTATGTGGAATTGTTACCGTCAGCATTTGAAGTTGGTTTTTAGATTTATCCCTTTCGGTCCCCTCACTCTGCAAGAGCAGCTGGCAATTTGTTGGGAAAACTGCAAGTACTGTACCAAGCACTAGCACTACACATCTCAACTGCTCTATGTACCTATTGCCTCAGGTGTATTGGTTTCAATTTTCTGCTTGTGTCATGCTCAGTCCTTTTGTGTTTTATGGTTAGATAAATCAGAATAAAGAATATTCTGATTGCTCAGGAGTAATGGTGCATTGTGGACCCCTTGCACAAGATGTATGTGCAGGCTGACTAAGCTCAGTGGTGGCCATTGCAGCCTGGCATCAGTCACATGACTGGGTTGAGGAGAGGACAGGTGAGAACAGAGGAACAAGGGATCTGGAGCATTCACTTTCAGGATGATAAAGTGTAATCAGTGATAATAGACTCTCAACAAAGAATTAGAGAAAACTATCAAAAACAAAGCTCTACAGCAATCAAACATGCATGTAGGTACTTGAATATCAGGGGACACCCTGTTTTCCAGCTCTGACACCATCCCGACCAATTCTGACACCACCCTGAGTTCTGATTCCATTTCCGACTCTAATTCCGGTTCCACTTCCATTTCCTACTCCACTTTTGGAAATGGTTCCACTTCTGGGAGAACTTCCACCAATTCCATTCGCTTTGCCAATTCTGCTCCATTCCCCAACTTTTGCTTTCAGAACAGTGTCGGAAGTCAAGTGACTTGTGTAGTATATGTTAAGAATGTAAGTCATACTTAAGAGTCAACCCAAAGGCAGAGCCAAGGTTCAGAAAACAGAGGGCTTGGCTTCAACTTCGTAGGTTGTGCCCACTACAGTGTTCCACCCTAATTTCAGGAAGTGGACTCAGGAATGGATTTGGCTTCAAGCCAAGGTTTTGGGAACGAGATCAGTCAGAGGAGAGGAAGATATGAGGATCTTAGTTGATATCAGAACTGAGGATTTAGCATACATGATGGGGGGTTTATATACTAATTGAAAGGAATGGAAAGAGGGCACCAATGCCTGTATTGAGCAGAAAGAAGGATAGACAGATGATCATCAGAAATGGAACAGGAATATCTAGGAAAGGAAGTCAGGGTGAATGATGAACTGATGGAAACCCAAGTTAAGCTCCCGAGTGAGATCTGAGGCTGAGGCTTCGGGTCTGGACTTGGGAATGGGTCTTAACAGTATGTGGCATCAAGGCTTGGTCAGACGCTTACCACACGCACCAAAAACCCAAAATTCCAATACTCGCACACACACACCTTGAAAAGATAGATAGTCTATATCTAGCTCACCCTAGACATAGACACAACGCTATCATAAAAAGAGGCAAAGAAAAAGGGCCATGCCATCCAACGCAGACCCACCACCACCTGCCACGTCACAAGGGCAGAGCGGCCGCACCAGGGCCACCGCCCAGAACGCACACCCCAGAAGCAGAGCAGAACTTATAACCTACACTGGATCCTCCATCCGAACCAAGGACAACGCCCGCACTTTCCTTGACAGAAACGGGTTCTTGCCGAGAGAGGATACGCCGACACTGGAACAGCTCAGCTACGTATTACTCTCCATAGCGCACAGTCCGGGAGTGAAGTTAGTGCAGGAAGGGGCAAGGGCTGTGGCGCTGATTATGATGGATGATGCAGCTAAGCACACGGCGACCGCAGTGACTCAGTATGTAGAAAATGGTCTGACCCCCGTATTTGACAGGCTAGACAGGGCCATAGACGCGGCCAAAGAAACAATGGAGGCAACGAGGACAGCGGTGGAGCAGGCTCAGAAAACAGTAGGAGAAGTGGTCAACATGCAGCAGTCGCAAACCCCGGGTGCAGGAGGTGCAGCGACGGAAATGACATACGCGGCAGCACTCAGAGGAAACGTGCCGCTCTTGCACCCAAGCAACTTGGCAAAGGCGAAAGCCAGGGAGTGCCAGATCCTAATAGACAAGGACCCGAATGCGCAGCAGAACGTGCTGGCAATGTTATCGGAATGGGAGTTGGTTACGAAGGCCAACGAAGCAATTGTGCTCCTCGAAGAGCTCAGGGGGCAAACAGAGGTAACTTTCATTGGCGCGAAGATACTGACAAATGGGGGGGTCGTGCTGGACCTCAGCACAACACAGGGAGCCAAGGGGGTCCAGACACACAGGGAAGCATTCACGGAGAAGTTCAGTGGTACCTCAGTGGTAAAAGACAGAGTGATTTCGGCGATCGTCGAATACGTGCCCGTCAGCTACTCGCCCACCGCACTAGCCGAGCACAGAAAAATCGAACGGGATTCGAAGCTACCAGTGGATAGCGTCATATCCACACGGTGGATAAAGCCCGCCCCTAGCCCCACAGAGGGCCAGTGGTCTGCACACTTGATAGTCAAGTTCACATCCACAGACACGGCCAATATAGCGATCAGAGATGGATTAATAATAGCGGGGAAGCGCACCTGGGCAAGGAGGATGAGACGGGAACCACACAGGTGCTTAAAATGCCAAAGATACAACGCTAGACACATGGCAGCAACGTGCGACGGCCAGGACACGTGCGGCACATGCGCCAAGAACCACAGGACGTCTGAATGTGACCAGTCTGACCCAACACAGTTCAAATGCGTGAACTGCAACACTCAAGGACACGCATCGTGTGACCGCACATGCCCCAGTTTCAGAGTGGCATGCCAAGCAGTGGAAAAGACAGACCCTGAGAACACATACAAATACTACCCAAACAACGACCCGTGGACTTGGGAGCAGAACGATCAAGGGGGCCAAGTAGAGGACGCCGGAGAACTACTTAGGCGGGCTGCTAGACAGCCACAGGGCATGCAGTTGATCATGCTGGAGCACACATATGGTTGGAGGGAGAACACTTTCGGACGTGGTCGCGAGCAGGAACAGAGAGGGGGCAACCCCAAAGTGGGGCACAGAGACAGAGGGTGGGGCAGACAGGAATCCCGGCAGAGGACCTTAGACGATTACGGGATTGGTGCTGACCAGGCAACCAGGCGATATCAAGACAGCTACGACTACAACAACGACACTGACCTTTACCGCGGATGAATGACAACCACAACGCAACTAAACAACTGCGAGTCAGACAACAAAACGTTAATAAATCCCTCACAGCCACAGCCGACATTCTAGCGCGATGTTCGCCAGACAACTACGACATTCTTGCCATACAAGAACCATACATAGACTTCCTAGGGAACTCCAGGTCCACACCTCACTGGTATTCCATATACCCGACAACACATTATCCCGACAAAGAGAAACGTACTAGATCGATGCTCCTGATCAGCAAGAGAATGGCAACTAGCGAGTGGGTGGCGATAGATGTGGACACCCCAGACATCACAGCGGTCAAGATCAAGACAAACATAGGTGTAGTAGTATTATACAACCTGTACTGCGATTGCTCGAATAATGACAGTATCCAAAAGATGAGAAGTCATTTACAGGTACAGGCGTGGACAGATGACACACGGCAGGAAGACTGCGCCGGGATGGTGTGGGTAGGAGATTTCAACAGGCACCATCCGCAGTGGGACGACATTGCGAACTCACACTTGTTCACGCGACACAACCTAGACGCCGCCCAACTATTGATAGACGCGACTGTCGAATGCGACTTGCAGATGGTCCTACCTAAAGGCCTGCCTACCCTAACCGCGATGTCCACAGGGAACCGAACACGTACGGACAATGTGTTCATGTCCGCGTCGATCCTCGAGACCCTGGTCAGCTGCGCCCCGGTCCCTGAAGAGCAACCTGCCAAAAGCGACCATTACCCCATCGACACGACAATTGACCTGAGCACTGTAGGTAAACCAGACACCCACGGATTCAATTACCGCCAGGTTGATTGGGGGGAATATAACGAGGCGCTGGCAGCCAGATTGAGGGAGGATATACCAGACCCAGCACCGACATGCGCACAACAGTTCAGGCACAAACTAAGTGCGCTGACGGTAGCAATCATAGAGACGATGGAGGAGATCATACCTAAGACTAAGCCATCCCCCTTTATGAAGCGCTGGTGGTCACTAGAACTAACCCAGCTCCGTACAGAGGCGAGGCGGATGGGGCGACAATCATATGCCCACAGGGCAGACCCATTGCATCAGGCGCACGACAGCTACAAGTCAGCCAGAAACAAATACGCAAGTGCGATCGAGAGGTCCAAAAAGGAACACTGGGAAGACTTCTTGGAAGGTATCGATCAGAAAACAGTTTGGACAGCTCACAGGTATGCGTCTGCAGATGCTTCGGACAGAGGACAGACACGAATCCCTACCCTCGTGGCCAAACGTCAGGATGGAACCAAATGGGTGGCAGACACGAATGACCAAAAAGCCACAATACTGTTCGACACATTCTTTCCCAAATACGACCATGCAAGTACACAGACCCCAGCTGGCCACAACTACCCACCCGAAGCCTTCTCGTTCACACCTATTATGGACGAGCAAATTGTCCAGGCAATAGATAAACTCAATCCTTTCAAGGCACCCGGCATGAATGGAATCCCGAATGTGCTGATCAAACAGTGTGCTGACACGCTCATCGGGTACCTGGGCCCCCTTTTCCGAGCCACCTTCAGCCTTGGAGTGTACCCAGAACAATGGCGGGACTCCATCACCAGAGTCCTGCGAAAGCCAGGGAAATCGGAATACACGGCACCAGGTGCCTATCGACCCATAGCCCTGCTTGACACCATTGGGAAAGTGCTGTCCTCGTGCGTGGCCGAAGATTTGGTAAAAATGACAGAGCTCAAGCACCTCCTGCCCAATAACCACTTTGGCTGCAGGCCTGGCCGCACCACCGCTGATGCCATACATTACACGGTCAGCGCTGCAAAAGATGCCTGGAGGAGGGGAAGAGTCATGGGAGTGTTGTTCCTAGACATCAAAGGCGCTTTTCCCAGCATCGTTCTAGATAGGCTAGTTCACAACATGCGTCAAAGGGGGATTCCACAGGAATACACCAGCTGGATACAAAGGAAGGTCGAAGGGCGACGCACGGTGATCAGCTTCAATGATTTCACGGCACCGATGGTAGAGATAACAAGGGGAATGGATCAAGGTTGCCCATTATCTGCTATAGCGTATCAATATTACAATGTGGACCTCCTGGAAATAGTGCGCCCGAAGAAAGGGGAGGACACAGTGGGGTTTGTTGATGACACGACCCTCATGGCGGAAGGGCGGGATCTATGTGAAGCCTTCGATAAGCGCGGGATATGATGACGAGGAGGGGAGGAGCCCTGGACTGGGAAAGAACACATGAGTGCCAGTTCGCTGTCGAAAGATTTGGGTTAATGGGACTTACCAGAAAACGGGAGAAGGAGCCCGCCAATGCCAAAAAGTCCAGACCCATGCCTAGGCCATCTATCACAATTGACCGCCACACAATTACGCCAACCACGACACACAAGTTCTTTGGGCTCATGCTTGATCAGGAACTAAGATTTAGGGACCACGTTAACTATGTGCTCGCGAAGGGCGACAGGTTCATAAACCAGTACAGAAGGCTAGCCAGGCCGTCGAAGGGGGTCACAGCAAGACATATGCGAAAATACTACTTAGTGGTAGCTGTGCCTAAGATGTTGTACGCCGCTGATGTCTTTCTCGTACCAGGCGTCGGTCAGACCAGAGGCACGAAGGGCCATATAAACAAGCTTGCAAGAATACAAAGACAAGCTGCCCTTTTTATTACAGGCACTATGAGAAGTACAGCTAACGACCTGCTAGACGCGCATGCCAATCTGCTCCCATTTCCCTTGCTGGTGTCGAAGATCATCCACAGAGCCGCCACACGAATGGCCTGCCTGCCCGATGCCCACCCTCTTGCACCCAAGATCCATCGAGCCGCTAATAGGTATGTCAAGCAGCACCGTGCCCCGCTGCATGAAATCATGCATGCGTACAACCTGGACCCAAGCCACATGGAGAAAATCCGACCAGTTGTATTCGGCCCCAAGTGGGAACCGTCCTTCAAAGTCATTACTCCCCACCAAAAGGAACAAGCAATTGAGCAGGTCAAGGCCGACGACGCGGAGATACAAATCTTCTCAGACGGATCCTGTGTTGATGGAGGTGTGGGGGCGGCGGCGGTACTGTACAACAGGGGCATTGAGGTGAAGGTGGTTAGGCTCTACCTTGGGCCGGAAGAGGAACACACCGTGTTCGAGGCGGAATTAGTGAGTGCGGCGCTCGGGGCGAAGCTGTTCAGCACCGAAAGGCAAGCACGATACATGTTCGCGGCTGATAACCAGGCTGCGCTGTGGACAACTAGGAGAGAAAAACCTATCTCGGGTCAGTATCTAGTGAACGCACTACACAGGCAAATGGAGGGTGTACTCAGTCGACAGCCGGACGCCAAAGTGGTTATGCGGTGGGTCCCTGGCCATGAGGGCGTACGAGGAAATGAACGAGCGGACGAGGAGGCCAAGAAGGCAGCCAGGGGGGACTCCAGCCAAGAGACCCTCATACCTTTGGAGTGCAGAGGAGAAATGCCGATCAGCAGGGTGGCGGAGCTGCAGAGGTTCCAAAAGGAGCTCAAGCGAGAAGCAAAAGCTCTGTTTGCTGAGTCCCCGCACGCTCGCACTGCTCATAAGATTGACCGATCGATGCCATCTGCAGCATTCGCCAAGCTTAGCGCTACGCTGCCACGGAGACATGCCGCCATACTAGTCCAGCTCAGAACCGGACACGTAGCTCTCAACAAACACCTCGCGACGATTGGGAAAACGGCGTCGCCAATGTGCCCGACATGCGGGCTAGCGGCTGAGACTGTGCACCACTATTTGTTCAGGTGCCCGAGCTATGTGATGCAACGGCGGGAGGCAGCCAAGGAGCTGCAAAGGGGAGCGAGCATAGCAGCGTACTCCTGGCCAGACCCAAGGCCATGAAGCCTCTGTTCAGGTATATACAGGGCACGAGGAGGTTCGAGAAAATATACGGCGACCTAGCACTTCCGGAGGAGGAAGAAGGGGCTACGTCCAGAACGGCAAAGGGGAGATAGAGCGGAAGAGAAGCGAGGACACGCATACCCCGCCCACCCAGGCACGGACATGCTCAGGGCTTCGCCTAATGAGCACAAGTAGAGACCGATAAGGAAAGGCTGGATAGGAACCAGTGTTGCGACCAGCTCTTTGTATGACTTGTCTTACATAGGGCATTGCCCCAAAAGACAATAAATGGGATTATAAAAAAAAAAAAAAAAAAGGCTCAGTCAAGGGTCAGGGAGGTCAGGGGAATGCAGGGTTGATGGCAAGTGCCAAGCGTTGGCCCTGGCTGCAGACTAGAATAGTATAATACTGCCTCACTGGCATTGGGGGTCCTTAGACTTTTCTCTTTGGATTTCCCCTTGTCAGGTGAGAAACCCTCTCTTGCATATTCTGTTCATTTATGTATGTACTTTGGATTTCCCCTTGCGAGTTGTGTGGTAGTGCGATCTCCACAGCACTGGAGACATGGCCAGATCTCCTGACTTGGAAAATCTACTGGAAATTCTGAGGAGATTCCACATTTCTTCAAAAATTCCCAGTCCAAAAAATTGGATTAAAATTTATTGTTTTGTCAGAGTTTTTTTGGCTTCAGGAGATCCTTCAAAAATTGTAAATTATCTGCCCAAAATCTTCAAGAAACACTCAGGGAACAATGAGTTTCCTCCTCTAGGAAACTAAATATTTAATAAAGTTTCCTCAATTTGGAAATTCTATAAAATAGTTGGTTTCCTGAATATTTTACAAGGAAACTTTGTAGAAATCAGGGTTTTAGAATGTCTTAACTAGGGAAACTTTAGTAAATATTTAGTTTCATGGAAGAGGAAATTCAATGTTTACTGAGCATTTCTTGAAGATTTTGAGGTGATAATTTTACTATTTTTGAAGGACTCCTGAAGCCAAAAAACTCTCACAAAACAGTAAATTCTCATTCAATTTCCTGTACTGGGAAATTTTGAATAAATCTGGAATATCCTCAGAATTTCCAGTGGATTTTCAGAGTCAGGAAATTTTGCCATGTCTCCAGTGTAGCTAGCTAGGTTTGCCCTTACAGCAGAAAAGTCTCCTGTAAGGGCAACTCTAGCCGGCTGTGGATTTGATTTGAGGACACTGTTCGAAGACAGAGCTTCAATGACCTAAATTCTTGCCCTGATTTGCCCTGCAGTGCTGGACAAGGAATTACGCCTGGTATGCGATATGATGATTTTGGTGCCAGCCGCCCTTCGGTTGCTGTGTTTGAGCCTGCACCTGGTGTGCCAAGTCAGCGGAAGAGTCAATTCAGGATTGGAACACTGTTGGGCCAGAAGGAAAAAGGTTCTGGGGGACACCGCCAGTATGCATCAATGGCAATACCTGCTTCGCGGACCCATGAGATAAGCTTCAATGCTTTTGCAGTGCAAGTCACTACACCATCTTTGTTGGAGAGGTCATTATCACAGCATGGACTGAGTATGTCTTCCTGCCGCCCATTAGATGATATTGTTCCTCAAGAACCAGACTTTGTTGCTTATCGTTATCTGTTGAAAGATGAGTGGCTGGATCTGTCGAGGAGTTGGGTATCTCATTAGTCGTCTTTGTGGATTTCGGCGGTGGTGTAGCCCCCGCAGTAGTATGCAGAGCTCCAGGAGAGTTGGGGCTAGAGTGTTACAATACTATCCTTCATGACCGAGCTCGGGGGCAAAACCCGAGGCAATGTCCTAGGTTACAGGGTGAGGTTCTGATAGGGAGGTCGGAGAGGGACTTGGCTTCAGCTTATGTGCTGCGCTGACCCTACGTACGAGTCCCAACTTCGGAGGTAAACGAATAAGAGGTGAGCTTTGGCTTAAGAGGCGAAGACTTAGAAACTAGCTAAGGATCAAAGGGTACGATAGTTGATTTTCAGACTGAAGAATACGAATGCATACAGGGGGTTTATATACGGGCGAGGGTAAGGGTCAGGGGCAAGCATATGCGAGGGAATCAGGGCGAGGTCAATATACAAATGATGCATGATGGAATGGGATCAGTAACTAAGGGGATTTGGGCATGGGATCAAGGTTGGATATGAGCTCGGGCTCGGGCTCGGGCTCAGGCACAGGCTTAGAATCACAAGTACTCGGGCACGAGTATCACAAGGCTCAGGCTCGGAAAAAAGGTTGTACTGGTAAGTAACCGGCTGTCAGGGGAACACCAATCACACACTGTGTATGATCGCACTGTGTATGATCGCACTGTGCATGGTTCCACTGTGCATGATCGCACTGTGCATTATCACACACTGCATCATCGCAGCGTGTTGTTGGTGGCCCCTGAGCTTCTCCTAGCCTTTAGCATCCTTCTGTCTTGTGTTCCGTTTATTTCCCTTCCTGTTCTGGCCCCTTCTGACATCATTCCTTCCTTATCTGTCCAGCCCTGTTATCGCTGGCATGATTGCTTATGTAACTCGGGCATTCGGTGATCGGGCTAGCATGCCCGCGTTTGCTTATAGTCGTAGTTAGGTGGCGAAGGGGTTCCTTAGAGTTTTCTCTTTGGATCCCCCTTCGCCAGGTATGTCTATGTCCTGTATATAGTTCTCTATCTCACTTTGGAACCCCCTTCGCCAGTTCGCCGCTTGAGTGTAGAGTGTCTGCCTAGGTTGCCCTTATACCGGCCAAAGGCAGGGGTCCTTACATAGAAGAAGACATGACCTCCCGTGTCCAAGAGGGACGGATGCCTGCCATCTGTTGAAAACCTCACATCAGCACCCCGTCTACGGAGGAGAGGAGAGGAAAAGAAGGCGATGTGAAGAAGAGGTGGCAAATGAGGAGAAGGGGAGGGGGGAGGAGGCAGAGAAAATGAATGAATCAAAACAAGAACAAGGCTACTTACCCGCTGCACCCACCATCATCGCAACCACCCACGGCCCCGCTCGACACTGCCACCACACACCTTGTCTGTGCATGAGTGAGTGGATGTTCTGGATAGTCCCTATGCTGACCTACCATTTTCTGTGTGCTGGTGGGGTGTAGGGTGTACACCCGTAGGTAGGTACTGCGTGAGTCAAACGTAGGCAAGCACCAAATAGCGCTGCGGAGTTACATATCCTCTCATTCATAACACCCCACCACCAACAGTACTATCCGGGGACAGGAGGTTAAACTTCCATGTAGTGAAGTCAACATGCAATAAAGTCTCACTATATATGTAAAGTTGCGACAAGCAGGCACCAGTCTCAGGCTCTCATTTAACCCCACTACTAGTAATGCCATAATGTCACCCTATGGCCACCAGCACCCATGATGTTGTCAGGATGTCATCACTCGCACCTCTGCTTCTTTCACTTACCTCAGTTCACAACAACCAGGGACATATCCACTATTGTATCTCTGCATCCCCATATCTACTCCTGTACTTGAGCGATAGGATTTCATCAGATGAGTGACCTTTTTGCATTTCACACCTGCTCTGTCTAACTCTAGGCCTTGCATGAGCACACCTTGCAGCAAGAGATGTAAAATTAAAATCCTTGTAGACAACAAAATGGTAATGTGAGACTCTGACAGATGCTTGGCGGGTCAGCATGACACACAACCTAGCCAAAGCTCACAAGCTTTTGGCTAGGAGGATAATCATAATGGTTATGCAATACAGCATATATGAGTATATAATATACATTATAAGAGTATTAATAACAACATATAGGAATATACAGTAATATTTATAAGGAGAATAATAGATGTTATTAGAATATTCTGTATATGTTTAAACATCTCGGAGATATATATACATATGAGAGAGTATCTGACTACAAGATAGAATAACAGATAGTTGGATAGATACTTCTAATAGATATGAGTAGGAGTATTAGTATGACTAGTTATAATGAGAGAGTATTAGACTACCATATGGAGTAATAGTAGTTGTGTAGATATTTGTAATATATATGAATAGTTATAATGATATAGTGTATATTAAAAGTGGGTAGAAAAAATAAGAAGAGGCGTAAAAATCAAAAGAGGTGTTCTTGTCAGCGGAGCGGCCGCTCGGGGAGGGACAAAAGAAAATTTATTTATAGCCCAACAATAAGATTGGCATATACTTTGGTCCTCTTCTTTTCTATAATCTGAGAATAAAATGGGTGAAGCTACAGGTAATAAAAAGTTGTGAGCATCCGCCCTAGGTCGTGCATCATGCCAACATGGCAAGCACAACCCGAAGTATTGGTCACCCATGCCTACAACCACCCATAGCCACCCATGTCGGCACATACCCAGGCACACATGGTTCCATTTTTGTTGCATGTGCAAATTAATATGTGTGCATTTTGGCTGCCATATGTAAGTAATACTGGCACATTCACCCCTCCTACTGTGTTATTCAAATTATTGGATCCAACTTCACTTGGCCTGGATGGTTGTCTGCAATGAAACTACATTTCCAGGATTGGGAACCTTGTCACTGTTCCTGGACCTGTCCCAAGCAGCCAATGCAGTGGGCGCAAAAGCTCTTCAAGGGCTGGCAAGTGGTACCAATAGGGTGTCTCACAAAGGTGAATTTGCCATGACTTCGGTCACTAAATCAATGTGAATTCCAATGTGAACTGGGGAGTTCAAACATGATTTCATGACTGAATTCACTCCGAATTTGGCTCCTTCGTGAAACCCCCCTCTCTATACCTGTGAATTTAACAATGAGCCAGCTTGCACGGTGTACCAACGGCATGATGGCAGTTGTAATATTACATAATTACATGCCCACTCTCCCACTGTGCAAACGACTGCTATGTGCTGCCCACAAGCACGCTAGGATGCTTTGGCACATCCATCGTCAGGCCAACAAAGACGAAAGCAGCTGGGGCATTTGTAGAAACCTGATGGCTCAGAGGATATGTCAACTAAGTATCTGTAGTACGGTACCATCTCCAGCATCTCTGGAATCCTTTGAGCCCCCCCAACCACCTTCGCCTTCATCATCATCATCTCCACCTCCGTCATCGCCTTCATCTTCACTGGCACATTTTTCATTGTCCTCACCCTCATCATTGTCATCGGCGACTCATCGCCCTCACCACCATGATGTGAAAGGACCAGAGAATCTCAAGATAAGTTTATAGCCCCACTGGGTTGCCTTAAGGCTTCTAATCTTTGATGCCCCACTCTCAGCTTGAGTTTTGCCACCATTCATACCTGATCATCACATCATGAGGCACTGTGGGATGTGGAACGGTGCTGGGACAGGGGGCCGATGCATACATCGCAAATATGACAGATTGTGACTTTTTCTTTCATTGTGAGTGCTGCACAAATTAGCTAGCTAGACAAGGCAGGGCCGTTGCGCTCTCAGCAGCATTCAATTGTAGTCTGTGCTGTACTCACCATGCACATCATCTTCACCTTATTCATTAGCGCACGTGTTCCTCCTTGCACTCTCGCTGCCACTGCAGCCAAAGCTGGTAAGCTTGTCTTTCTTCTTCGCCATCACCATGTGCAGCATCAACTAAACTACAGGCAGTCAGTTCATAGACCTGAACAGCACCCAGTATACATCTACCTGGTTCTATGCCAAGAGTCAAGGGTCGACATTCCCGCAGCTGGAGCATGGCACTGTGAGTCATCTTTTACATTCCCAGCCCACTGCACCCATTAATATTCTCCTTGACCTCACCTTACAGTCCATCCCACTAACCGCCCTCCCCACAGCAACCAGCTGTCACCTCTTCGTGTACTATTTTTAACCCCTTCAAGGAAAAGATCTCGTGTTGTTGTACTGGGCCACTCATTGCGGTGATGACCTCGTTGTTCACCCTTATTCCCTGTAGCTTATATATGTATTAATATGTATATGAATATATGCATTACTATTTTATCATGTATGTATAGCCTAATTAGAGGCAATTGAACCCACTCAACGTCCAACTACTGGGTGACTATGTATCTCGCAAGAATTCAAGCAGCCGGGGTCAACACACCTTGCCGGACTCAGGAAAGGTCATATGGCCGCATGCTCACATACAATAGAGAGGTCTTGTTCTCAGACCCAGGAATGCTGCACTATTTAGGTATCGTGGTTGGTAGACATATATTACTTGATTTGCAATGAGGAGAGGTCTCCTCATTGCTAAAACATGCTATTTCCTTATCTAAATACATGCCGTCGTGGCCCAAATATCCTGGGCCTTAGTGAAGTCTGAGTCAGGAGGGTGAGCATGGGAATGGGAGAACGTGAACACGGGTGAGGGGGAGTGCGGCATTGTGAGTACAGGTGTCTCAGGGGTGGGAGTGTGAGTGTGAATCCCAATGTAAGAATGCAAGTGAAAGTACAGGAGATCCAGAGCTTGTGTTGGGATGTTACACCGCTGTACCTCATCAACGAGCCTGTAGGTGATAGTGATGGGCACGGCTCAGCCCAGGCCATCTGCCGAGCCAGGCCGAGCCAAACCAGGCCCAAGCCATTGGCACATCCGGCTCCAGGGCCTGGCTCAGGTTTTGACAGGCCAGAGCCGAGCCAGGAAGCCAGGGCCTGCGGGCACTTAAATCCAGGATCTTCGGTCGCCGAAAAGGACATCTGTGCTCTGATACTGGCACGTACATAAGCAGTTTTTCATGATATGTAGTGTAGTTACAGTGGTCTTAAACCTTACTCCCTACCCACTTGCCATCTGTTGGAGTTGCAAACCGCAGCGCCCGAAGCCCCTGATTAGTCAGCAGGTCATTATTGACCGTTTTAGGTCTTGCGCGGTCGCAAGACATTCTTTTATTCCCCTTTATTGCAAGTCTTATTGTTCTCATGAAATTATAAGTAGCTATTGTCATGTAAAGTCTCCCTCAGTGGTTTGACACCGTGCAAACACTGAATTGATTTGTCGTCGTATAGTCTTGTTTTTTTTTTTTTTTTTTTTTATATCCAATTTATTGTCTTTTGGGGCACGGCCCTATGTAAGACGCATGTACATATCCCCGGTCTACATGTTTTCTGTCCAGCCTATCCTTCTCGATCTCCACTTGTGCTCGTCGGGCTGTGCCCTGAGCATGTCCGTGCCTCCGGTGGCGAGGTGTGTGTGTTGTGTCCTTCTCTACTGCTCTACATCTACGTCCTCCTCTTCACTTGCTTCCCTCTCCCGCTTGGCCTGGTTTAGGCTCTCCCATCGATTCGCCGGGTCCTTGATCGCTTGTCTTCTCCTTAGTTCCTGCCTTGCCCTCCTGCTTCCCCTCTCGTGTTCCAGTCTCCGTGCATTTGTTTGAACCTTCCCGTGCTCTGGATGTACCTGAACAGCCCTTTCATCGCTTTCGGTTTTGTTAGGAGCGTGTTGGCTGCTGTTGCTGCTCTCCGGAGCGTTCTTTCGAGCTCGCTGCGTTGGGTTTTGTAGGCTGGACATCGAAAAAGGAAGTGGTGCACTGTTTCGTCGGCGCCTCTGCATGCTGCGCAAGTCGGTGAGTCTGCTTTTCCTATGCGGTACAGGTGCTTGTTTAATGCGATGTGTCCTGTCCTTAGCTGGATGAGGAGCGTTGCTTTTCTTCGCGGCATGCCTGCTGTCAGCCTTGCGAATGCTATGGACGGCATCGATTTGTCGATCCTGTGCGCTATTCCAGCCCTCGGCGATTTTGCAAACAGCTCTCTGGCCTTCCCTTTGAGCTTCTTTTGGTGCCGCTGTAGCTCTGCGGCTTTGCTCCACGGCAGAACGCCCCTGCACTCTATCGGCATGTGTCTCTCCTCGCTGCTGTCGCCTCCCGCCGCCTTCTTCGCCTCCTCGTCAGCTCTCTCGTTCCCCTTGATGCCCTTGTGGCCCAGGGTCCACCTCATGGTCACCTCCATCCCCTTCCTTCTCTGTACTAGTCCTTCTATCTGGCGGTGCAGCACGCAGACCATGTATTGTGCCGGGATCTGCTTGTCTTTTCTCGTCATTAGTATGGCCGCTTGGCTGTCCAGCCCTATGGTGTATCTTTGGCTGTGCTCTGTGTACAGAAGCTTTGCCCCCATGGAGGCTCCGAGAAGCTCCACCTCGAAGACCGTGTGTTGCTCTTTGGTGCCTAGGTAGAGTCTGACTGCCTGTACTTCTACTCCCCCCTTGTATAGAACCGCTGCCGCTCCTACTCCTCCATCGACGCACGATCCGTCGGTGTATACCTGAATCTGTGCAGTGTCGCTCCTCATCTCTGCCATGGCTAGTTCCTCTTTGTGTGGTATGCGGATTTTGAACGACGGTGCCCACTTTGGGCTCTGGGTTACCGTTTGTATTTTCTCCATCTTACCTAGCTGCAGTGCGTACGCGTGCATGATCTCATGGAAAGGCGTTCTGTGCCTTTTGACATATCTTGCTGCCGCGATTCTTAATATTTTTATAGATTGGACTTATTATAAATAAATAAGCTTCGCTCTCTGCACTCTGGCGGCCAGTGGGTGCTTGTCTGGGAGGCAAGCTAGGCGCATGGCCGCTCTGTGTACTGTCTTGTCCACCAGGAGCTGAAATGGCAGTAGGTTAGTGTGGGCATCAAGGATATCACTCGCCGTGGTGCTCATCGCTCCCGTTATTGCGAGTGCTGCTTGTCTCTGGACCCGAGCTAGCTTGTTGATGTGTCCTTTCGTTCCTCTACTACGTGTGGACTCTGGCAAGAGGAAGGCGTCAGCTGCGTATAGAAGCTTCGGGACTGCGACTGTGAGGTAGTATAATCTCATCTGTTTGGCCGGGACACCTTTAGTGGGCTTCACCAGTCTCTTGTATTGTTCGATGAATCTGCTGCCTTTTTGGAGAGCGTGATTGACTTGCTCCTTGAATCGCAGTTCCTGGTCTATGATGATCCCAAGGAACTTGTGTGACTGAGCCGGTTCGACCGTGTTGTTGTCCCAGGCTTATTGAGGGCCTCTTTACTGGTTTGGTCTTCCTTTCCTTTGTGGGGTCAGGTTCCCTCTTCCTGGTCAGTCCCATTAGCCCAAACTTTTCTATAGTGAATGTGCACTCATGTGTTCACGCCCATTCCAGCGCCCCCCCATCTCTGGTCATTATTCTCTCCAGCTTCTCGAAGGTGCTTGCCATGTCTCTCCCCTCCGCTAGTACGGTTGTGTCGTCCACAAAGCCTATGCAGTCCTCGCCGTTCTTCTTTCGGACTACCTCGATCAGGCTCGCATTGTAGTATTGATAGGCTATGGCCGATAGGGGGCACCCCTGGTCCATGCCGCGCCCTATGGTCATCAATGCAGTGCTGTAGTCATCCAGTTGTACGGTGGTTCTGCGCCCTTGGACTTTTCTTTTTATCCATTCAGTATATTCTTTGGGGATACCTCGCATGCGCATGTCGTGTATAAGCGTGGTTAGTATAATGCTTGGGAATGCTCCTTTGATATCGAGAAATAGCACACCCAATGTATTCCCTTTCCTCCATGCGTCTTTCGCAGTCGCTAACACGTGGTGGATCGCGTCGGTTGTTGTGCGGCCCGGTCTACATCCGTAGTGGTTGCTCGGCAGGAGGTTGTTGTAAGGGCAACCCTGACTGGTTGTGGAGATCACACTACCACACAACTGACAAGGGGAAATCCAAAGTATGTATAAATGAACGGCGTATACAAGAGAGGGGATTCTCACCTGACAAGGGGAAATCCAAAGAGAAAAGTCTAAGGACCCCCAATGTCAGCGAGCCCGTATTATACTACGCTGCGCAGCCAGGGACAACACTTGGCACCCACCATCAACCCTGCATCCCCCTGACCCTTGATCGACCCTTGATGGCACCTATTATGCGAGTCGCTTGATTTCCGCCACTGTTCCGGGAGTGGAAGTCGGAAATTGGAGTGGAACTGGCAAGGCGAACAGAACTGGTGGAAGTTCTCCCAGGAGCGGAATCATTTCCGAAAGCGGAGGCAAAGATGGAATCGGAACTGGATGCGGAGTCGGAAATGGAATTGGAACTGGGTGTGGTGTCGGAACTGGGTGTGGTGTCGGAACTGGGTGTGGTGTCGGAACTGGATATGGAAAACAGGGTGTCCCCTGACAGTTGTACCTCTCCGTGTTCTTGACCAAGTCTTCCGCGACGCATGCTGACAGCACTTTTCCCAAAGTGTCTAGTAACGCGATTGGTCTGTACGCGCCTGGGACGGTGTAATCTTTTTTCCCTGGTTTGCGGAGTACCTTGGTGATGGAGTCCTGCCATTCGCTGGGGTATATCTCTAGGCTGAACGTCGCGCGGAATAGTGGTCCTATATAGGGTAGGAGCACGTCAGCATTCTGTTTGATCACTGAGTTGGGGATACCGTTGGCTCCTGGCGCTTTGAACGTGTTCAGGTTTTCTATCGCTCTGCGTATCTGCTCATCTGTGATCTCTTCATAGTCGAACGCGGGGGGCGGGTAATCCTCTTCTGCGGCTGGTCCAGAGCTAGTTGTCATGTCTGGGAAGAAATTCTTGAAGAGCATTGAGGCTTTGTCTTCGTTGGACTCTGCTATCCATTGCTCGCCATTGCCATGCTTGGTAGTGAGCTTTGGGACTCACGTTTGTCCCCCGTCTGTTGGGTCGCTCGATGCGTACTTGTGGACTGTCCATACCGTCTTTTGGTTGACATGCTCTAAGAAATCTTCCCAGTGCTCTCTTTTGGAGCTCTCTATTGCTTCCGCGTACTTGTTCCTGGCCTCCTTGTACTTCGCGTGTGATTCGTGTGCGCGGTCCACTCTGTGCTTGTATGCCTGTCTCCCTGTTTTCCTCGTCTCCGTTCTGAGCTTAGTCAGATTTAGGGACCACCAGCGCTTCATGAACGGGGAGGGTTTCGTTCGCGGCACTTGATCTCTTGTGATGTCTATGATAGCGTCAGTAATCTTTTTCAGGTTATTGTGAAATTGCTGCTTGTCTGTGGGGACCGGTTGTTCTATCTGACTCTGTAGCCTCTCCCTTAGCTTCTCTTTGAATGCCTCCCAGTCGACCTGTCTGTAATTGTAACGCGGTTCTATGGGCGTTGTCTCGAGCGTGGTTTCCAGCATGGTGTCCACTGGGAAGTGGTCACTCCTCGTCGGCTGGTCTTCCGGCTCTGTGTGACATCGAGGTAAGCATTCTAGTAGCGATGAGGATAAGAATACGTTATCCGTTCGCATCAGGTTCCCTGTGGACATAGCTTGTAGCGTTGGCGTGTCCTTAGGCAGTATCATCTGCATATCCCTTTCCACTACCGCATCTATAAGTAATTGCGCCTCATCGAGGTTGCTCCTGGTGAATAGATGGTTATTGCGTTCTTCGTCCCATTGGGGGTGATGTCTGTTGAAGTCCCCGACCCATATCATTCCTGCGTCGCTTTCTCTATCTTCTCTGCCATCCGTTTGTTTTTGTATGAATGCGTCGATGTCGCGCAGTGCGTCGGAGTGTGTGCAGTCGCAGTATACATTTAGGATTATGATACTGCTGGCTTGTGTCTCTATCCTCATTGCTGTTATGTCCGGGGAGCCAACATCGAGGGCTTCCCATGATCTCGTCGCTATCCTCTTGTTGACTAGCATCATCGACCTCGTCCTTTTCTCCTTGTCTATGTAGTGGGTCTTGGGGTAAATGGTGTACCAGTTAGGGGTCGCTCTTGCATTTCCGAGGAAGTCGATGTACGGTTCTTGTATGGCGATTATATCATATTTGTCGGGTGTGGCCTTGGCGAGTATGTCTGCAGTGGCCGTTAGTGACTTGTTGGCATTTTGTTGTATGATCCGCAAGTGTTGTATCGTCTCAGTTGTGTCACTCATCCTTGCTGTATCTCGTTGTTGGTCATCTCTGTCTGTTGTCCGTCCGCTGTCCCGAACTCATCTAGGGTCCTTTGTCTTGCGCTACGGCTCTGCCATCCTGAGTCTCTGTGGCCTAATTCTGGGTTGGTGTTGTGTCGTCCTCGTCCTTCCCCTGCTGGCCCGGTTCTTGTTGTTTCGCGTTCGCTGTCTCTTCTGGTCTTAGGTTGTGTCTGATCTGAGTTGTTCATTCTGCTGATGCGCTCCGCTTCTCTCTGTAGCAGCTCCGCCGTGTCCGCCGTTGTACCCTGTTGACCCCGCTGCTCCCATGTCCACGGTGTGTCGTTGGGGAAATATTTATATGTTCCTTCTGGGTCTGTTCTCTCGATGGCTTGGCATGTGGCTGTGAACGCTGGGCACGTGCGATCCCATGACACGTGTCCATTTTGGTCGCAGTTTACGCATCGGTATCGAGTCGGGTCTGTTTCCTCGCACTCTGCCATTTTGTGCCCCTTTCCGCAAGTCCCGCACACCTCCTCGCTCCCACATTCCGCCGCCATGTGTCGTGCATTTTGTCTTTGGCATTTTAGACACCTCCTGGGTTCTCTTTTCATTCGTCTCTCCCAGGTACGTTTTCCTGCTATTATCAGCCCGTCCCGTATACTCTGATTTGCAGCTTCTATTGTGGAGAACTTAGCTATTTGGTGCGCTGAGCGCTGTCCTTGGGTTCTCCTGCTTGACGGTTTTATCCATCTGGTCGACAGCAGGGTATCGCTGGGTAGCCTGGAGTCTCTTTCAATTTTCTTGAGTTCTCCCATCACTTCTGGTGAGTGTCTTAGTGGGACGTATTCTACTCAAACTGATACTGCTCTGTCTTTGACCACAGACATCCTGCCTAGTTTGTCTACGAAGCGCGCTTTGTTGGTCTGGACCCACTTGGCTGCAGCCGGTTTGTTTAATTCATAGACTATCCCTCCGTTGGCCAGGATCTTGGCCCCTACAAAGCTGATATCCTCGAGCGAGTTCTGCTCTCCAAGTTGTTCTAGCGCTTCGTTGGCCTTTGCAACCAGCTCTCTTTTGGTGAGTTCCCCCAATGCGTTGTGCTCGGCTCTCGGGTCTCTGTCTATCAGTAGCTGGCGCTCTCTGGCCCTGGCTCTCGCCAGGTTGCTCGGATGTGATATGGGGATGTTACCTTTGAGGGCTGCCGCATATGTAGCGCCTCCCGCTGTCGCCTCCTCTCTGACTTCCTCTCTTAGCTCTACTCTGGCTCTGTGTACGCTGCAGATGTCCTCCACCGCCATGTTTGCCTCGTCTGCTGTGGTCCTCGCAGTGTCTGCGATGCCGCGCACGGCGTCGATGACCGCATCAACTTTTGTGAAGACGGGCACTAAGGTCTTTTCAACGTGTTGAAGCAGCACGTTGCTCACTTCTCTGGCCGCCTCTTCGGTGAGTAGTATTGCTACTGCTCTGGCTCCTCCTCGAGTGTTTTGCCGGAGGAGCTGTGGGCGAGGGAAAGGAGGACGTAGCTGAGCTGGTCGGCGGTGGCCGGGTTCTCCCTTGCGAGGAATCCGTGCTTGTCGAGGAATGTCCGAGCTTGGTCTTTGGTGCGTACTGAGGCGTGAGGGTCTGCTAGAAGGTCAGCTTTGCTTTTGCTGCCCGTTTGCTGGCTGCTGACCCTCGTGCGCAGTGACGTTGTCGCTGGGGCTGTTTGGGCTTCCACGCTGGCTGGCATGCCCTTTTTTGTCTTTTTGTTAGTGCGGGCTTTGAGGCTGTTATTATCAACAGTCTGGGATGCACTATCTATCGTAGAAGTGTGTGTGTGTGTGGGATTTGGGTTTTTTATGGTATCGGTGGTGATGGTAGGCGTGAGAAAGCTTTATAGTCTTGTTATTATTATACCATCCACTTGCCATGCGTCATCATTGTATCGATGATTCCGACGATTCCGGGGCAGGTAGTGATTGCGACGACATCATCGACGATGAGGAAGAATTTTAAGGAAGAATTTTAATCTCTTTTGCGCTACATACAAAAAAATTATATCTGTGTCTACAATCCATTCCCCCACCAACAAGCCATGGCCCAAGCCAAGGCCAAGCTGGAGCCGAGCCAGGCCAAGTGCCAACAGCCTGGCTCAGGATTTTGCAAGCCAAAGCCAGCGCTAACCAGGCCAAAGCCACGGCTTTCAGGCCAAGCCAGGCCGTGCCCATCACTAGTCATCATTACCATTCTGCATCGCCAGGCCTCTAGGAGTGGCGAGGAATTCTCATCCGCATTGGATGATGAGTGAGACCAAAGCGCTATTGTAATATATTGGGGGAGATTCTATTGGGCAGGATGCAGCTATCATAGATAATGTCCATGGCTAATCCGTCGCTACAGCTGGGACATAGCCTGGAATGCGGTATCTCTCATCGATGAAACTGCGAGGGTGCACTGCCGGCGGATCTCGCGCGGCAACAAAACGGCGAACATTGCAGAGGCCATCAAACACGGGTCGGGCGGCGAGCTTATACCTGGTTCCTCGGCCGTTGGGTGCCAAGTCCCCGGCTGTGTAGACATAGTACTGTGATTCGCGTGAAGGACCAGCTCCTTGGTATCATCTGATACGAACCAGAAATCATTACCCCGGTATTCAAGCTCCACTTGCGGTTTCTTACAAGTTCGGGACAGAATTATCAAGAATAAAGTGTGCAATTGATTGTTCCGCTGCATTCCGGGAATACAGGAGTCCAAACAATGGTGGAATACAGGCACTGCAGTTCGAGACCACGAGAATAGTCGCTGCTGGGCTGTTTCTCTGTATCATTTTATACGCGTCGTCCGAGAGACGTTAAAATGACTTCCTGTATTGGCTCTGGACGTCGTATCGCCTCGCGTCCCGACATGTGTATATGTTCTTGTGTTCTTGTGTAGTCGGTTCGTGCGAGTCGGGAAGCACCTAGTCACTTGAAGCTGCTGCATGGCTTGTTGCCACGCCCATGTCCAACTCCCAATCGCTCGGGATTCCAGCTGTGGATAAATCGATGTCGTAGAGTGGCCAGGTTTCGTAGGATGTTATCACATGCGCTGATACACGATGATGTCTGATCATATGACGCTTATACCATAAATGACAGCATCGGCAGCTCCTGAGGAGGTTAGCATTAGTCTCAACGCCACGAAATGACAGTGGCTACTCGACTCGTAATAATACTTGCCGAGAGATAGTAAGAGAAACATTCCAAATATCCAGGCAAGCTGAGGAAGATCGGCGCCTTTCAGGCTAATGAAACGCGTGACGGTAATGGGGAGAATGCAAGTGAGATACGCTGCACAAGTCATGTTACGGTAATCCGCGAGACGCCAGTTGTTCAGGCAATCTCACCTGCTAAATACCTTAGAACTCGCATAAAAACCATTACATGGAATCGTAGATGAAACAATACATACCAGAGCATATGTTTTGCGATGGTTACCCGCTGACGACAGTTTTCATCGGTCAAAGGCAGAGAGGGGCCAGAACCTGTGAAGCTGATAGTTCCGAGTAACACGAAAGCCACCAACCCGTACAAGATAACAATCACGCCAGCTGAAATCAACAGCTGACAGGGAAATCCTGCGTCAGATATCCCAGAAGCAAGGTGGAGCCATTTCTCACTGGAATGTAGTGTATGCCAAGTCTTGCAATACTACTTAGACGAAATGAAACACCTGCCAGGTTACATGCACATGGTATGCTAGTAATTCGCTTCTTTTAGGTGCCTAATACATACCATGTACCGGCAATAGCGACTAGATTTTCAAGCTGAGTGGGGTAATATAAGGATAATCGGGTGTCAATTAACTCACAGAAAGATCCATTGCTCTTATTCGTTAGGACCAGGGGACCAAAAGCCGCTTCAGGACTGGGGGTCAGCCACCCGATTAAGGATGATAATGGGCACACACTCAGTGATATCATGAATGTCCAGCCAGTTACCACTGTTAACACGATGGCTTCTCGTGACCACTGCCGTTCGAGCGCAATGCCGCTGAAAGTATGGATTGCGATAACACAGCTCCTAAGAGACATATGACTTAGTCGTGCAATAATTCGTGGCAGTAAGACATGTGATACCAAACGGCTGATCCTAGGTCGCCCATTACCAGAGTAGCAGCTGACAAGTGGTTAGGGCAATATAATTGGATCAAATGACCTATTCACCTTGAATTGCGCATGTGGTACCTTCAACCAGGCGGCGTTCTGCGGCCCATTTCACTTGAATGATGCCAGAAATGCCTTGGATCAAGTCTGAACAAAGGAGGCAGATCACAAATACTCTAAGACGGAATGAGCGAGAAACGATAAAAATGATGAAAACACTCACGCGACCTGTTTACGAGCAAAGGTAGCCGGTGCGTCTGGAGATTTACGCCGCCAATTTAAGCGAACCGGAAGACCAACTGCGAGCAGGAGTGAGGACACCAGAACACAGCTGATGGTCGCAGCGACAGCCATGGCCTATATATGATCAGTGAAAAACAGACATATCCAAGCACACCAACTCACTATGACGCCTCCACGCTCATAGGGTGTTAAATATACGACATTACTGGCAGGCAGGACACCTGGGTTCACGGAGATAACCGACAGACGGGATACGGGCATGGAGTAGGCTTGGAGAATGCGTCTGGCAGAGGGAGATAGCGCACAAAGAATTCCCTCTATATATCATTGCCGGCATGACCACAGAGACCACACGAAACTTATAGTGTCGAGCTTTCTTCAAGACTCCTCAAGTGGGAACCATCTCAGATGCAAGTCGGCAGTGACATTGAACCGTGTTCATCGCCTTACAGACGAAGGTTCCGATGGTGCCTTTTTCTGGAACTAAGTGCTTATCTCTTTATCCCGTGAGCGTAAATGACATACTAAATGTTTCCCAAAGATGGAACATGCCACTCCGCTACAATTCTTGGACACAATGTAGCCATGGCACAGCCGAAAAGTATAAGTTCATATAGCGCATGTCGGCATTACGGTAGGCAGCTAGCTCCGAATTCTGATCAATCCTCATGAACCATGCGCTGCCAGTGATCTGCAGGCTGAAACGATGGGAATTACAAGGGACTCGTCAGACCGCGGACATTGGCCCGCAAGGACGTTTCACGTTCGTGAAATCGATAGCTTCGTGAATTTAGACAGGACGAACGCAGCCCAAGCATTCGACTTTTGCATTCGTTGCCGAATTCTCTCCAGAGCTAATACTAATAATTAGTAAAGAGAAGAAAAAAAAATGCAGGCAACACCGCACGTGCAGGGCCACTGGCATTGTGGTTGGCAACCGGGTCAGCGGCGGGAGGCGCGGACGCAAGGAGATATGCGCGGAAGCTTCAGAATCAGAATGAGACGCGTGTAAAAATAAAATAAAGTAAGACAGAGAAGTCATCCGCGTAGACGGGAAACAATAGACTCAGAAGCAGACAAGAAGCATCAAAAGCGTCAACAGGAACGACGGGAGCTATATACTATCGGAGGCGTCGGTGTTCCTTGAGGAACGGACCTAGGGAAATGCTGCGCGAGAAATATACCAGGCACCGAGCACAGCACACAGGAGCGAACAAGGCGCAAGCCAAGCGGAGAATCCACAACGGCGCGGTCTGCAGCATATATTTCATATTATGGCCTCCCACTCGTACTCGACACTGCAACACTTGCGATCCATGAAAATTTTCCTCCCAGGTAGAATGCGGCACTTTCAACGCCGGTGGCTTAAGAAGAGGTTATGTTGCCGCTGGCCCACCGGGGTTACGTCATCGTGACTCAAAGTTCGCCGGGTTACGTCACCGTGACTTACCTTGAACCCCGTTCCGGCTAAGCTGCGAGGCGAGCAAATTCGCCGACCCAAGCCATGTTTTGGGAGCCGTACAGATCTGAAAAACGGCTTGAACGCTGCTAAGGTAACTACTAGAAATCAGTTCGTGTTCAAAAGGGCTGAGAATGTTTCGGGAGCTAAAATCAATGCTGGAGGCACTGGCTTCTAGCTGGTTTTGTACTGAAACTCAAGTTCCATTCCATCTGATTTTTAGGTGCTGGCGCTTCTACAGTGGTAGGGTGAGGAGCATGGTCGACACCCGTCTTGGCTGAGTATCTTAGCTTGGCGCAATACGCCGAACGCGAATATAATACACAGGGGCCCTTCGTATGTGAGGTGCAAGACGAGGCGGGTTAGTGAGAACATCACCTTCCACCGGAGGGTTTGCTTATGATGGGATGTACCGACTAGTATTAGTATTACGCAGTACCATATATATCCGTCTTGGCCGCTCCATGTGCCTGTTGCCTTAGGTGTATGGTTTTCAATTTTCTGCTCTAATCATTGCTTGTGTCATGCACGGTCCATCCCACTTCTGTTTGAATATATATTACATACTAAGTAATCCCTCATCTGTGTCTGTCTTCTCCTTCTACTACTAGGTATTGCTATTATAGCTTTTACGCCCACGCCATCAGTTCTATGAATCCAAAAGCAAGCAAAACTTACTTACCCTATTTGAGACTCAAGCGGCTCTGAGAGTCACGGACATTTCGCCATTGTGAGTGAATTTAGCGCATTCAACCAGTTCACTCACCGCACTTTGAACCAAAAAATCTCCTTAAGAAATTTGAGTAAAACTCAAAATATCTTCTGAGTATTTGCCAAATATCTCCTATCGAGATATTTAGCTTATATGTGAGCCAATATTCCAAATATTATCCAAGTCTCGGCCGGGGATATATATGGACTTGTTATTTTTGCTTCAGTGCATAGTAGTGTAAGTAATATATATATCATATACATAATTCTATGTTGCACGTCATCACCCTCGACGTGTTGTTGACGCGTCACTGTTGCACAAAAAGTCCGACGTGCCGACTGCTACAGTTGTACCGTACCGTCAACATGCCATCCATACGCTCGCACATCCCTGCACCCTGCCACTGCACAGACTGCAGGGGGCACTTGCTTCAGATCCCTCGCACCCGTGAGTGTCACCTCAAGGCAGACGAGGTAAACCACGCACTCGAGCGCAAACGCCAAGCCGTGGCCCGCCAAGCTTTGAGAGACAAGTCTGCGATGAGATCTTCTCCTTATGGTCGTGATATAGCCTCGATGCACGTGAGATCATCTCCATTGACCAAATGGCCACAGAGGCACATGGCAGTGCAGCTGACTCTGAGCTTTCATCTATGGCTGGGTCTCGGGGACCAACTGCGGACTTTTTTTCTGATGACTCGCTTTCTAGCTCTTTTGCTGGCAATCTTCCTGCTGGTTCCGACAATGACGACGATATGGTTGATTTGACTCATGACCCGGCCTTTGTACAACGGGGAACCTTGTTTCCGTCTGATGATCCTTCAGCTGAGCCAGATCCATCGGACTCTGATACTCCTTTCGACCCCACTCTTCTGCCAGCTGCTTTTGCTGAACATCCCATCGTCCGCGAGGCCTATATTCGCGCGTTTATCGCCAGCACATTTGGAGGAACCACAAATATCACAACACAAGCCATGCTAGAATCATCCCGAAGTACAATTGCTTCGTTTCTACAGCGAGACCCTGCGCTCGGCGAAATTGATCTCAAGAGCTTCGCAATCACTATCGGTACAGTTGAGCGACTGGGTGTTGATACCGACACATATGTCAAGTATTATTTTGTATGCGACGCCTGCTGGAAACGACATGAACCTGAGACATTGTACACACTGAAGTCCCCAAACTGTACTCAAGATGGCTGCCTTGGAAAACTTTACACAATCAAGCGGACACGGAAGCTTGCGCAGAAACGGCTCCCAGGTAAGATCCTACCTTATGTGAAGCTTCTGCTTGCAATCCAGCACATTCTGTTGCATCGTGTCTGGATCCAGGTAAGTATAGCCTTATATACCGCATTGATCGCCACTTACATTGAAATTGTTGTTCCATTTGACTTTGACCACCATCTCATCACCATCGGATTTGGTATCATCTACCTCCATTGGTTTGTTTTTCTTGCCTTTGCCTCTCTTGTTCTTTGGGGCTGACTTTTCCTCCTCTTTTGCCTTCTTTGTGGAATGCACGTTGACCTGCTCGGTCAACTCACCGATTATCTCATCCATATGCTCCATACGTCCCTCGATCTTGACCAGGTCCTGTTCCTGGCTCTCCACGGTAGCGGCAAGTTCTTGTATGTGCTCCCCAATGTTTATGGCCTTTTTGACGCGATTCTCAAGCGCCGGCAACGAAACCGACTCGAGGATGTGACCATACGACTTCATTGCGGCAACTGTAGCCTGCAGTTCGGTCAGCGCATCGGTAAGACTTTTCATACCTGTTATTCCTTTGTTGCCTGCTAATACACCTTGCTGGACCCTCACAGACCCAGCCACTGACCCGGAGGAAGCGCCAGCTAGGATCGGTGCTGGATGCATGAAAGTGCGTTTCGGTTTCGGTGAGATAGACCTATTCTCATATTCAGCTGCTTCCTCTTCACCTCTATCTTTGTCCAGCTTTCTTTTCAATGACCTAGAAGCCGGATCGGTGGGAAAATCGCGCCAGTACGGCGCGGCATAGCAAACGGCTGTTTAGGCATCAGGAAGAAGATAAATCACCCTTTCAACGATTAAGTCACACTAGGTAAGCTGTATTTACTTATATAGTTCTACTCATACCTTCTGCAGAAGGTACTAACCTTTTTGAGACAACTCCACTCAACGTCCGCTGCGCACACGCATGCGCATGCCTTCATTCTCAGCTCTCCCTTCGTCTCAGATCCATGTGTATATTATTATTGCACACTGCAGGTGGCCGGTGCATCAGAACAATTTATTTTATTTTATTTTTCATTGTCGAGCGTGATCAGCGGCTGGAGCACTAAATATTATTTTACCAGAATTATATTAATAATAAATATATTGGGGCGATCCTTGGTTAATATGTAGCAGGAACGCGGTAAGAACATCGACATTTACCCAAGTATCGAGTCCGCGCTATTCGGTGAAAACGTTGAGGATATCCCGTAGATACGTAGAATATCATCTGGATTTCTAAGTCAGGTATTTAAAGCAAAGTGCGGTGACTATGGACTCCAAATCCCCGCCATCACCATAAATATCATGACCATAACCGTCAACCTTTGGCTGCCAAGGCTGGTGCCGCACTGCAGTAACTCGGAGCACTTAATATAAGTACATTACGCACCAAATTTTCAGTGCCCAAGTTACTGATAATAAGTAACCGGGGAGCGGATTTTTGACACTTCCTCTCGATAAGCTGCGTACCGAAATCTAGTAGCTAGAATGTCCGCTTTCAGCGTCCTAGAACACTGGTTTGCCGCTCCTAAGTTACTTATAAATAGTACTCTAGAACACAATAAAACAGTACTTTCTATTACTGAAAAAGCACTTAGAGATACATTGATTGAAAGCTAGTGTGAACAATGAAATGGACACATGTAGTTACAAACCATCATAGAAGAGACGAGAGCTGACGGCCGGTAGAGACAGGTGCGAGAGCGGAAGCGATATATTGGGAGAGTGAGAGCAGCCGAGGGAACATATTGCGAGAGCGAGAGCTTGAGTGTAAGAGCAAGATCGAGTTTGAGCACGAGCAGTCTATTGTGGGAGTGAGGGCAGCCGAGCGGACATATTGTGAGAGCTGGTGCGGCTTGCGCAAGAACATGGGTCTATCTGTATTGTACGTAGTCAGTGTAGGGCAGATACAATGCAAAATGGCATACGCAGGTACCAAGTAATAGAAGAGGGGGGAGGGTTCGAGAGCATCATGGGTTGGCACCACGAGCTCTAGCAGACGGGATCGACTATGTCTCCATCAGCATAGCGCAACGGCATCGAATACACTTACTTACCTTGCGCTGGGACTTCCTGGCTCCATCAGCAGTGGCTGCAGATGTAGATGGTGCTGGCGGAACCACCTGTGCGATATCAGCATAGTTTGACATCCGGGAGCATAATAATAGGCATATCTTTACTTCTATG
Source organism: Gautieria morchelliformis (assembly GCA_015179125.1). NCBI lineage: Eukaryota > Fungi > Basidiomycota > Agaricomycetes > Gomphales > Gomphaceae > Gautieria > Gautieria morchelliformis. The sequence goes on from WHVA01000046.1 coordinate 324,340, forward strand.
GTCTTCTTTGGGACTGAATCGACCGTTTTATAGCGTTTGGACTATATATAAATGTATCAAAATATGTAATCGAAGGAATGACAGACTTACTGGGCCAACACCATCCTCAACACTGTCTTCGATGATTTTCCTCTTGGCTTTCTTGATAGAGTTTGTTGCACTCTTCTTTGAGACATTGACGGCAGAAGGGACAGGGAGAGGTGCTTGCTTCTGTTTACCTTTCGTTTTTTTAACCCCTAGGGTCTCAAGATCGAGATTGATGTCGTGGTTGTCAGGTGATTTGTAGTTAGGCTTGGGGCGGACTGTTTTCTTGGATTTCGAAGGCTTGTCCTTATAGAATGGATCTCGTTAAAAGAAATATACGCCGCCTATCGATGAAATCACCGGGGAGGTATTGTGACCCGATTTCCCCTCAGTGGTGTTGTCCTTCGATGGAGCCTGTGAAGTAAGAATGCAACGTGGTTAGACCACAGTGAGATGAGTAGCAGTGAATACGTACTTTGACAGTAGGCTGGTGTTGCTTCGCCACCTTTGGAGTGCGTTTACCTATGCCATCTTGTGACGCAACCTCCACAATCATATGAGCCTTCTTCTTCGTCTTGGATTTGGAAGGTCATAGTGGGAGGGAGGGGGTGTAAGTTCAGATCTGCCTGAGTCGCTGTCTTCAGGGTCATGCGAGTCGTATTCACTTGAAATGAGACATACCATTAGGAATTGAATGAAACACTGTCTTGGGGTCCAATCCTTCAGATATCATCTGTTCGATGAGCCCTTTGGCACATGCGTGTAAGGGTGCTGAGCGGGGATTGATCGCGCGATAACATCACAAATATGAGACTCACTTTGCATTTTCCTCGTGGCACGCTCCATTATGCCAAGTTATTGAGAATGGACATGACTAAAATTGATGAAAACGTGTTGAAGCCTCTTTTCTGTTAGTCAGGGTGGAGGTTGGGAGAAAGGAGTTAGAATTTCTATTGCATCGGAGATTCAATCACTTGGAGAAATTTTGGACTACGCACATAGCATAATGCCAGACACCCGCCCATGTCTGTGTATTCCTACATGCACAAAACCTATCAGCAGTCGCCAACGTCAACGACACCGACACCTTCTAAAAAAAGCTAGAGCGCTTGACCCCTCAGAATCCGGATCAGACAGTGGAGCCGACAGGCACAGTCAACCAGACTTTGAGTGCATAGTCGATTGGTACGAGTCGGCTAGATACCGATGCCATCTCCAGGGTGGTTTTTCCCTGGAAAACCAGCCTTCCGGCGCCCGAATCGTTGTCAGCAAAAGACCCCAGGACCCGCCCAAAAATATCGTTCAGGTATATAGACACCCATCTGGCACATATGTCCTCACAGCGGCCAAGTGGTCACACCGTTAGTTTGTTTTTCCATGTTACCGTCCGTTCGGCGTTCATCCTTGTTCATGTCAAGTGAATAAGCACTGTATATCAGGTACCTAACGCACCAGGAACACGATTTTTGAACTTTTCGACTTCCGCTATAGCGCCGGGCTCAGTTTCCCTACACGTACTAATGCATAGTTATAGTCAGGCACACTCACGGTCAGTGTGTCAGTCCTATTCAATTTTAGGTTAAAATTTATCTCTTACTCCCATCTTGAGGCTCTGACGACATGCCACTCTACCCTTGACCGGCGCCACGCGTATTGTTCAGCAGATCTGGTTTCGAATCCTCTGGGTAATTGTTTATTGGCTTCAACGACACTAAGCTCAGTTTTATACCTTCGTTTTATACCTTCTGGTCAGATCGCTCATGTCATCGTTGTCAGTGATAACCGCGAGAGTGCCAAACTACTGGCGAAAGGTGTGCACGGCTCTTCAAAAAAAATAATTTATTGATATTGACAATAGCGAACAGCATTGCCCACAAAGCCTCTTAATGCTCTAGCGGATGCAGACCCCGCGAGCTCTTTAGCATTCATCAACAAGAAGCTTCAAGAAGCAAGCGTCGAATATAACATCAGCCCAGAGGAGACACAGCTCATTGAACGATTGGGTGGTCGAGCTAGTGATCTTGAAACCGTACGTCCAGCAATCCACGTGACAAATACTTGACTGACCCACTCGACTGATTATTCATAAAGTACGTGCAGGGCAAGGTGTAGCCGACGCTATAGAAGACATTATACAACGTGGAGTGGCAGAACTGCGAAAAAATGCTTTTGGAGACGACACGGAAGACGCCAAGCGATTATCGTGGACAAGACCACAGGCATGGGCTGTGCTCAAGCTCCTCACACAGAAGGATGAGGTCTTATTCGCTTACTACCCATATCCACGTTGCTGACAGTTCCTCCAACGATAGCTCCAGGGCTGTTGTGAATGTGGCCAACCCATACTTGCCGTCTCTGCGAGTGTTTCGTACAATGTGACGAGCTACAATGCAGGCACAGAAGAGGCATACGAAAGAAGAAATTGAGAGCCAATATACCTACAGGTATATTGGCCACCTGTCTGGAAGGTACCGTCCCGCGAATAGTTTGCAGCTGTCTGAATTTTGGAAACTGCTTGGCCGCTCCATTTGGATGGATGCCATTTGTTGGGATATTGATCCCACTAATATCGGTACCGTTCCCAGCTAGATGACCGCAGCTACCTGTCGTGGCATTTCCACCTGGGGTCAAGTTAACTGGCAGTAGACTTTGAGGGCTATAAGCATTAAGTAACGTTCAACACTGCCATCTTGACAGGACTCGTACCGTGCCGAATATGGCGCCTGATGCGCCAGTGGAAGGAGAACCCAGTAAGCTAGACAGTAGGCTAGATGTGATATCAGCAAGTCGTCTGGATAGAGCCCAAGAACGGTGCTCATGACGGTAAGTCCCAGCAGGGAGACCTTGTTTGATAAAGAAATCCTTTTGAAGTAATAATCCACTACCTCCACGGGGTCGTTGGCGCGACAGCGCAGGTTATTGACAAGGAGGTTGGACTGACGCAGAAGTACACAGAACACCCGAAGAACGAGTCACGTACCAGAACAAAAGATGGATCATATATTGACTTAGACCTAGTACTGCCCTGCTACCGCCTAATTCTTTCAGCACTGCATTGAGCTCACAGAGGTGCCATGAGTATACAGCGAGCAATACGCCTCGTATTGTTCGCTGTATACTACGGCACCTGTACGCGTGGCGCCGAGGGTGGTAGAGTGGCACGTCGTCAGAGCCTCAAGATGGGAATAAGAGATAAACTTTAACCTAAAAGAATAGAGGACTGACCGTGAGTATGCCTGACTATAACTATGCATTAGTACGTGTAGGGAAACTGAGCCGCAGAAGTCAAAAAGTTCAAAAATCGCGTTTTTCAACCTGGCGCGTTAGGTACACCGTACGCTGTATACTCACGGCACCTGTACGCATGGCGTCGAGGGTGGTAGAGTGGCACGTTGTCAGAGCCTCAAGATGGGAATAAGAGATAAACTTTAACCTAAAAGAATAGAGGACTGACCGTGAGTATGCCTGACTATAACTATGCATTAGTACGTGTAGGGAAACTGAGCCCGGCGCTATAGCGGAAGTCAAAAAGTTCAAAAATCGCGTTTTTCAACCTGGCAGGTTAGGTACACCGTACACTGTACATAGTATTTTCTATTTATCAAAATCTTCCCACATTTCCAAATTTTCTCCGGGGCCCTTTCACGGCTTTTTTCAACAACAGTCAGACATCCGACAGAATGCCGCGACATCGAGTGGAACGGGGATCTTGTATAATGACGATGAACACGGAATTCATCAATGACATTTACAGCTAGCTCTACATGCTCTGCTGATCAATGTTTCGCGACCCAAACTCAAGATTCAAAGGCAAGGATAGCATCAAACACGCAAGTCATATTACAGAGTACACGGAGGGTTCATTGGAAGGCCCCGGGTGCGAGCTGGGCGGTCCCGCGAGGGCGGCAGAGCTGTAGATGGAGGGAGCAGCCTGAGGTCCCGGGCTGATACAACATCGAGCTGCAAGAAATGCCGATTTTACAGTATGTAACAACTGTCTCATGCTCCCTGCAAACTGGCCTGTGAACTGACCCGTGCGGCCCAGTCAATTGGAGCACGAAATTTCGAACCGCCACTCGCACACGCAACTACAGTGAGGAACGCTGGGTAACCTTGCCGTTCGGTGAGCATCTCCTCTATGCACAGGGCCAGCTGCTGCAACCCTAGGCACCAGTCTATTACTTGCCCCCTGGAGAACAGTGCTCTGTGCCTTCCACCCACAGACCTCTGCACCGGGCTCAGAAGTCTACAGCGCGCATCAGTACAGGAGGGAAACCACCCAGGGGTGAGTAATCCTGACATGCCCCTGCTTTGGTCACTGACCCCCTCACGATCGACGCTTTGTAGTCACCCCCTCCGAGTTACGCTGGCTCTCCCTCTCCCCTACGCCCTCAACCACCTCGGTTGAGTGCTACATCATGTCCACTGACCGGACCCCATTACAGGCCCTTCCACCTGTACCATGCCCATTCGTGGCTTCCTCCATAGCCTCGGTCGCATCTACATCCAGCAGCCCTTCATCCGCCGGCTCTCACACCTGGGGCCCTGACTTCGCCAGTACGTCTTCGGCCCCTAGCCACACTGGGATCCAGACTGCAGATGGTCCCAATGGTCCCTATGTGCGTGCATTCAAAGATGCGGGGAATGAGCATTGCGGCATTACAGACTGGGAAAGAATTGTTTGTTTGAAAAGTGTGACGTGTGCGGGCGTTGGTTTAGTGCTCGTGCCCTTCAGGCACACATCCCTACTCATGACTGAAACAGAAGCCTCGGCCCCCACCCTTCCATGTACCCTAGTTTATAGTTTGTAACTACTTCACTACTTCAAAGTATCTGATCATTGCGAAGTCCTAAGCCACGAATCATGTCCTTACTTTCAATGATACTGTTCAAGTCATCATCACTGCACCTGCTTTCCCATGGGGGCACTTGCGTGAAAGCCATACATGCATGCAAACCTCTAACGCACCCAAACCAGGTCACTAGCTCCTGGGCAAGGTCTATTTGACACATGCCATTCCTTAAAATGCTCGCAGGATCCCGAACATGGACACACATGCATGGAACCGAACCAGGTCCTTCCATCCCTTCAAATGCTCACACGCAGGATCCCGAATACGGGCTCTCTGACACATGGACACACACACGTGACCGAACCAGGTCCCCGACCTTAAAATGCTCACATGCAGGATCCCAAACACAGGCTCTCCGACACATGGACACACACGCGTGAAACTGAACCAGGTCCTTCCATCCCTTCAAATGCTCACATGCAGGATCCCGAATACGGGCTCTCCGACACATGGACACACACGCGTGAAACTGAACCAGGTCCTTTCATTCCTTAAAATGTTCACACGCAGGATCCCGAACACGGGCTCTCCGACACATGGACACACACACGTGACCGAACCAGGTCCCCGACCTTAAAATTCTCACACGCAGGATCCCAAACACGGGCTCTCCAACACATGGACACACACGCGTGAAACTGAACCAGGTCCTTCCATTCCTTAAAATGTTCACACGCAGGATCCCGAACACGGGCTCTCCGACACATGGACACACACATGTGACCGAACCAGGTCCCCAACCTTAAAATGCTCACACGGAGGATCCCAAACACAAGCTCTCCGACACATGGACACACACGCGTGAAACCGAACCAGGTCAATGTTCACATGCAGGATCCTTCCATTCCTTAAAATGTTCACACGCAGGATCCCGAACACGGGCTCTCCGACACATGGACACACACACGTGACCGAACCAGGTCCCCGACCTTAAAATTCTCACACGCAGGATCCCAAACACGGGCTCTCCAACACATGGACACACACGCGTGAAACTGAACCAGGTCCTTCCATTCCTTAAAATGTTCACACGCAGGATCCCGAACACGGGCTCTCCGACACATGGACACACACATGTGACCGAACCAGGTCCCCAACCTTAAAATGCTCACACGCAGGATCCCAAACACAAGCTCTCCGACACATGGACACACACGCGTGAAACCGAACCAGGTCAATGTTCACATGCAGGATCCTTCCATTCCTTAAAATGTTCACACGCAGGATCCCGAACACGGGCTCTCCGACACATGGACACACACACGTGACCGAACCAGGTCCCCGACCTTAAAATTCTCACACGCAGGATCCCAAACACAGGCTCTCCGACACATGGACACACACGTGTGAAACCGAACCAGGTCCTTCCATTCCTTCAAATGTTCACATACAGGATCCCGAACACGGGCTCTCTGACACATGGACACACACACGTGAAACCGAACCAGGTCCTTCCATTCCTTCAAATGCTCACACGCAGGATCCCGAACACGGGCTCTCCAACACATGGACACACATGCGTGAAACCAAACCAGGTCCTTCCATTCCTGAAAATGTTGTCACACATGGAGAACAGGTCTGTGAACCCAACCCATGTTCTTTTATTCCTTAAAGGGTAACATGCCTGCAGAACCGGTCTGTGATCTTGAACGAGGTCCTTTCATTCCTTAAAATGCCAACAACAAGGTCTTTTGTATCATAGAGTGAATGTGCTCCTGAATGTTTGAAAGTGTTACCCACTGAGGAAAAGATGTGAACTCTGACTCACAAGCATAAGCACTGTATGCTGGCATACTCACTGAGTACAGGTATCATTCACACTTGCAATTTCAATGCATGCTCCCTTGGCTTGCTTCATGTCAAGCAGATTGGGCTCTTAGACTTGCAAACACCATGTCAAGTGTTTCCTTGGTACACAATTTTTATGCACACCCATGGGAACTATTTGCAAACTCACACCAGTGAAATAATGGAACTTGGTTGACTTGTGGCAGCAAGTACATTCCCTTTTCCGGCGGCCAAGAGCTCTTGCACTCTTCGATAAGTCGCCCTTATTTATATGTGGTTATATGGATAGTAGCTTATAAAACGCCGCTATTATGGGAGAGGGTATTTGGTAATGCGCTCGATTTTGTACACGTCGCGTACTATTGAAATAAATAATAAAATAATAAAAATAATAAACAAAAACAGGGAAGGATGTGACTCGTGCAATAACCAAACATTGACAGATGCCTTGTGTTGCGATGGGAGAACATGGACGGGGCCACGTTTTGGTGCGCATTCGAGCCTCATTCCATGATGGTTTCATGTTCGCTGAAATACGTTTTGGGTACACTATGGTGTCGTTTGTCCGGGTCGGTCTGTTCAGGGTATTGCGATTCAAAACCGTCGTTTCTGTAGACAGGTAAGTGTATTGCCGCAAACGTTTTGACGGAAACGTCTTGAACGGTCCTTAGCGAAGAGTTAGCAGCGTTTGAAGCCACATTTGTTAATTAAAGGATGTACAGTGTGAGCAAACAGGAAGATAAGATGCTTGACGGGGCGGGCGTATTGTTTTCGGTCTGCGCTGCGCAAATGCTGCAGAACCGGGGGGGGGTTGGCGGCACTGGTACACGAGTCGCGCTTTCTTACTGTGATCACGTGCGAGATCCTGGGGTGTCACACTGACGTGGCCGGCTCCACCAGAGGACAACACCGCCGCTGCAAGCTCACAGACGGCACGTAGGAGGGGGTGGCATTCCTTTGCCGGGTAGTTCGGGGTCCTGAGTGCTTGAATTAGTCCGGGCCCGGGATTTAGAGATGACCGAGCGTTCCTGGTATCAGCGCTAGTTGTTATCTAGGCGACTCGTAACAATCGACTGGTCACTGCCAGACTTTGCAAACTACAAACCTGATGATCACACAGTTGATCAAGATCCAATCTCAGACCACACTGATACTGTTGCTCAAGTGACCTCAGACTTGGACTCGGACACGGGACAGTCTGAAGATGACCAACCATTCCCATGGGGCCACATCGAGGTTGAGGAGGAAGATGAATGAATCAGAGGGGGAGGAGGAAGAGGAAGAAGAATACGATGATGAAATCACCGAAGACGATCTGGTTCGTGTCCTTCAAGAACGATATGGTGACGAATGGCAAGCTCAATTGCATGAATTACGTGAGTGTGTGAAGCTCGTGTGATATATTTACTAAGTGGGATATCTAGGTGAGCATGAACTTACTGATGATGATATGGCATTCGATGTTGTCCTACCTCGCGCACCACGTATCAACATCGCGATGCCGAAACGTCACCTCCTCGCCCTGGTGATGCCTTGTTCGACAGGCGGTCGGGATGCAACCAAAGTTGTAACCACTTACTCTTTGACCACGGCGCCGATCGTGATTGATTTACGCACAGTTGAGTGCGTAGTAGGACGAGTCAGGCGAGGTAACGAGTGGGGAATCGTGGACAGGAGTGGAGACTATGCACGCACAGTCTTCGTGGATCCCATGCAGCAAGAGGAGCAATAGAGGAATCTGGTGCGTATATCTGGCATTTATGTACATTAACTTGTACGTCACTAACCTACAACGCACAATCACTGCAGCCTGTCGATCTAAGGCCAGCCAACTGCACGCTGAGTTCCTCCCCGAGGCACCCCCAACTGACCCACGGCTGCGACTTTTCCAATTTCAAATTGATACCTTCATCCGCGAGCATCTCTCCACCATGGTCAATTCCATCGCCGTCCACGCACCATCCGATTCCAGCAAACAGTTCAACGGCCAATACTTTCCGGATTCATCGGCCCTATGGCGCATGATCACTCGGCTTGCACGATATACAACCTCTGTGGATGGATGTCTAAGTGGGGCTATGACGGCCGAGTGAAGAGGGCGATCGCGTTTCAAAAATTTTTTTTCACATACTTGCATGCTTTTTAGTATCTGAAATTCAGTGCTCCAAAGCACTTATTTTTGGTGCTCATTTAATGATATTTTTGAGCACTGATTTGTCAGTGCTCAAAGGTACTGAATATTACCGTTTGTGTAAAAGGTACCGAAATCTAATGTCGGAGTTTTCTCCAGTGGCCGCTTTATGTAAAGGTGCGCGCGCGTGCTCGCGGGGCCGTATGCCCCGAGGATCGACGCTAATTCCTCGTCGTTCGTCACAGCCTGACCAGCACTGTAGAAACAATAGGCGCTGTATACCAGCGCTTTTCAAGCCAACGCCGCTGAGACGCTCCTTTTTGCACTTGCCAGGCGCCCCTTAAATTTCAAAAGCTAAGGTACTGATCCTAGGCTTGGATTAGGACTTGTACCAAGGTACAAAAATTTCAATGTACACAAAATGAAATACAATTTATTTGCATACACAAGAAGTGAAAGTAAGCGGCCGTTTACCTACTAGTATTAACCTCTGTAAGTGAATGAAAATAAAAATAAAAATAAATCTTGTCGATGATCCCTCATTCGCTCCCACGTCGAACTCGGCCCACGACGCATTTGCTACCGATGCAATCACGTGGGGGCGAGTGCGGCTCCGGAGGGCGAGCGCGGGAGTCCGAGTCCAGGTCCGGAGGGTGAGCTCGGGAAGAGCGAGGGAGTGTGAGGGGGAGTGCGGCATTGCGAGTCCGGGAGTCCGGGGAGTGGGAGTGGGAGTACAATGCGAGTGCAACGGGAGTTTGACAGCGTGTGGGCATGCGAGTGAGCATGCTTTGTTACGCGATCGACGCGAGGCGTATGAAATGCAAATATACGCAGTGCACCCTTGGCCTCCCCAGCTAGTCTTCATCATCCACGGGGTCAACGAACACTGTGCGAGCAAAGTCGCCACTTCGGTCGATAATCCCCCACTCGTTCCCGCGTTGAACTCGGCCGACCACGCACTCCACTGTACGGAGATCAATTGCTATCGGCGTGGTGGTATTTGAATATGTCGTAACCTCGCACGTAGCGTCCCGTCCTCCAGTCGAACAAGGAATCACGACCGCGAGTAAGAAGCGGGTAGGTTCCGCGAGGTTGAGCGTGCGTGACGCCGGGAGTTCAAGGTCGAGAATACAGTCCAGCTGTCCGTAAAAAATCTGACGGCGTTGTGGCGGTTGATCGTGGCCACGATGGTTATTGGCAACCATGAGTGTGTACTGATTATTGAGAAACTAAATTAGTCTCAAGTAACCTCAAAGAATGAATAGATGAGACGCACCCGGATAAATGAGGAGTCACGAATTGATAGCGCTTGAGCAAGACTTACTGCACAACGTGCTCGGATTTTATCTCCACCGTTTGCAATGCGGACCTTCCCCCATCGTGTCATAGTGAGGGGAATCAGGTTCCTGATCTCTGCGGCATCCCGATCGTAGATCCGAGCAAAGTATAAAGATATGCGCCGTCGCAGATCCTGATCTGGTTGGAAGTTTTGCTTACGAGGGGAACGCAGTATAGTGCTTGGGACTTTTGTACCATGGAAAGAATTAGCTGACAATAGACAAGTTGAACCAGTGTTTACTCACAAGCTTTGTATTGCTTCTCAGTGGCTGTAAGTAGTGCAGCTTGCACCCGCTTCCGGTGACGTTCACGTTGAACTCGTCCCAGCGCCTTGGTGCAAGAGGGCGCACAGAGGCACGGTTCCTTGCCCGCCATGGAGGATGGTCCTGGTGTGGGATTAGAACGAGAACGCACTTCTGGGATTAGAACGCACTTACCTCTTACAGAATTTTCGAGCCCCGGAGTGAGTCAACCAGTTGTCCTGCATGCGGGACTAGAAAAAATTGCTAATGTCATTTCGACTTCCGCAGAGTTATATAAGCACGTTCTTTCGCACTCTCAATCACCAAACCAACCTCTCACCTTCATCACCTTCCTCGCTCCCCATACCTACATCTGGTGAAAAACAAATGTCATCCAGCTCATGCTCGTATTCCTCAGAACAGGTAGAGAGTGCGTATGCCAATCTCTTCGCGCCCCCCCACCTAATTTCCCTTTGTAGACCTTATGAAGGCGCTAGCCTCCAAAGGCCTTGGGCCTGATGATATTATCAAATCATTATCTAACGGTGAGCCCTTTCAATGTGCATATATTATTTATATATTATTTATAATTGGTCCTTCAGGCTCTGGGACCTCACCTCGGGCTAGTGCGAAAGCTGGACTCTCATCACCACCAGACGACAGCACCTTTACCGACCGCTCATTTTCGGAGCTTATCCCCTCTCTCCGTCAAAGCTCCTCTTCCAATCCCCATTTCAAGCCGATCCGTGTGCCTACTCCCCACATAACTATACAGAAGGTGCCGAAGGTAAACCTTTCATATTAATGAGATCTCCTTTCTGACATTTTTTCAGGCCTCATCTTCCACCGCTCTCTCTGCGCCCGCTGTAAGGAAGTCCAAGCGGCAGGACATACCGGCCCCAGGTTAGCCATGTGCCGCATCCTCTTGTATGTTTGCTCACCTTCGTTCTCCTCTGCACAGCCCGATACCGCGACTAAGTCAGCCGTCTCATCGTATTCCCATGCCTCTTTCGTGCAGCCAAGCTCGTCACTCATGCTTTATGCTTTCCACAGTGGTTCACTCTCACAGCCTCTCCCTGCCGTATCCACTCCCTGTTGCCCCTTCATCGCATTTCGATATCTTTCATCGCTCTCGATTGCTGACGCATTCTCGTTTTCTGCCACACGCGACTTGCTTTCGATATATTCCCTGCACGTACCACTTACCTAGATGCCAAGCTCGCTCTCCCCATCTCAATTCCCTACTCGCTTCGATTCCCAGCACGTTCAACGATGCGCTCGACTCTGCACGCTACTATGGGTCCTCATGATGTCTCGATGGTCTAGCTCTGTTTTTTGCTCTTTATTCCGTACATGTTCGCTCCTACGGTTTGCTATGTGATCGCCTGCCATGTATTTACAACCTGAAATCAAGTTCATTTGTGGCTATATAGAAGTCCCAAAAGCACTTGGATACCGCGCAAAAACCGCTGCCGGCAAGCCACAAATTGCGCTAAAATGTTCATGATCACTACTGAATTTCAGGCCGTGCCGATCGGGGGAAAAAAACTTAAGGTAGCCGGTTCCAGGCTCCTTTTGAACTTCTTAGCAGTCCCTTATGGACTGATTCTCCAGGCGCCAATTGTACTGATTTTCAGGGGGCGCTCTTCCTGCAGTGCCAGCAGAAGGGTGCGATGGACCGGGCCAAGGATAAAGTGAAGGTCAGGGTCCCTGCCGCGAAGCTGGGCGACCCGTTCTCCTGCAACGCCAATGAGAACATCGAGTTGTTGCTAGACTCTGTGAGGAACGCCACTTCCCACACGAATCATAGCCGTGCTCGTGGTCCTCTGGTGGGTGGGTGGCAAGAAGCGACTTAATTACTATCTAGACGTGTTTGTATCTCTAGGAGCTGAGGTAAATGCATTGTATCATGCTACGAACGTCGCTCGTAACGCAGTTCAAGTTCAACTTCTGACACTTCAAGCGATTTTCGTTGTTCGAAACAATCTGTCCCTCACTTATAAATATACCCTTCGCAAAATAATGCGTGCCATATGAGTGTTCGTGTATACAGTGTTCTGACACCTCTTCCCCCTATGCACTCTCCGTGATGCCTTCATCTAATCTTCTCTCCGTCCGGTGGTATCATGCCCTCGGACACGCATCACGCCTCTAGTGATACCTTGGCCGTGGATACGGCCACTACGAGGGATATTGTTTTGAGTCTCAAGAAGGCATGAACCACCGAAACAACTGGAACAATGACTCACCATAGCGAGGTTCAGCAATTACATCTCCGTCTACAGCGCTCGCAGGGTCCCTGCCGCGAGGGATTTCCTCACGCTCGATTCCCGCGTTTGCCTCAGACGGGTTGTCCTCCATGTGAGGTTCAATTGCTTCAGATGTTCCAATCTCCTCGATGCTCGGATCGCCGAATTCCTCCATGAGCGAATCGTGAATCTGTCGTGCGGCTGCACGAAAGGTCGTTACCGGATGGTGTGCCGAATGGGTGGTGCCATTAGGGTGAGCAGCCCTCTCTTGAAGGGCAAGATGACAGCAACAAATGATGGTGACAGACAGGCTGGCTGTAACGTTAGCCATGTGACTTAGTGAGCCTAATAGGCTCTCACCTGTCCTGCACAGCTGAAAGGGTCCTTACATTGCTGGGCTATTGACCGCATGTAAAATTGACCGACCAAGCGTATGTGTGCAATAGACTCACTCCTAACACCTGTTATACTGAATTTCAGGTACGTCTCATAGAAGTGAACATCATACAGTACCTTCAGAGTAATGCTACCGGCTAATGTCATGATCAATACAAATCTGAGTCGGTATCAGATCTGATGGAAATTTGAACGGTGGCGGTCTTAAAGTACACACCCGTATCTTATAAGACATAGACTAGTAATGAGCCACTTCAAAGTGTAAGGATGAATTAACCTACCTTGTTCAGCCTTTGGGCCAATGACTTTCGAACGAACATCTGAAACTCTCTTGTGTGGCTCACGAGTCCAAGGATATTGCATAGTGTCACAACAATAACCAATGTTTCAAAAAGTATTATGAGCACATTATTTATTTTGTCCGCTAGGAATAAATGGTCTGTTAGACTGCAACTGAACATGAGGATTTCTCACTCCTGACAAAGCGATATATAGACATGTTTCAAAATAACTGCGGTATTCATTCACCAGATTAGAGCACCCAGATCCTGAGCTGTGACATTGCATGTGTTTTTGACAGCGATGGACTGTAACATCGTATTGTGTTTGAGGATAGATTAGTGGCAGACTTGAACTTGAAGAGGAAAGTGTGCATACCACTAGTAGTGATGTGCAGGCCGGGCTTTAGCAGGCTCGGGCTCAACGAAGCATGGAGCCCAGACCATTATCCTGGGCTGGGCTGGGCCGGGCTGGGGCCGGGCTCAAGCCCGGGCTTCAGCTAAGAGAAAGAAAAAAAATTCGAAAAAAAATTGTTTATCATTACAGTAAGCCATAGTAATGTTTTCCTATTCTCCATCACTCTTCTCGTGATCAGCATCATCCCAAGTGGTGACCGGTGACCCCTTCGTTGCTGCCATAAGGCTCTACTGCTTCGTCCTACAAGGCCATCTCGGTTGTGGTCCATGGCTCAGGTTTACGGGAAATGAAGTCATGTCGCAACAGGCACTTGAAGCATTGAAGTGCTTCAACGACGACGCCCTTAAGGCGACTTCGGCACTTGCTGACGGTAATGCCTGCGGATAAAAAGGCGTGTTCGCTTGATACAGAAGATGCGTCAACATCGGTGGGATCTGCGGCTGTGTGTCGCTTCATAGCTGGGAAGCAATATGATGTATAGTCTACTAGTGAAATGAACCGAGAAAATCCTGCTTACTATGTCCTTGCTTCCTCTTATGCTGGGTTTTGCTGCTACCAGTGGAATTGCTGGTCTTTCTTCCCTCGTCAAAGTCTGAATCTCTGAGCTCAACAATGTCGACGCTTATTCACACGAGCAGAAGTGTGGATTCCTGGGAGCTCCTTCGCCCCCTCTCCACCAAGTACGTTCTCTGTGCCTGTTGGGTCAGCGGTGTCACCAATTTGAGGGGTACCAGAAGATTCCTCCACAGCCGACTTGTCAATGCTCTCTGACGATGGAGCAGAAGGCAGTTTTGCCACGGCGAGCCGTTTCGCAGTGGCAGCCGAAGCTGCTGCATGGTGTGAAGCCAGGGCCGGAACAGAGGCATTGCTGGGGTCAGTGACTTTCTTGGTTGTGGTAATTTTCTACTTGGGTCGACTCAACATAAGGCTCAGGTGAGTAGTGAGATCGCGCGAGGGGAATAACCTTGTTTCATGTATATACAGTTCACCATCCAAATCCAGGCAAAGACGGACTATATATATCCAGCAAAGCCCGGGCTTCCGCAAGTTAGAAGCCTGGCCCATTTGGTGGGCTCAATGTGGGCTTGGGCCGGGCTAGGCCGGGCTCAAGTACGACGGGCCGGGCCGGGCTTCGGGCTTGAGCCCGAGCCCAGCACATCACTAACCACTAGCGCACCCAAACTGCCCATATACAGAAGAAGACCGAGGGCTCCAAGCACCCACCGCATCCATTGATTGTGCTGGGACATGGCGTATATTCGCGCCCATAAGAGTCCTGCAAGGCGTGGTATGTAATTTTATCACTGTGGACTTACCAGTACGCAGTTACCTTCTATACCTGGAAGGGTCACAATGACTAGAGAATCTCGGAGACGCATCAGTGAGTTGCACACACTGTTTTGGCATCAGATGATGTATAAAAGAACACAAATATCATACTTGATATGTATGTGAGAAACCTGAGTTCACGAATAAACCCACTCACCTCGAGTGTGATATTTGCTGTATCCGCGTATACCCGAATAATACACATAAGGAAGATAGGATAGGGAGCGAGCAGGTAAAGGACAGATCCTAATCTGACTCCTCTGTTCCAGATATAGGTAATCTCGGACGGGAGGGTCAGGAGAGTATCATAGACGACCAGTGTTGTGTGGATCAGGGATATGTTAACAGTCCATGATTACTCCTTACACACCGAGGGCAGCAACGTCCACATAGGTAACAGCCAGACTTTAAGACTGTCAGATTCTACCCCACTGAATGGCCTGACATACTCACATATCTGATATAACCTGAATATCTACGCTTTGTTGAGATGCCATATGGTGGTCGTGTACTGTAAACTAAGTGGGACAGATATCTAGATGTTAAAGATGAACCGTCCACCGAGAGAACCTTGGAGCATGGGATGGCAGAGGGGGACGGAACTGAAACAGCCACCGCCACGAGTACTTACACTCGTTGACAACGCGTTGATCTTCGCGCGCGCCTCCACGAAAGACAACACCGGTGACAGTCAGAAACGGGATGGCACGCGTGATCACAGTCAAAAATCCATACACTAGTGTAGCGGCGCAAGGGAGCCCTTGGCCGCACTGCCTTAAGGCGTTCGCCGTAACCGCTCCACCGCTCGGTGTGTTTCAATATTCAATATTCAATGCCCATCATGGATTCATGGTTTGGGGAATTCTGGGACATGCCAAACTCACTGTATTTTCGGCCTATCATATGTTATTTGTGAGTGTCTTCGACCTATAGTACAAGGGCAGTTGAACAGGATGGTGGTTCTTTGATCTGATTTTGACAAATGAGTCGGGGACTCCGAGGAGAGAGAGAGGTTTAATTACAGTGCTGGAAGCGCTTGGCGCTTATGGCGCACTGTAGCTACGAGTGTCCTAGCTTCCCTAACGTATGAGTTTACTAAGGTACTCAAGTATGTGATGAGAAGAGTGGAATTGTGCGTGGCCGCATTTTGAGGAATGAACAGTCACAACCTGTCACAACTTAGCTCGTCAGATCTCGATGCCGACTCTATCCTCAGACGAGGACCTGCACTCTGAGATTCACTCACCATCGCACGCTCATGCATCATCGATATTGGCCTCACTTAATCTCGCCGCAGTCCCACCACCAGAGGAAATACACCGAGAGATCGAGGAGAGCTTGCTACTTCCCAAAGAAAGACTACCAGCGCATTGGGTCCCTACCTACCAGATGTGCGCTTCTTGGTCTTCCTATTGAGAGTCGCACTTCCTTTAATATTTATAATCTTTAGCCATTGGGAGGAACCTCTTGCTCTCCCCACACTGTTACCACTAGCACCTGCGCCAGCGCCCACGAGAGTTGACTTCGTGCGCACAGGCCTCGAAGGTCGTGTCACTGGCTATACCGAGGTATTATCTGGAAGATGATTGAATTACACTACATGCATCAACCTCCTCACAGGTTCCAGTTCCAAAGGCCTCCACGGGTCTCACGTCAACGTCCCTAACTCGTCTCCCAACTACTGCAAGAACCTTCGTGCGTGGTAAATCAGGGAATTCGCCGTTTCTACCGGGAGGACTGGATGATGTCGTGAATTCAGGGAGTGTGGAGTGGAAAAACTCGGTTGGAATAGGCGGAAAAACTGATGAACATCAGGCATTGCTCACCGTAGCACCTGGATTGTCTCGGGGTCTCCGCCTACCTGGAGAGGTAGACGTTGACGATGAATCCGTCGAAGGTGTAGATATGAACAAATATGTTTACCCCACCGGTACCTTGAATGCGGCCAGGCATTTCACGACAGATGTAGTATGTTTTCTTTTGCAGTGTCGCTGGCAACAACTTAATTGATGCGTTTTAATTTGTGTACGTGCGACAGGCCCCCATGTCTACTCCTAGCACGGTCAATCATCCGTCACGACCACAAGAAATGCTTTCCGCGCACGGTGACATCGATGACCTTCTCCCGTTATCGGTCTGCTCGTTATAAACATACTATATTTACATCTTATACCGCATTCCAGAGAACCTTCCTCGCTCCGCCCACCCATTCTCACCCGTCGCGTCCAAAACAGTCGCAGAATATTCAACAACGTGATTGGGCACATGTTGTCGATATCACTCAGCCCATGCCTGAGTATGACCTTTTGAAAGACGGAGGCGGTCTTGCCAAGGAGGTAAGCTTTCAGTTTGGTAATCTACGACGTGTTTTACGCCGTTGTTTATACTTCGTATCAACTCTCTATGGTTTCTTTTTTTTTTTTTTTTTTTTTTTTTTTGTGATGCTTAATATTGTTCGTCGTTTTTGTGTTAATCATCTGTACCCACTTCCTGTAGTATCCATTCCCCCTGGACCCCTTCCAAAAAGCAGCAGTGACACACCTCGAACGTGGCGAGTCTGTCTTCGTAGCTGCGCACACGTCGGCAGGGAAAACCGTGGTCGCAGAATATGCCATTGCGCTCGCGGGAAGGCATGTAACAAGGTATGAGTGTGATTTCTTTCAATGACTGCGAGAGAATCGCCAAGTTAATGGTAGTGCTAAAGCTGACCTTCCAGGACGATTTACACCTCTCCTATTAAGGCGCTCTCAAACCAGAAGTTCAGAGACTTCAAGACGACCTTTGGAGCCGCTACTGTGGGGATTTTGACTGGGGACGTACAGGTAGGTGTGCGCCTCTCTTCTACTGCTAAACCTTCATTGCATTGCACTTGCATCCGTCAATCGTGGTCAAACGACGCACCCCTTCAACATCTTTCTGCTCCCAGATAAACCCCGAAGCGCCGTGCCTTATCATGACCACAGAGATCCTACGAAGCATGTTGTACAAAGGAGCAGACCTGATCAGAGACGTGGAGTGGGTTGTATTTGATGAGGTACATTACGTCAGTGATGCGGAGGTGAGTGTGTAAAATACTGGTTTACTGCCGGCCTACCGGTCGAAAGACTATTCTTGACATCTAATCGACCCTTACACCTCTCATAGCGTGGGGTGGTCTGGGAAGAAGTAATCATTATGCTTCCGGAACACGTGAATGTCATCTTGCTTTCCGCCACAATTCCGAACACGCGGGAGTTCGCTGATTGGGTTGGGTGAGTGTAGTCTGACCGAGCGTTGACTATGTCACCACCTAACGTACCTACACGCATTGCCGTGTTAACCTGAAGTCGCACGAAGAAGAAAGATATATACGTCATATCCACGCCCAAGAGGCCCGTGCCCCTTGAACATTTTCTTTATGCCGGAAGGGAAACGTATAAGATTGTGGACTCAAAGGGCGATTTTTTGAGCCAGGGGTGCGTGTTCATGCTGCATCTCAGTGTAGTTAATATCATATCTGCTCTATATATTAAGATACAAAGATGCTGGGGAGGCGTTACGCAGGAAACAAGACAAAGAGCGAGAGGCGGCTGGGATGCCGCCTGTAGTGCGGTTGGGTACACGGGGTGCCGCTAATCAGCGCGGTGGCGCACAACGCGGAGGAGCACAACGCGGAGGACCCAATAGTCAACCAGGTCAGCGTGGAGCTCCTAGCCGCGGTGTATACGCACCCCGTGGAGGGAGTAACACGCGCTCCTTTCACCACCAACAAGATAAGAGTTTGTATGTCCATCTACTTGGGCACCTGCGCAAAAAGGACCTTCTCCCGACAGTGGTCTTTACTTTTTCCAAGAAACGCTGTGAGGAACAGGCAGGCACACTCACCAATGCGGATTTATGCACAAGTGTCGAGAAAAGCGAAGTTCACGTTGCGTTAGAACGGGCATTGGGGAGGTTGTCTGGTAAGTTTTGGAGACTAGTTTGTGTAGTTTTTTTCGATATCAGACGCGTCTGAGGGTGGATGTAGGTGTGTGTAACCCGATTTGCTAACCAGCTCTTCGCAGTCTCAGACAGGAAGTTGCCACAGATTGGAAGGATGCGAGAATTGCTTTCCCGTGGGATTGGTGTGCATCACGGCGGGCTACTGCCCATCGTCAAGGAGGTGCAACATATTTAAAACTTGCCGGGAACATCCTAACCTTACAATATTGTCAGGTTGTAGAGATTCTCTTCGCTCGGGGTCTTGTAAAAATCCTATTCGCCACGGAGACATTCGCAATGGTATGTCAAACGTCCATGGATGCATTCATCCTTACATACTTCTCGGTGAACAAAGGGTGTGAACATGCCAGCGCGGTGTGTTGTGTTCTCAGGCATACGTAAGCACGACGGGCATAGTTTCAGGGAGATTCTGCCCGGAGAATACACTCAGATGTCTGGTCGTGCCGGGCGTCGCGGGCTTGATGCTACTGGGGTGGTGGTTGTGGTTGTCGGAGATGAACTCCCAGACGTAAGAGAGAACTCACACTCGCACCGCTTTGACAATGACCTAGTACCCTTCATGTTAGACTCCCACACTCCACAAAATGATGCTCGGCGTGCCATCACGACTGCAATCGCAATTTCGATTGACGTACAATATGATTCTGAACTTATTGCGAGTGGAGGCTTTAAGGGTGGAAGAGATGATCAAGCGGAGTTTTTCAGAAAACGCTTCACAAAGGCTCCTTCCTGATCAGCAAAAGAAAGTCGCCGAGGTATGCCTGCAGCAGCAATGGTTCGAGGCCTCGGGTGACCTTGTTTTGTGTAGAGTGAGAAGACATTGGTCACGCTACCTAAGCTAAGCTGTGAGCGTTGTTGGCCGACGATCGAGGACTTTTACAGCACGTCAAATGAGATTGTTCACCATAATCAACACATCCTCGAGCTTGTTTCTAGCCATCCGCAAGGATTGAAGTCGCTCTCATCGGGTCGTGTCGTAGTCCTTAAAGACGGGGTATGTTTCCCGTTCCACCTACAAATCAAGACCTCTAATAAACTGTATTCTCTTCGGTCTTACCAACTCCATCGCTCTACTATAGCACTTCCCTTCAAATGCCGGAGCCTGGCTCAAAGCTGCGCCATTCCAAATATCGGCAACTGGAGTCTCGGATCACGTCAAGCACTATTTTGTCCTTGTTTTGGTCAACCCTGAGACTAAGGCACGCACTAAAGGTGAGCTCATTGTAAGTTCGTCGAATCCCTCATCCCAACTAAGTGGAATAATAGATGTCAACGCCCAAGCTGTGCCGCCTCGATGGCCCCCACCTCCGGAGTCACTACTCGTTGACGATGGCACCTATGAGCTGGTGACAGTGCCATTGGCTAGTATTAGCCTCGTTTCAAATCGAAATATCAAAGTACATAGCTTCTCATCTCAAGGTCACCAAAAGTCCTCATTGGATTCAATTTGTGCTTTCAGGTTGATGTGAACGCTATCGTGGATCAACACCGAATAGCTCCCATGCGGGAAGCTGTTGCCCAGATAAATGCTGTGATACGGGAATGGGTGGAGGCGGAGCAGTCTCTTATCCCAGAGGTAGATTGGGGCCGCATGCGGCAGCTCGAGTTCCAGGAGACATTGAGAAGGCGCGACTCATTGGCTCAGGGTCTACTTAGCAAATCGTGTTTGCTATGTCCAGACTTCGACTCTCATGTACGTCTGCTTCAAGCTACTTTCTTGGTTGAGTACAGGCACTAATGGGCGTTTTGCTGGTCGACCCCAAATGCAACAGTACCATATTTTGCATGGGGAAATGATGCTCCGAGCGAATATTGCGGCGTTGAAAATGGCCATTTCGAATCAAAATCTGGAATTACTCCCTGATTATGAGCAACGCATAGACGTGCTGAAGGATCTGAAGTTCATTGACGAGAATGCAACCGTGTTGCTTAAGGGCCGTGTCGCATGCGAGGTAGGCAGTTCGAACTTCATGTGCACGTCATGTATTAATATGTCGAGGGGATTGACTGTTCAGATTAATTCTGCGCACGAGCTTATCCTTACCGAACTCATCCTCGAGAATACCTTAGCTGCGTTTGATCCTGAAGAAGTTGTTGCGCTTATCTCCTGCTTTGTATTTCAAGAAAAGACCGACATTGAACCCGTGATACCACCAAAAATTCAGGGTGGTCGCGACGCTATTCAAGCCATCGTGGAGAAGGTGGGTGCTGTGCAACTGAAACGGGGTGTAGGGGAGGACTTGGCTGCCAGGATCAAGTTTGGTCTAGTTGAGGTGGTGTATGAGTGGGCCAAAGGCATGGTGGGTGTTATGCAATTTATTTACAGCTTTACTCTAATATTGTGTTTTTACCACATTGTTAGCCCTTCGAACAGATAACTGCTTTGACGGACGTCGCAGAGGGTACGATCGTGCGCGTCATCACGCGTCTCGACGAGACGTGTCGTGAGATCAGGGATGCTGCACGGGTCATTGGAGATGCAGAGCTTTTCAAAAAAATGGAAGAGGCGCAAATCAAGATTAAGCGAGATAGTAAGTGTTGCCAGCCTCTACGTATTCAATATCACTAAAACATTATTGGCTAGTTGTATTTGCTGCGAGCTTGTATTTCTGATAATAGGCAACATTGATGTCATTGGCCCAGATGTTTCTGGACGAGTTTCGTCCGCTGATCTCTTGTGGAGGCATGAGTTCCACCGGCCTAGGGGACCAGGGTCACAGTTAGAGCGGCGTTTGAGGTATTCAAGGAGCACAATTTGTTGCGGACGTGTCCAGCTATCGGACGTTAATTACTCACACCTAGGCAAGCAAAGGGCCTGTCTCCCATTTGCGACAAGGCCCTGAATATATACGATTGACACCAGCCGTAGGAACGCGCGACAGCCAACACGATGCCTCGTGAGACTGGCCTATGAATTCGAGGCCTTCAGGCCATCGCTCGATTATAAAGTACCGAAGTGTCGGAACTCACTTTGCTTTGAATCTCCGACTAATAACGTAAGCTCTTCACCCTGCAGTGACCCGCACCACTGAAGATGGCAAAGAAGAAGAACAAGATCGTAAATCCTTCATCTTGTTCGTTCACGCATCAAACTTCTGCTTATTATTCAATTTTTTAGGTCGTCCGACCATGGTGCTGGTACTGCGAGCGAGAATTTGAGGATGAAAAGGGTACGTATTCATTCTTATGGGCTTGATAACTCATTCATCTCCACCTATTGTCAGTGTTGATGCAGCATCAGAAGGCCAAGCACTTCAAGTGTAACCAATGCCCTCGCAGACTCAACACGGCTGGCGGACTAGCAGTGCACATCCAGCAAGTCCATAAGCTTGACCCTGACCAGTGCGTACAAGTTCGTCTTCTGACACACGTACGACAACCTCTATTGCAGATTGCCACGTATTGAGAATGCGTTGCCTGGTCGTGACGGTTATGAAGTCGAGATCTTTGGCATGGAGGGTATACCCGCTCCTGACGTCGCAGACTACAAACGGCGCAAAGAGCAGGAGCTCGGCCTCCCTGCAGGCTCCATCTCTGGATCTGGGAAGGGGCTTCCGCAGAATAAACGTCCTCGCATCGAGAATCGTGTGCTTTCGGAGGATGAGCTCCGCGCGCAGCTTCAGGCGCACAAGGCGCTCATGGGAGGCGGAGATGCTGCTCCAGCACCTGCCCCGGCGCATGGGGGCGCGGTGTACAATGCTGCTCCACAGACATATGCAACGCCATCTGCGCCGCCATCCGTTCCTCCATTCCCGCCTGGGATGATGCCACCGCCTGGTGCAGGGCCTTTCCCAGGTGGACCTCCGCCCGGCTTCCCAGGTGGACCTCCTCCCGGCTTCCCTGGTCAACCTCCCTTCCCGCCCTTCCCTCAAGGTGCTGGATTTCCTCCTGGGTGAGTAAGAGGCCGTTGATTATACAATATTGTGTTCGCTCACTCTTCACACAGCCCTCCTCCTCCAGGATTCCCCTTTCCTCCTCCCGGTCTTTTGCGCCCTGGTCAGAGCCCTTTGCCTCCAGGAGCGCCCGTACCTCCTTTCCCTCCAGGGGGGCTGACACCTGGCGCCTCCGGAACACCAGCAACTCAGACCTCTACCCCTCCTCAACCCAGTGTTCCCACGTCGGGAGCCCCAGCAGAAGTAGGTAACTCTACCTCGCAGACCCAGGCACCGGCTGCTACCGTTTCATCGCCGCGTCCGCGAACGCCGCTTCCGCCAAACCCGCCTCAGAGCAATCCGGCGTTGAAGGCCGGGACGGTGCTCGTGTGGCAGGAACCTAACTACTCACCGGTAAGTTGTCGATGGGATATGCTGCTCCGTAGATGCGGATATAATGCCTTACTTTTTTCAGGTCGAAAAACGCGCACAGCATCCGAAATATCGCTACGTGCCTCAACCAGATGATGAGCCTATGGCGGCCAAGGCTGACGGGCCCAGAGGTACGAAGAGAGCGCGAGCGGAAGATTTTCTGTAGTGCAGATTGTGCTGAGTATACGGTGTGTTATTGTGCCCAAGAAATCCGGATATGGCCGTTGGGATTGCGATCGGATGTGACTGTGAGGTCCAAAAAGGCGGAGTACTCCCGATGTTTTACAAATTTAATGGGTCATCAGCACTGTTTCATAGGTCCGCGTCGTGACATACTACTGATACTCGTAGTTGTGTTATATATGTGTTGTTCTCGTAAGTACAAGTTCCGACGGTATAGTAATTCACGTTGACTTGACGATATGACTGCAACCGATGGCTAACTTTGCTTTCCCGGCCGTTTCCTTTGGGAGTGAATTGTGCAAGTAGTTTCTCGTCCACTGCAGTACGTTCTATTATTATGTAACAATAAAATCTACGTCGACGTGCTCAGGTACCGCGGGGAGAGTCACAGGTCGCGTGACATCGCGTAACACTGCCAAGCTGAAACTTGTCGCGACGACTCAGGATGCCGCCAGTGGTACGACTTCTCTCTTATTTGGTATTGTTATGTGACTTGGCTTTAAGAATCGCGACCTTCCATCACGTGCTGCTGCCCTCGAAGCTGAGATTGCAGAGTTGCAGAGTGAACTTGGCGAGTATGTGCATCAACCTCCACCCAATTCCCCCGAATGCTTCTGAGTTGGAACTCATGCTGGCAGGCACGAAGATGCGGAGAAAATTGTCAACGATCATATCAAGTTGTTGCATCGATATAATGAAGCAAAGGACGCTACTCAGGTTGGTCCCATCGATCCCCATACTGACCCGATCCATGCTGGTGATTTATTTCTGGCATGTGAGGAAAGCTTCTTATAGGGAAAGTACGTCCTCTTCATAATTCTGTTACGCATTTCATTGACTTGGTGATCCTGTGGCAGCTTGCGGCTGTCCGACAGATCACGGTCAGGGAGCTGCACGAAGAATATGGACTGACGAACGATGATTGATCGGCATTGAATGTATTTTATCCAAGGGCACCAATATTAGCAGTATGCTGCCGTCAACGCACTTCTTTTGACTTTGGAGTATGCCAGTCATGCACAGTCGCTGGCGCTGACATTTGTTGGTTGCCCCGAATTATGAATCGTGACACAACACGTGCTAGTCCTCAGGGCAGAGACCAAGTTGTGGAGAATCGGCTAGAATGTAATGCCACTCATTCTAGCCCTTAGTGGGTTGCCAGTAGTGAGTGTTTTCTAAGTTATTTAGGACTGAGTGAAACTTGTCATTGTATTATGTAGACTTTTCGCTTGGGCAGGGAGGGAGAGATACGGTTTGAACGTGGACGATGTGATTGTATGCACCACGTCGACCCTTTGCGACGGTACCGATACCGTATAATAACGTAAGTAGCATGGCACCCAATTCCTTCTTTTCGGGTATGCGACACGGCGAGAAGTGGTACAGTTCTCCTATGATCGAGCAGGAGGTGGTGGTGAGACGATATTTTTCTGTATCATATTTGTTGCATTGTTGCGAGTTGCACCGCGCCTCCTGGTCGTGAGTCGGATCGTTCTCCACCATATCAAATTCGACCTCGTTTTGGGTCGTAGCGCTGCCCCACGTCATGCGCCTCCCTAGGACTAATCATGTGTAAATCCGTGTGCCAGGAATCATCAATATTAATTTTTCGTGAGTCTTGCTTGATCGACGCGACACGGTAATGGGCGGCCTACGAAGTGTGATGCTAACCGTTAGGGGGACAGAACTTCGGTCTCAGCTATAAGTCTTACAGTAAGGGATAACCTAGCCCTCGAAGTTAGAGTCACGCTGGCCACCCCAAAGTGTTTGGCCATGGCGTATTTACGCTCAAGAATAAATAGCGAATGGTGCCAATTTTGACGGTTTTGCACCAAATGTGCTTGATCTCACATAGCAGTGTGAGAAGAGTGTCGTAGATGAGCACTAGTGCTGTATAACAAGCTAATGAGTGCAAAGCTAGTTCAGGTAAGTTCCTCTGCATCCCACTTTAATGTGGTAAGTACGTACTTGTCTGATAGCACCTGGATTTCAGCCGAGGGGTCCGCCTGAGACATGATATAAAAAAGAAAATCTGGGATGCGCACGAGGGACTGAGTTTTGCGTAGCGATGTAGGGTTGGAGTAGCACAGGGAAGGTGTATATGGAAGATTCTGGCCATGGGTGCTGCCAGGTCAACAGATATTCACAGCAGCCTATATCAGTACCGAAGCATGGCACAATCTGCGATGCGGATGGGTCTGATAGAAAAGAATCACATGTAAAAGGATTAATAGTAGAAGCATCGGATAAGTATAGTTAGCTGCTCGAGCTAGTAATTGAGGCATGCCAGCAATTGGTTATTACATCCGATTTTCCTGGGCGGAATGGTCTCCAAAATCCACTGAAACCTTGTCATAATGCACTTAACACTCATTGAGGACTCATAGTGCGATGTCAGCATAACAAACGACACATAAAAACACTGCCATAAAGCTCACTGATGTGTATTAATATAACGCATCTCCAGTGTGTTACTTATGAAGATGAGAACACGAGAAGCGAGATGATATAAGAGATTTAGTGTCCAGCTCAATGCACAGAGTTTGCACGTGGCTGTAATTCTATAGCGATGCTGGATGATCTCGGAAGAGGTATCAGTTCGTGTCAACATTGCTCGATGTGGAGACACGAGACAACTCTCATTCGGGAGGCATGTCCTGAACGGCGTGGAAAGAAGTGAAGTGGTATGAAGGGACTATCGAATTCCAACTTGGAGCACAACAACATGGTATCCGCGAGGCTGAGCATTCGGTGTATCGGATGTGACGGTGATGCAGAGCTGTTTAGAATGACGACAGTGCCACCTAGCGAGAATAAACGGTACTGGTGTCCCTTGGTAACTGGTTGGCTCCAGAGCCAAATATAAGCAACATTATCCACATACACAACACATCCCCATCGAATTTCGTAAACACCGGACCCACCAAACAAAGACAAACATGCACGCCGACTCCGTAGTTACAACGAGCAGCATGACACGGACACAGACACGGACAAACCCTGACGTCGTCATTGCATGGTACGCACATGTCATCCCTCTACTCCGTCGTCTTTCACGGCATTAGCACGCATTTTACCCGTCCACTGCGATCGGTTCACCTCCCCTCACATGACACTAACAGCCTCCCTTCCCAGGCTTCTTATCACCCACCGTCCTCTCCAGCGCACGGACATGAACTGCTCATGATGTTTCCGGCGTGTCCGCCAGTGGAGGGAGCGCTGATGTGTGTGTGCATGTGCCGGGTGTAGAAAAGGCCAGCAAGAGGAACGAGCAGAGTGTATGGTATTTCCCTTTGCATATAAACAGGCCGTCCATCCTGCATGACGCGTTTACGGCCTTCTGCCCCACGTCTCGCCATCCATCCATCTGCCAGAATGACCCAGACCCAGACACAAACACCGACCCTAGAGACGCGGATGGTATGTCCCGTTGCCCAGTCCCTCATGTCGCTTACCGAGCGCCACTCGCTGCTCCCTAGACTACACCCTCCCGCCCTCACGTCCTGCACTGCCCTCCCGCCCGCAGTTGGCCGCACCCGCACGACCCGCACGCCCACCGCGACCCGGGGGGGCTTCCATGCGGAGGAGGCGCGCTGCCCGTGCGAGGCGCGTGCGCGGGGCGAGCTCGAGAAGAATCGGCACCTGGAGCGTGAGCGTGGCCGCGGGACGTCCGCGTCGTTCGGCATGCGTTTTTCGGCGACGGGGGCGGGGGCGGAGAAGGGGCTGGCGCGCACTCAGAGGGCGCACGTGCGATGACACGGACCCTCCCATACAGCGGGAGTATTTCAAGGTGGCACCCGCGTGGGAGTTCAGACCCGCGGCCGAAAGCCGGTTTCATGTCGGTGGGGCGCACGTGCACGGTAGTGGCGCAGCGGGGTCCGGGGACGAGCCTCCCCGAAGCGGCGCAGGGGCCTGGGGCTGGGGCTGTAGAGCGCGACCGACGTCGATGTGTCTTGGTGACGCTGTGTGTCTCGCCTGGGGGCCGCGTACGCGACGCACGTGGGCACGTGCGCGTGTCGTCCCGCACATCCCCACACCCCCGCACACACGCCGCCGCCGCCCACAACAACTACAGCCGCACCGCAGCGCCACACACCCCCCGCGAGCCCCATTAGCCGCGCCCACCACCGGCGCCGCCAGCGCACCCTTACCCATGCCGGCCCCCCTGCCAGAGCCCCCCAGACCCCGCCGCCCCGCCCAATGCGTACCCCGCGCCCATCCTCCCCCACACCCCGCCGCACGCGCACGCCTACCTGGGCTCGTCACACTCCCCGCGCCCGCATGCACACCTTGACCCGCCGCAGCACTTGAGCGCAAACGCAAACGCAAACGCATGGCACACCACACTCGCCTGCGCCGCAGGCTGTTACGGTCCCGGGGTAGGTGGGGCTGGTGCGGAGGTGCCGAGTCTGGTGCCCGTGCGGTGGCATTAGGCGCATTTATTAAGGCTTTGGGTGTGTGGGATGCGTCGCTGTGTGGCTATGAGGTATGCGCAAAGTTGTAGTTCCGAGTCAGAGTCAGTAGATCAATTTACCGTACACGTCGTTTGCCACACGGAACACACCGCCACCGCCACATCTCGATTGGGATCGATCTCGCCCGATCTTCCAGCGCTAGTTCCGACTGTGACGCGAACTCCTGACTCGGCTCAGGACCAGACTCTGCAACGGAGCCTGATTTATTTATGGACTAGGACGACACAGCGCGCTGTAATTGGAACCGTCGTGCAATCATGCATCATGCGCACTGGCAGTGATGATGCACGACGACTGGCATTCGTGATGCGTCTGGAATATTAGGAGCTTGCCAAGGCCAACATCATAGACGTCGAGTTAATTAAGCCTCACTTCGCTCGGGATTATCAGTATCCGGTGTTTACGAAATGCGATGGGGATGTGCTATGTATGTGGATAATGTCGCTTATATTTGCTCTGGAGCCAACCAGCTACCAAGGGACACCAGTACCGTTTATTCTCGCTAGGTGGCACTGTCGTCATTCTAAACAGCTCTGCATCACCGTCGCATCCGATACACCGAATGCTCAGCCTAGCGGATACCATGGTGTTGTGCTCCAAGTTTAAATTCGATAATCCCTTCATACCACTTCTTTCCACGCCGTTCAGGACATGCCTCCCGAATGAGAGTTGTCTCGTGTCGCCACATCGAGCAATGTTGACACGAACTGATGCCTCTTCCGAGATCATCCAGCATCGCTATAGAATTACAGGCACGTGCAAGCTCTGTGCATTGAGCTGGACAGCCTAAATCTCCCATATCATCTCGCTTGCTCGTGTTCTCATCTTCATAAATAACACACTGGAGATGCGACATCTCAATTCACATCAGTGAGCTGTGTCCCAGTTGGTTTTCGTGTGTCGTTATGCTGACACCGCACTTGCAGTTGTCAATGAGTGCCAGGTGCGCTTACATTACATCAAGTTTTAAATGCATCTTCGAGATCATAAGCAGTCCTGGCAAGGCCAAGAACCCAAGGTTCAATTACTCGTCCGAGAAGACCACTGTATCTGATGCTTCGCCCTTGTATTAACTATTTTACACATGACGTTCTTTTATCAGACCGGCCCACCTTGCAAATTGTGCCATGCTTCGCACTGATGGGATGTTGTGAATCATATCTGTTGACCTGGCAGCACCCATGTCGAGAATCGTATTTATACACCTTGCGCGATCTGCGACTCCACTCCCACATCGCTACGCACAACTCAGTCCCTCGTCTGCATTCCAGCCCTTTCTTATATCATGTCTCAGGCGGACCCCTCGGCTGAAATCCAGGCGCTATCAGACCTGTACGTATTTACCACATTGAGTGAAATGCAGAAGAACTTACCTAAACTAGCTTTGCGCTCAACTTTACCATCGTAGCAGCGCTTGGTATGCGTCCACGACCCCTATCTAATTCCATGATTTCCATAGCTTGTTAATACAGCACTGCTCATCTATGACACTCTGCTCACTCTGCCATCTGAGATCAAGCACATTTGGTGCAAGACCGTCAAAATCGGCACCATTCTCTATTTATTCGCTCGTTACCTGCTCATGGCTTATTTTGTTCTTGCCATATATGACAGTTTATCTAACCTGTCCGTTGAGGTATATTACGACAACACTCTCATGTGTAACACCCTTACTGATTGGAATGAGTATCTAGTATGAGTTGCATTCTTTATGAACAAGCAACCTAGAGACTCATATATTTAAAGGAAATGTCATTCTATAAGTCAACTACTGCGTGCTTTACAAGTTCCTTGTGTGACCGGCGTACAGGGTGAGTGATTATACCCATATATTTCTCAGGCAGAAGGATCAACACATTTTATTATCTAGGCCTTCTGCTAGCTCGCACCTATGCTATCTCCCTTCAGAATCAAAAAGTTTTGGGTGTTCTTGGGCTGCTCATTTTTATCCCTACTATCATTAACGTGGTATGTCCCTGTGCAGACTTTGTGTAAATAGCATAAATTCATTTCACTGGATATAGTACTTGTCTGTTTTGGACAATTGCAATCCCACTAGTTCACAATTTAATACATGGATTTTGTCAGTACTGACTAGGACTTTCTGCTTAGATTTATACTAACAAATTCTTCAGGTGTAAGATCTAGGGGTCTGTATTTGTCTGATTTGTCTCTGAATACCTTTGACAGGGAATACCATCTGTAATGTTACTGTAATCCTGTTTGACACTGGAGTTGTGATGGTAACCATTCTGAGCTCAATTCAAACCCTCAGGCTTTGGCGGAAAGGAGAGATTTGGGATAAGAAATCTCTCATTAGTCTAATGATTCACCAAGGTGAGCATACAACATATTGCTTATATCTATGGACATACCACTAATCTACAGGTAAGGCTTGGTGAGATATGGGTATGAAACATTATTCCTAAGATATTGCATATGTTGATTCATATTTAGATTTGTGCTTACAATTACTTTGGCTGGTACGGTCACAACTCAGGTATTGTTACTTACAAAGACATTGAACTTTGAGGGCTTACTCATCTTCTTTTACATTTCAGGTATTAAGGGTTTGTAATACATTGATCATGATAAAAGAATGGCTAACTAAAGCTGATTTATGGCATACAGCCAGGCCTTCATGGCATCGTAGACTACCTTCAGAACAGGTATCTTCTCACCAATTTAAGAAGAAAGACATGTGATTGTACTAACACTGCACATACAGCTTGTCGATAATTATTGTCTGCCGGTTCCATCTAACTCTCAAAGAGAGACACAGTCGACTTAACAGCCCCTCTGTAAGGGCAACCCTGGCTAGTCGTGGAGATCACACTACCACACAACTGACAAGGGGAAATCCAAAGTATGTATAAATGAACAGAGCGTACAAGAGAGGGGGTTCTCACCTGACAAGGGGAAATCCAAAGAGAAAAGTCTAAGGACCCCCAATGTCAGCGAGCCCGTATTATACTACGCTGCGCAGCCAGGGACAACGCTTGGCACCCGCCATCAACCCTGCATCCCCCTGACCCTTGATCGACCCTTGATGCCACCTATTATGCGAGTCGCTTGATTTCCGACACTGTTCCGGGGCGGAAGTCGGAAATTGGAGTGGAACTGGCAAGGCGAACGGAACTGGTGGAAGTTCTCCCAGAAGCGGAATTGTTCCCGAAAGCGGATGCGGAGATGGAATCGGAACCGGAAGCGGAGTCGGAAATGGAGTCGGAACTGGGTGTGGTGTCGGAACTGGAAATGGAAAACCGGGTGTCCCCTGACATCACCCCCCCTCTAGCGTGCTGCGTCCTCGAAGCACGGGACACAAGGGATTGAAATGCCAGTGAGCGGATTCGGCGAGGGGCACCTGGATGTGTCCTGTAGAACTCCCGGAGTTTGTCAGGAGCGGAAACATCTTGCTCCGGGACCCACGAATTCTCCTCGTACCCATACCCTTCCCATTTCACGAGGAATTGGAGTCATCCTCGCACAAACCGGCTGTCCAGGATCCGTTCTACCACGTAGTGCTCTTCCCCATCTACAATTTCTGGCGGAGGTGGCGGATGAGCCTTCCGACGTGGAATTGGGTCCTCAAGCATAGGGAGTAACTTCACCACGTTGAAGACGGGGTGGAGGCGGGACATGGACATCGGAAGTCGGAGGCGGTATGCATTCCGTCCAACCCTCCGCGTCACTGTGAAGGGCCCAAGGTAGCGGTGGGCAAGCTTCTGCGAAGGGCGTGTGGTGCGGATGTCACTTGCATCTAGGTACACCTTGTCTCCAACTTGGTACTCTGGGGCAGGAACCCGGCGTCGGTTGTAGTACCTTGCCATGTCATCCTTGGCCTTCGCAAGGGCCGACTTGGCTTCCGAAAGGGTGGAGTCCATGCGGTCTCGGAACTCATTGACCGTCTCGAGTCGGGAGTCAGCCTGGCGTGGTTCGAAGCCCATCCGCGGGTGTCGTCCGGAGTCAAGCATGAAGGGAGTCTGTTGCGTGGCGGAATGGACATGGTTGTTGTATTGGAATTCCGCCAGCGGAAGTAACTCATCCCAGTCATCCTGCCTCTCATTGACAAAGAGGCGGAGATATTGCTCCAACTCCTGATTGACCCGTTCCGTCTGTCTGTCACCCTGCGGATGGTACGCTGTGGTGGTAGCCAGCTTTATGCCGAGCAGGCGGTAGAGCTCCCGAGTCAGTTCCGCGACAAACTGCGGACCTCGGTCGGAAACGACTTGCTTCGGGAGCCCATGCAACTTCCAGACATGTGCAAGGAACAGGCGGGCCGCTCCGAGGGCTGTGATCGTCGTGTGCGTCGGAATGAAGTGGGACACCTTGCTCACCGAATCCACGACGTTCATGATCGCGTCGTAGCCATGAGACTCTGGGAGTTCAACGATGAAGTCGACACTGATGGTGTCCCAGCGGGATTCGGGAATCGGGAGCGGAACAAGTTCTCCGACGGGCGGACGTCGTTGCGCTTTGGTTCGGAGACAAAGGTCACACGTCTTCACGTACTGTCCGATGTAGCGGGACATCTGAGGCCACCAGTAATTCCGAGCCACTAACTCCAGCGTCTTCCACCTGCCAGCATGCCCAGCGACCCGTGTGTCATGGTGCTGGGACACGATGCGACGGCGGAGGTCCGCCCCACCCGGAACATAGACCTTGCCTCTGAAGTGGAGCAGTCCATCACGTTCCGACCATTCCGCTGCCCGTACAGACCGTGAGTGCCCCTTCCGGAGTTCCTCCACTGCCTTCACCACCGACTCCTCCTTCTCTCCATTCCGGTACTGCCTCCGGATATCCCGGAGCATTTCCGCTTCCGCCCCAACTGCAGTTACTCCTTCTAGGGCACGGATTGCAAAGAGACTTGGGCGGAGCAGTGTCATATCCGCGTTGTCTCCACTTCCGCTTCCGTGATCCGCGCGGCGGGATAGGGCATCGGGCTTGCCCATGGTGCGGCCGGGGCGGTGGTGGAGCATGAAGTCAAACCGGGACAGGTGTAGGGACCACCGTGCTTGTCGTCGGTTCAGCTTCTTAGCCGTGCGGAAATACTCGAGGTTCTTGTGGTCTGTCCAGATCTCAAAAGGGCATAGAGCACCCTCGAGGAAGTGTCGCCACTCCTCCAGCGCTCGGATGATTGCCAGCATCTCCTTGTCATGGATCTCATAGTTCCGCTCGACCGGACTAAGGCTCTTAGAGAAGAAGGCAATCGGATGCCACCCCCCACCATCTTCCGATGACTGCTGTGACAAGACCGCTCCGGTAGCTGCGTCGGAAGA
The DNA here is from genome assembly GCA_015179125.1 of Gautieria morchelliformis. Lineage (NCBI taxonomy): Eukaryota > Fungi > Basidiomycota > Agaricomycetes > Gomphales > Gomphaceae > Gautieria > Gautieria morchelliformis. Next base: position 357,608 of record WHVA01000046.1, read on the forward strand.
ATCCGCCTCGACTCGATAAGGGCGAGAGTCGTCGGGAAAGATCAGGACCGGGGCGGAAGTGATCAGCTCCTTGAGTTTGTCAAAGGAAGTCTGTTCCGGCTCTCCCCACCGCCATCCAACCTCCTTCTTGGTGAGGTCGAAGAGGGCACGGGCGTGGCAGGAGAAGTCCTTGATGAACCGCCGGTAGAAATTGACAAACCCAATGAAGGACTGGACCTCCTTCTTGTTTCGCGGCACGGGCCAATCCGATACACCGGAAACTTTGACTGGGTCCATTTCCACCTTTCCTTCCGACACAATCACCCCAAGATACTCTATCCGCGTCCGCTCAAATTCGCACTTTTCCGGCTTGAGACACAGGTTGTACTCCCGGAGCCGTTCCAGCACTCTCCGCACGATTTCCCGATGTTCGGACATTGTTTTCGTGAAAATGAGGATGTCATCGAGGTAGACGCAGACAACCCCTTCTGCTATCATGTCACGGAAAATGTCATTCATCATCGTCTGGAATGTGGCGGGACTGTTGGTGAGGCCAAAGAACATGACCTGTGGCTCAAAGAGTCCTCGATTGGTGCGGAATGCGGCCTTCCACTCGTCTCCCTCCCGGATCCGGACATTGTTGAAGCCCCAGCGGACATCCAGCTTAGTGAAGTACCTCGCCCGCGGAGTTGTGTGATCAGTTCGGAAATGAGTGGAATGGGGTACCGGTTCTTGATCGTGATCGCATTCAAGGCCCGGTAGTCCTGCACAAGTCTGAGCGAGCCATCCTTCTTCTTGATGAAGAACACCGGAGATGCCATGGGTGACTTGGAGGGGCGGATCCTCCCTGTACGGAGGTTTTCCGCAAGGAACGCATCGAGCTCTACCTGCTCCTTGGGCGACAGTGGGTAGACCTTGCAGTTGGTGGGCTTTGACCCAGGCTCCAACTCGATGGCGTGGTCCCACAGCTTCCGTGGAGGCAGGGTATCAAACGACTCCTTGGAAAAGACGTCCTCGAACTCTCGCAGGTACTCCGGAATTTCCGCCTCTACTCTATCATGCCTCTTGGAGGCTTCAGCAAGGCGTTGCGAAATATTCCGGTGGCGCGGATGTGTTCCGCTTCCGGTGGAAGGTTTACGTACAGCAAGCGCTCCCCTTCCGCCAGAGTGTCTTCCGGGCCGAGTCGGATGACGTTGGAGTCGGAATCGGAATCGGAATCGGAATTGGAAGTGGGATCCGGTTCAAATTCCGCTTCCGAGTCTTCTTCTGCAAGCAGTGGATGGGGGCCAGAACGACATGTCTGTATGAGCCGTTCGGTCTTCCGCTGCTCCTGGCGCTCCTTCCGCAGTTCCGACCTGCACATGTGACACTTGGCTGGACATCGACTCATCAGTACCTTCCGAGTCTGCCAATTGATCTCCGGGTTGTGCTCCTGAAGCCAGGTAAACCGAGGATGATGTCCTGCTTCCCCAGGCTGGTGACTGCAAAGGAAGTGCGTTCTGAGTGTCCATCGTAGCGGAGAATTGTGTCTACTATCTCCGTGATGGACCCTGCCTCATTGGGGCTTCCATCCACATTGAACACCGGGATTGCACGTTGCAACTTCCGCGTGGTCAGTCGGTTCCGTTCCACATAGTCCCGGTCCATAAACTGACCAGTGGCCCCGCAATCGACAAGGGCGGGTCCGGATTTGACTTCCGCCGTATCTGTCGTCTGGATCTCCACCTTAATGACTAGTGACTTGGGGCCAGGGGTGGCAGCAACAACATAGCGCTTCGGAAGGCGTCTCTCCCAAGGGCGGATGCGGGATGGATGGGGTGTCAGATTTGGTTTTTGTGTGACTTTATCCGGTGGGTCTGTACGAAGTGAGGGGAGTGGGGGCTTTTCATTCTCTACTTCAAGACAGGCAAACCGGTTATGTACAGGCAGCAGGGGCACACATCTCACCCGCTGCGTGTCACAAAATCCGACGCATCTTCCGCTTCCGGTAGACCATGTTCCGCATTTTCGGAAAGCTCTTCCGCAGTGGGCACTCCGTTTATGTCTGCAAGTGCGAGGAACTCTGGAAGGATCTCGAGTTTCTCCTCTGTGGTCATAAGCCGGATATCAAAGGCTTGGGGGCACTCGCGAGCGTAGTGGCCTGGTTGTCGGCAGCGGAAGCAGGTGATAGTTCCGTGGCCTTTTCCGCGCATGCGGTCAACATCCATCGGGGCAGGGCCACTCTTCGAGGGAGGAGGGCTATGGTTCCTAATAGGAGCAGGCGGAGCAAGCATCGGAAATAATTTCCGTGTGGGAATGAATGCGCTTCCGGGTTTTGGCACAGGTTGAGTAGGACGAGCGGAACTGCGTGTCGTGTTCCGACTCGTCTCCACGAAGGCCTCATTTGCCTCCCTGTTCCGAGAAACCTTCTGCGCAGCTTGGTACCACCCTTCCGGGTCATCAAAATCCGGAGCTCCATCCCCAAGCAGCGCAACTTGGTTCTGGAGCGTCGGATCAAGTCCTCGTCGGAATTTGATGACGATCGTCTTGTCGTCGTCATATTCCGCAAGGTCGATGAGCTCCTGGAAGCGATCGATGTAGTCATCGACCGGATCTTTGGCCTGGTACCAGCTCGTCCCCTCGAGCTTTGTAAGGGCTGTGAGCTGCTCGTTTTTCGGGCAGAACTGGTCGGAAAATGTTTTCTCGAAGCGTCCCAGTCCCGGAAGTAGTTCCCCTTGCCCTTTGCTTCATGTCGGATCACCTTGTTTGCAAAACGGGCTGCGCGGTCCGATTTGAAAAAGGACAACGTCCAGTGAATCCGAGCCTGGTCGTTCGGAAAGAGGTCTCCGACAATTGCGAAGTAGATGCTGCATGTGTTGAAGAATGCGCGTCCCTTCTCCCGATCTCCGTCAAAGTCCGCCGGAGTTGCGGGTTTGACCTTTGCTAACTTCGCGGACATCCTCTTTTCCGCTAGTTCCGCTTTTCCGAAATCCGGATCGTCCAGCATTTCATTTCCACCACCTTGTGGAATATCTAACTTAGCCAAAATCGCTTGTAAGGCTGTTTCAATCGCGTCGGTCTTCATCCGGTTCCGCGTCAATTCCTCCTCCATATTCCGAAGACGATCGTCCGGATCCATGTTGGAAGGAGAAATATGGGACGGGATTTCCGGGGTTGGGAGCTCGACGTAAGAAGAGGGGCTGTCGTACGCTGTATGTGCGGAAGAGGTTGCGATCTCCGAGTCGCTGTCTCCGATTCCGAACGCACCTATGGCGAATGCAACGCGCAGTACGACCGCCGGTCCTCTAGGGGAGAGACTTTTCTGCTGTAAGGGCAACCCTGGCTAGTCGTGGAGATCACACTACCACACAACTGACAAGGGGAAATCCAAAGTATGTATAAATGAACAGAGCATACAAGAGAGGGGGTTCTCACCTGACAAGGGGAAATCCAAAGAGAAAAGTCTAAGGACCCCCAATGTCAGCGAGCCCGTATTATACTACGCTGCGCAGCCAGGGACAACGCTTGGCACCCGCCATCAACCCTGCATCCCCCCTGACCCTTGATCGACCCTTGATGCCACCTATTATGCGAGTCGCTTGATTTCCGACACTGTTCCGGGGCGGAAGTCGGAAATTGGAGTGGAACTGGCAAGGCGAACGGAACTGGTGGAAGTTCTCCCAGAAGCGGAATTGTTCCCGAAAGCGGATGCGGAGATGGAATCGGAACCGGAAGCGGAGTCGGAAATGGAGTCGGAACTGGGTGTGGTGTCGGAACTGGGAAATGGAAAACAGGGTGTCCCCTGACAACACCCTGTTTTCATTTCCTGTTAACACCACAAGTCCGATCACGATCGCCTCCTCTGACACTTCCCCATAAGATCCACTTCGGGATCAACCATCCGTTAGACCCAAGAGTCCATCTGGCAGGGGTAAGAACTGCATGTAATACAGGTCTCAAGGTGTGTTCCTTCCTAGGTGCCTTTGTCCGCTTTCATCCCCATTGTTTCTGTTTGCACTTCTGCTTAGTTTACTGTATATGTGTTTCATCTGGGGTTGTACCGATTGGACAATGCACCCCTCCACTTCCAAGCCTGTCCGCCTCCACCCGTCTCAACTATGGTACCCTACCTGAGCCCAATTCGATGAAGGTCATGACCTAAGAATGTAGATAAAGCATATGTTAATATCCTGACACCGGTTTGTACGAGGATATCCAATTCTCATGATGGAAGGGTATGGGATGAGGAGATTCGTGGTCCCGAAAACCCCCAACAAACTGTGAATTCTATAGGACACCCCTTGCCCTCGCCGAAGCTCGCTGGCTTTAAATCCCTGTGTTGAGCTTAAAGCACCCCTGGGGGGGGTGATGCAGGGATGTTCTTTTCATTCCACCCACACCTTCTGATCCTTTCTGTTACGATACAATCCGTCGTAAGGTTGACCGAAGTCGGGAGCGAAAGCCTGAGGTAAGATCCGAGGTCACGAGGCGAGGTTTGGATGGGGAAGTCGGAGAGGGACTGGCTTCAGCTTATGTGCTGCGCCGACCCTACGCACGAGTCCCAACTTCAGAGGCAAACGAATAAGAGGCAAGGTTTGGCTTAAGAGGCGAGGCTTAGAAACTAGCTAAGGATCAAGGGATACGATAGTTGATTTTCAGACTGAGGAGTAGGAATGCATAGCAGGGGGGTTATATATGGGCGAGGGTGCGAGTCAGGGGAAACATATTAGTGGAGATCAGGGCGAGGTCAGGGCAGGCAGGTAATATTCGAATGATGCGTGATGGAGCGGAATCAGTAACTAAGGAAATGCGGGCATGGGATCAAGGTCAGATATGAACTCCACTCGGGCTCAGGCTTGGGTGCGGATAGAGATCATATGTACTCGGGCACGAATATCACACGGCTCGGGCTCAGAAGAAGGTTTTACCGGTAAGTAACCGGCCAAAGGCCAGGTTCTTACAGTATCCCCTCCTTATGGCCGAGACCCTCGAGGCCGTAATATGAACAAGGTTCGCCTATCCTTATCCCGGCCCGATGTTAAGTCGCCGGAAAGGCGAAGCTTAAATCGTAGCCGAGGTTAGATAAAAGGGTGGGTAGGAGGCAGGAACCCAAGTGCCAACGAATATGGTGCGCCCGCAACCCCTCTTCAACTCAGCCGTCGATGAGAACAGCGCGAACAACGCGTTCGACCAGACATTACTGTCTGAGGAGAACGGAGCCTCGGGCGAGGTTATGCCCGAGGATCGACCCGAGGTTGGCACATTGCCAATTGATGAGACGGGGGCCATTGATATGCGGCAGCCGTGGCAGGAAGGGCGAATGGCAAAAAGGTGAGTCGTCGAGTAGTAATCGTTTTTTGCTGTTCGCTGACTTGAGTAGTACAAGCGAATGTTTTCTCGTACCACCCGACCGACTTGTCCTATACGGGTACAGGCTCGCCGACGGGGACCTCGTGAGTGGCAACTCGCGACCAAGGCCGAGGCGAGGTGCGCGCGCTGCAAAGAGAGCGACTATACGTGCCTTCGGGCCCGTTAGTCTCGACTTCGGCCTCGCCGACCAGGGTGCCTGCGTGTGGTGCAGGACACGCTCCTTGGGCTGTAGCATAGCCCAAGGTCGCCGCAGCAAGGTGACCTCAGGAAAAGGTCAGGCGGGTGCCGGGGGCAAGAAGCGAGCGAGGAGGCCGAGGATGGGTCGAGGCCGAGAAAGAGGCCAAGGTTCGGGACGAGGTTGAGGATGAACAAGACTCGAGCGACTGGGTCAAGCGGAATATTGAGACGAGGGTTGAGAGGATGGAAGCGAGGATGAGCGAGGAGAAGGGTAAGGGGACAGAGGGAGCGAGGCAGAGTGAGGGGAAGGAAACCCGAGGTGGAAGGTCGGAGGGCGAAGAAGGACAAGAAAGTGAAAAAGGTCTGAGCGAAGTGCAGAGA